>CM045771.1:102710334-102832337 GCA_025200525.1 Camellia lanceoleosa
TTGTCCCATCTACAAAAACAACAATCCAGGTTCAAAACAAAAAAATTTGGGGGGAGTGAGAGAGAGAGTTCAAAGGAATAGAAAGTTCGAAGGAATAGAAATAACAAAGCCATGCCTAGTTGTGCTTCATCAAAATCTCTTAGGATCTGCTAAAGGGCTAAAATGTTGTGTCCAAAAAGTTTCGTTGCTAAAAATTTTGTATATCATGACTAAAAAGTTTCTAAGAGAAGTGATCGAGTATAGCTTTGAGTATTTTCCACATGGCCAAATAAGCATTTGCTTAATACTCGCTAATCGTTATGTTACAAATGATCAATTATAATGCAAAAGTTTACAAAGGAAATCATTATACCTGAACATAAAAGAACATTGGACGGTTTGGCACAGGCCAAGGAAAATCAATGCCTGATGATTGCCTTTCATTGATGGTCACCCCATTTTGAAGTGTACCTTCGTAAAAGCTGTTAGAGGGGAATTCCGAAAGGGCAGGATGCATACGGTATTGAACCTGGAATTCAAGAGCACAATACATTAGATGTCAGTATTGCCATATCTTTGTACAAGCAGGATACGTTCAGAAACATTCGGTAGAGGTGCAATAACAGCTTGGAGAGCATGGTAGAATCCCTCACCTCAAAAACCTTGCCTTATACACATTTACAAAACTATATCAAGGAACATCATTAATGGCATAAAGAAAACCAAATGTCAACATTTCTTAAACAAAATCAAAAGCAAGTCAGCAACTATTATCACCGAAGAATATGCACCACCAACACCAAGCATAACAAATACATGGTGTTTAAGGTATACTACTGAAGAAACAGGCAAATATGTTGATATATAATGCCAGAATGTAGACAACAGTCACTACACATGCTTGTGCCAATAACAAAAACCAAACGATAAAGTTACAAATCACTTTATGAAAATTGGACCTTGGCTCCAATATAGAAACCGATGAACAGAGAAAGAGGAACATCACGCGATACACACTGATACAGCCAAGAAACTTGCAAGGACCTTAAAAGGTATGCATTAAAGAGTGTTAAGCTTTGTGAGCAACCATATAAGAGATTCCCAGAAGACAATATAGAAGACAACCTTCCACGTTATACAGACAAATAAAAGTTCCCACATGTCCACATGCGTATACACAAAACTAAAACAGAACTATCACCTGCAATCTAATTGGTTTCACACCAAGTAGCACTAGGCGTTCAAATAGAGACTGGGCTAGCCCAGCCCGAGCTGCTTTCTTGCACATTATGACTGGACCAAGCTGGCAATGGTCACCAACAAGAACCACCTAAAAAAGAAATCTCAATTAGAAAAAGGAGATAACAATAAACTGGAAAATGGCATGCCAAAAACGGTTTTCGCAACAACCTGCTTCACTCCGAGAACTAAGGGAATAAGACACTCGGGCTCTGTTGCTTGAGTAGACTCGTCAATAAGGACCTATCAACAATTATAAAAATATAAATAAAAAAAAGTGTAAATCATAGCTGAAAAGCTTGGCATTCCTTTATTGACTTAAATAATTTCACAACTAACCTGCCGAAATCTAAAATTAGCCAGTCGAGGATCGCCAGCACCAACACACGTGCAACAAATGACATCAGCGCTCTGAGAAATCTCCCTCTCCGTTGCTCGCTTCAGAGCTTTATACTTTTTCTCATCACTACTGGATAATTCTCCTGTAGAAATATATATATATATATATAAGAAAATCTCCATTAAAGTAAATTCAGATCATGACGTCCATGCGTTTCCAAGTTCACATAAGCACCCACCCACAAACACAAAAACACTACTGTCACAATAGTTGCATTACATGAATAAACTTTTTTTTATGCATAGAATGTGCGTTATCCTTGGAAAGAGAGTCCCAATCAAAGGTTTAACTAACAATACATATTTAGAAGAAAAAAATGAAAAGATTTTTTTCCCCATGGTTTAACATAAATTATAAAGAGTACAAATTAACAACCAAGCAAAATGATGCTATTATTTGTTAGTTTAATGAAAACATCACGAACACATCTAGTGATGGAAACAGGTGAGGTTCAAGAAGGGGCACCAAAATTTGATAGCACAAACCTACATGCAATAGCGCATAATATGATAGCACATCACCAGTAGCAAGGTGATCCATACTAATGAGTTCAAGCAAAGAACAGCAAACCTCATAACCACAAGTTAATGGAGAACCCTGATAACAACATCAAATCTCACCTTGTTCGTCTTTCAGTTGCTGTAACTTGTGAAGTTCACTCTTTTCAGATGTGTCAAGATGCCGAACCTGCAGTAAAACAATGTAAGAGGCATAATGCCCAAAACACAGAAGCTATAAAAAAGCAATACCCACAAAATATTTGAACAATTAACAAACAAACCTGATAGTGAAGGGTTAAATGCTCAACCGGAGAACTTACGGCTTCCCTTGATTTTGCACAGAGCCTAACAACCTGACTTATTTAAAAATTAAAGTGGAAAATAAAAAATAAAATAAATAAAAACACAACAATGGACAAGGAAAAATAAAATAAAAGAATAAAATACAGCAAAATGTTGCTAACATTCATGGCACACAGAAGCAATATTATTAACCACCAACCAGGACATGACTGCAGATTCAATTTTGATTTTTGATTTGTCCTACCTTTAAAGTTTCATTAGTTCATTCCCAGCTGTTTGATCAAATATCATCCTTCAAACAATAATGGGGGGATATCATTTTAACTTCTTTGAAAGGATATCACCAATAAAAGTTTAAAATGAAACAATATCTATAGAAATATACTATGTTACATGGACTCGGGTACGGGTGTCGGGTGCGGGTATGTATCTAGAGGTCGGACTCATTAAATCTTAAATTTAAGGGTACGCGGACTCGGCAAAAAAATATCATATTTTTATATTTTTAATCTAATATGTGAGATAAAATGGTACTATATGTAACTTACAGTGTCAAAATGACATTTATAGTAATTAAACAATAATATGCACATATGATAATTGTGTTATATACAATTATATAAGAAGTATCCGTTGAAAAGTATCCGACACATATCCCATACCCTTGTCCGAGTGTCGGGTGTCCGACACGGGTATTTGATCTATTTTGAAGAGTCCATGTAACATAGGAAATATATAACATGCCTCTTTTACAAATAAGCCTACACCACAATAGGCTCAACAATAATTCATGTTCATTTAGAGTATTGCCTGGTGTTACTAGTTGCGAGCTTAACTAGAGTCTTGCTCATGACCATTGAGTTGCCTTCAATAGGTTTGGCACAGGCAGGCATTGTGCATGCTATGGGACTAGTTTCCACACTAGTATGGGCCAATGGCATTTTCATAATTATAGAGATCTCACAACCTTGGAGGGGCGTGAGTATTTTTTGTAAATTAAGATAATTTCTCAGAGGTTGTCTGGAGTGCATAGCAACTAATGAATTGAACTTTGTTGATGTGTCGAATTTTCTAACGCCATTATGACTTCTCAAGCATGGGTGATGCTTACTCTATCACCATGGAAATGGCTCAAATTGCTAGTGTGCTTCCTAATAGCCCCTTGGGCAAAAATGAGGCACGAAGTGGACAATCCAAGGAAACTTGAGGGCAAGCTCTTGGCATCCCGGAGAAGTGTTTAGAATCTCCATTGGGGATTGGGAGCCTCATAACAAGTGACGGTCATATGGGTTCATTCTATAGTGGTCGTAGAAGCTCCTATTCTTACACACCTAATCTTTGGAGAATATTGAATTATGTGCAACAACATAAATATGTGGTTTGCTATTTTCTTGAAATTTATGTGCCCTACTAGCTGATGGGGAACAAAAAGGAGTTGAATAAAAAGATAATTGAAGGTTTTGTAATTTTTTTATTAGGAGCTTTAATTTAATTAGGTTTTTATAATACCACAACCATCTCTCTCTCTCTCTCTCTCACCCACACAAACTCACACATTTCTCCTCTCTTTTTTCCAATCTAATAAAAACCAGGTTAAGCCACTCCCCAAGCTCTTCATAAAAAATCATGCAAGTAGAGCTTGAACACAAATATTCTATTGGAGCTCATGCCAAGTTCAAGCCAAACCCAACAAATTCCAAAACTAACTGAGCAGAACCTAAATAAGTGAGGTATTTGCAGCCTTAACTTCAGCTAGTGGCTATACATATTATGCAACCATGCCTGAAACAAACTAAATAGAAGAATACAACTAAACCAGGTACCACCATAAGATCAAACAATCAAATCTGGTATTGCTGTAAATATGGCTTTACCATCAACCAAGTAATGTGCGTACCTTCAATCCCGTGGCACTAATCTTTTCAGCTAGTTGATCAACAGCTACATTACTGGGAGCACAAACCAATACCTGACAATAACAAATTATCAAAAACAAAAGCATGCAATGAAATACAAGATGTGAATAATTGGAAAACATGCTAATGAGCTTACCTGCCCCTGGCCTTGTTTGGCCATATGATATACAATTGCTGCAGAAGTCACAGTTTTTCCGGTGCCAGGTGGACCTTGAATCAAACTTATTGGCTTTTGAAGGACACTTTTTACAGCAAAAATCTATCAATAGATGACGATGGTCAAGACCCTCAAAAATGGCACCACAATATAATAAATCCTAAAATTGGGAAAATATAAAACTGGAGCAAGAAATGCAACTAGAAAGTCATAGAAACAGAGGTACAAGTATTAGGGACAAAACGCTATTCATCTACATTAAATAAAGCATAGCATTCAAATGATCATAAATCGAAAGAGTATGCAGTCAAGACAGCTTACTTGAGACGCATTAAGCTCTGGTAGGCCAGGTGCACCAAAACGACGAGGCAATGCATTACGGACCATCTGAACCTCGACTTCATGTCCCAGCAAGTGATGATAAATGTAGCTACATGAAAGAAGCATGACATCAAACTCAATTAACTCCACTAAGAATTCAGCAGCAAATAAAAAAGAATCTCCAAAAAGTAAGGATACAGAGCAGGCTAATTGCTCAATATTTTAGCAGGTTTAGCAATGCCTACTTTAATTTAAACACAAACTCAATTTACTCCAAATTGACTCGAAACTAGTACAATACAAAGCAGCTAACCCACCCACTAACACTTGTTTCATCCACAGCAAAAGTTTTCATTGCCCCTTGCATCCGATCAAAACTTGTGCTCTTCCACACAAAATCAACACTAAAACCATGGGTCACATCAACAGGAACTCCCTGCAGAAAATTTAACCGTAAGTGTTAACGGCAGTCATCACTCAAAGCAAACTGAAGCCACCAGAGTTCATAACCAATCTACCTGACTGGCACGAAGCTCAAGAGCAACCTCCTCTTGTGCAGTTAATTTTATCTGCAACAAATATTAACCCATCAGACCATCTATAAAATGCACCCACGTCTAGTAAAGAATACAAAATGAGTAAAGGACATCTATTCACTTAAAATTTTCTCAGCAGAAAAATCAATCAAAAGGAATTATACCACTAATCAAAAACTGGATATGAGAAAAGGGAAAAGATGGATCAAAACTCAAGAAAAAGAATGCTTACCACATGGCCTACTGACTGCCACGCTGGATGAGCAGCATCTCCTGAATAACGTAGCCGCAACTCATCACCAGGTACAAGACGCAACTCATTATCTTCCTACAATAAGAAAGTGTATGTGTAGGTTAGATAAGAGTTTAACCAAATTTAAATGCCAATTGAAAAGCTAGGGACAGATATAAAGAAAAGGTTAATGCAACTGGAATTGAAATTACAAAAAGCGAAGTAAGGACCAAAAGCAACATAGTGAAGTACCTTCGGAAAAACAAAATATGCAATGCGTTTCTTGTTGAGACCAATATCCCAACGTATCGTGACATTGTCTTTGCTTTGAGATTCTTTCATCATCTGCACACAAAAAAAAAAATCAAATTTAGATAAGATTAAACCACAGAAATGACAGAACACTAAATTGAAACAATCAATGTGTCACAAGACGAGACAATAAAATTGAAAACCATACTTTGTCATAGTCGGCTTCAAGTTTGATTAGTGGTGCAAACACATTTTGATACTGCAATACAAAATACAGCAGCAAAGAATCTTATTAGTAAAACTAATGTAGGCACGTAACTACAACACCTCCAAAGAATTTCATGCCGTAAAAACAATCATAACATGTGCAACACCAATTCACAGCTACAGCTCAACATTGCAAAAATAGGAACCTGATATGCGTCTTCATACTTCAAGGCAACCGGCTGAGGTTCATCATCCACGCCAGGCTTCTCAAGATCTTCCAAGGTAGCATCAGGATTAGTCTTCCAAAGTTCTTCAACCTTGTTTATTTGTTGAGCACTGATTTGACGTGCCCTCAACTGCTCTTGTTCAGATGGAACCTGCAAAGTGCAACACGTTAGCAACTTTGGGAAGCACATATCATGATACAGACAAAACAGAAATGACAACATAGAGAAAAGAAAATAGCAACCTTAACAAGCCACTGCAGAAAACATCTGTCATCAATAAGGGGACACCACTGACTTAGGTCCCAATTCATGTCCTTCAATGCATTGACACTAAGACAAGGCTCCCTACACAGTAGAACAACAACACTCTCTGTCTTGGCAGAGATGAAACCAAGAAGGAACACATTGCGGCATCCACAATTGTAACATTCAAGGATTGTTTCTCCCAAGGGACTATCTTTATGAAGACAAACTTCTTTGTGTTTAGCTCGAACCTACAAAAAAACAATAACATCACATCCTGACTCATAAAAATTATCAGAATAAAATATCTCTCATTATGAAATATTATAAGCTTACTACACCAGGCATTCACCAATCATAAAAATGAAATGTGAACTTCACGCAATTGAATTCAAAATGAAAACATGACATGAAACAAGTGAACAAGAAGAGAAAAAATTGAGACAAGAACCCTAAACTACAAACTCAAAAAAAAATAATAATAATAAATATGGCCTTCATGCCAAACTAGCAAACTTCAGAATCAATTCTCTTCTAAATTTTACACTCGACTAAATTAAACAAATTAGTGGAGTTTTGGATAACTTAACAACCTTAACAGGACATTGCCCACTCAATAATTGGGAATGCCCCAAACGTCTTAGTTTGAAGCTAAAGGTTTGTCGGATGGTGTAATGGAGAGACTTGAGAGGAAACTTGCTACATGGAAGATGTAGTATATATCTAAAGTGGAAAGATTGATCTTGATTAAGAGCACTCCAAGCTTACCTGTTTATTTTATGTCCATCTTCATTGTTCCTGGTCCAGTAATGAGTAGGGTCAGAGAGGTTGCAGATCTTTGGGAGGATTAGAGGAGATGAAGTAATATTTGGTTGAATGGGGCAGTGTGTGCTAGCCCATTTAAAAGGGGGGTTTGGGGTAGGGAAGTTGGAGATATTCACAAAAGTTCAATTGGGTACACAAGAGAGGTTGTGGGAAAAAAATGGTGGACAGGAAATATTGGAGAATAGGGGTAACAGGTCCACTGCCACTGGTCGAGTTGTTGGGCCTTATGGAGTGGATTTGTGCAAGGAAATCATGAGGGTGTGGAATGAGGGGGTAGTGAGGTTTGGGCTTGATCTATGGTGCTATCATTGGACTTCTTAGGGAAGTTTTTCAAACCTTTTTCACCTAGCTATCAACACTAATGTGGCTATGGAGGACTATTTACAGATGTCTGAGGTTATGTTAGGATCTTGAATTTTTCAAGGAAAAAGGAAATGAAATCACATATACAAACACAACCAAAAGGCTTTTTCTATGATAAAGGATTTGTGGTAGGAAACTAAAGTGGGAGGGAAATGTGAACAAATATAAGCTAATTTCTCTCTTTTTCTTTTCCATTTGATCCAAACACAGCCAAAAGGCTTTTTTTTATCATAAAGGATTGTCCTTTCTCAGTTTTATCTTTCGTGCAGTTTATAGTAGGCTTGAATGTGCCCTTCGATGTATAACATTTAGGCTTTGATTTTTTATTTATTTATTTATTTATTTTTTTGGTACACAGGGTTTGCCACCTCTAAGACTTTTGTCATTAATATTTTGCTTATCAAAAAAAAAACCTATGAAATGTGAACCTCAAGATATATTGGATTTATGACATTACAATCTTAGTTATCACAATCTTACGATCCTCACTTCATGATTCAGGCATAGTTCGATGCGAATTTATGAGGGAATCTATATAGAAACTATCAAGTCAGGAACACAATTTCAAAACAAAATACTTGAGACTCAAATTCAGCCAGAGAACCCCAAGCACTCGTGCACATCCAAAATTCACTTTAATCTAGATGTACTTTCCCAAATTCTCCATCCCAAATTCAAAAATAAGTACATCAACATTCAATGCACCCTAAAAAACACAACTTTCAAGGTCAACTAACAAGATATCCAAACAAATAGATATATACAAATACTTAACATATATATATATATATATATATAAAGAAACAAAACAAAACCCACATACCAGATGGTTAACAATGTGTGACCCAGAAGTGTTTCCCCGCGAATTGCAAAACCACTTGCGACACGATGGCACATTACACCTCACAACACAAGCCGGGTTGGTCACCCCACAGTACCGACAAGCATGCGCCGTAAAATCCCCCTTACCATACTCATAATTCTCATCATCCCCAGTCTCTTCAAAGTTCAACCCACTCATCCCAGCCGCCAGCGCATCAACCACCGCCTGATTACTCCCTCCGCCACCGCCCCTCCCCTTGGCGCCGCTCCCGGACGTAGCGGAGACGGGAGAAGCGTCCGATTGGTGATCGGAAGAGGCCCTATCAGCTCGATCAGCTGCATCAGAGACAGAATCGGAGGGTGTGGGCCAAACAGAGGATCGAATTGGCTGAGATAGCTCTTGAAATTCAGGATAATCAAAGTCCTCGCCTTGAGTGTTGAATTCGAGGAAGGTGTAGGCGTCGTCGTTGCCCGTGTCGGGCTGAGACGCCGTGTCGTAGAGATTGTTGCCCTGAGAATCCATCATGTAATCGAACCAGAAACAGCTATGAAACCCTTCGAAGTGTATGTATGTGTATATGTATTTATATAAAATATAGTGTAATATAGATAGATAATAGATAGCGTTAGATTGAGGTTAGGGTTAGGGTTTAGAAATGGGAGTGTATTAGGTTGGAGTTTGGGACTGATTGGGTGGTAATTAGGGTTAGGGTTTGGAATTCGAATATTTAACAGAGGGGGTTTCGGGAGAAGCCAGAGAGAGACAGAGAGTGAAAATGGGGGACGATATATGTGCGCGTGCGTGTGTGAAGACGTGACGAGGAAGGGTAGAGAGAGAGAGAGAGAGAGAGAGCGAGAGAGAGGGGGATGGATGGATGCTGACGTGTCACGTGACTTGTGTAGTGTTTGGTACCTAAATAAAATTTGGATAAATTAAGAATAGCCTTAAATTTTGCTTAAAATACGAATTGTCTCTTATAATTTAAAAAATTATAAATATCTCATTATGAGAAAAAAAAATTATTTAACAGAATTAATTTAAAAAAAAAATTCTATCTGTTCACTTATACAATAATAAAATTATCTAAATTATTAATTAAAATAAAATTTTAATATTATTAAAAAATATTAATTAACTTGATGATTTATTAATAAAATGACCTATTTGTTATAAAATTATAAATCTTATGGGGCATAATATAATTTTTAAAACTACAGGGGTAATTTGTTATTTAAATAAATTTCAGGGAATGTGTTTGTAATTTAACCGTAAAATTTTAAGTCCATTTGATTTAGTTTTTATAATGAGTTTTGAACCGTATCTTAAAAGATGAATTATTGAAAAAAAAAAATTTTGAATGTTGAAAATTTATTTAATTATGAGTTTTAAAAATAATATTTTGATGATTTATAAAAAAAAAAAATTAAATTAATTGAATAGATGGGTGTGAAATAAAATTTAATTGATTAATATATAGAATGTGAGAAAATGAGAAAGCAAAAAGAAAAAGTGATTGATTAATTTATTACAATCCCATTACGTAGCTCGAATTTTTCGTAACTTGAGTGGCAAAAAATCCCAAAACGACATCATTTTGGATTTTTTTTTTTTTTTCCCCTTTTCTTTATCCTTTTTATGGACTCACAAAAGAAGAAGAAAGAAGATAAAAGATCATCAACAACCAAAACATCATCAACACCATATCATTATCATCATCAACAACCAACACATCATCATTATCATAAAGACTTCACAGATAGAGAGATACACAAAGAGAGAAAGAGATACAGATTTGTGTATACACAAATCTGTGGATAGCGGGCACGGGTGATGGTCTCCTCTTCCGCTCCTCTCTTTCTTCTTCCTTCCTCATTCCTTCTCTCTTCCTTCTCTCTCTCTCTCTCTTTCTCTCTCTCTTTCTCTCTTTCTCCCCTCTCTTCCTCCCTCTGTTTCTATTTCAGATATAAAATGGAGGGAAAAAAATGACGTCATTTTGGATTTGAGCCACTCGAGCCACGGAGAATTCGAACTCTGAAGCATTTTTCAATTTATTAATAGAGAAATGTTTCGTAGCTCGAAAAGTCTTTGGCTCGAATGGCTTGACTGCCCAAAACGACGTCGTTTTCGGCAGTTTTTTTTTTCTTCTTCATTTTTTTCTCTCTCACCTCTATTTTCTCTCTGAAACACACAGAAGAAGAAAAAGAGAAGGAGAAGAGAAGGAAAGAATGAGGGAGGAGGAAAAAGATTTATGACAGATTTGTGTATACTTGTAGATTTGGACTTCAATGGGTCTCTTCAGATATAGACTTCAATGGCTTGTTATTTTCTCACTCTCTCTCTCTCTCTCTCTCTCTCTCTGTTTGCTAATTTTGTGCAATGATAAGATTTATGGAATGAAATAGGAAATGAGATTTGTGGGTAAGGTTTGGTTTGGGATTTTTGATACTTAATTTTGGAGAATTTTCAACTTATTTTACATATATTTGATTTAATTTGAGTCCATATGTATGTATGTATGTATGTATATATATGTGTGTGTTTATATATTGTGTGGGTTAGTGGGTTTTGAAAATTGTAGACTTCTCACATTCCAGATCAATATTCTTTATTAATTAGGTGGATGTTTGACTTTATGGTCAATTTCTCTCTTTCTCTCTCCCCCCTTCTGCTTTTTATTAATCTTCACACTAGACTTTAGATAATCCATATATATATATATACCCATTAATTTTATGTATATATATACATTGCAGGTTTAGTTTTGTTTGAGAATCCCTTGATTTTCGTAGTAAAGAAGTCTTGGCATCTCATGTTCTAACTCGAGTTCACAGCCTTCGTGATCGTCTTGATGGAACACTTGTTACTCATCGCAATGAAGATGAAGAAGATTGAAGACAGTGCTGAGAGAGAGAACAGAGGAAGAAAATGAAGAAGATGAAGGAAAAAGACAATGATATGAGAGAGAGAAAGAGAAAATGAAATGTGTGGGCGTATTGAGCACATCAACAGAAAAAATTGAGTGAGAAAAGATATTCAGGCCTTTTGAGCCAATGACAATTCGAGATACGTAGCGGAGTTATTATTAATAAGAAAAGAAAAAAGCCAATGAGAGAGGAAATTGAGTTTTTGAGTTGCATTTTAAAACCTAGCTAACCAAATAAGCTTTTCAATTTTTTCATTAAAATCATGTTTTAAAATCAAATAAAAAACTACCTTAATTTTGGAATATGTAACGATAGTTTGGTGCAGATTCGAGTTGTTTTGGGTGTAGTTTATAAGTTTGTTTTTTATTTATTATAAATAAATATATAAAAAAATATAAAGATAATATGACCCAAATAAGTCGATAAGCTAACTTTTTCAAATGATCCCAAAAAGGCCTCAATTCATATTTTATCAAGTATAAATAATTCAAATAAATTAAACAAATTAGTTATTTAGAAATTAGAAAATATATGCTTTTGACTTATTATTAACTTCTAAACTTATAATAAGTTGCAATAAACAAGTCCACGTACTCATTCGATCGTTTCATCCATTCAATTAAAACTCTTAGCCTTGAGCCATGTTCTACAGAGAGAGAGAGATGCAAGAGCTTCTCTCTATGTGATTTATAGCCGAGCTCCAGCAACCTCATTCACATTTGTAAAGTGTAGATCTACATCCTTAAAGTGTAGATTTACATTCTAGAATATATATATCTAGATTTTTTATGTTAGAAATAGGGATTTTATAATATTTCCTTCATTTTTTACATAGATTTTTTTATTTATTTATGATAATACTGATTGCTCCAGATGGAACGGGTCGGATTGATCCACGTTTCCCAAATTGTTGCCCGAGTGTCGAGCCCGCAGAGAGACCTGCACAAGAGTTCAACGGGGAACGGGGAGTCCCCCAGCGAACCCCCGACGATCAAATTAGAGAAGAGAGAGGGTGATGGAATGTAGAAATAGGATGGAGACAGATAACTTAACCTCTTTTTTTTTGTCTTAGAAGCCTGCTTATATCCTTTGCTCATCATTTCCTTGTCCACTCCAAGCTGTCATGTTGGCCGAAAGTCTATGTTCTAGCTTGCCTTGTTCATGGTGAGGCTGTTCTGTTTCGACGTGAAGGGTTATCGTAATAAATGCTGCAGAGAAACTCATTAATAGCTGATGTCTGGTGCAATAACTTTGTAGAATCTTTGCCTGCTGATGTGGCTAGTTCTTCACTTGCCAAGTGTTTAGATGTCATTGGTGCTTGGTGTAACGTTAGGTTCCCAGAATGTTAGCCTCTAGTATTTGAATCATGGATTGGGTCTTAAGTGATAGGCCATATCCTTTATGGGCTTACCCATGTCAGTAGTCCCCTATTCCTAAGTGCAGCTTCAACCCAACGAAGTGAATAAGAAGAAAACAGGGGTTGTGAGAGGTTGACGAAGAGAAGACCGATTGGGAGGTGGGCCGACCGCAAAGGGTGACCGAGTGGAGGGCTGACCGTAAGGAGGGCCGACCGCGAAGGGTGGTCGAGTAGACAGACCAACTGCGAGGAGAGCCGATTGCGAAGGGTGGCCGAGTGGACGGACCAACCGTGAGAAGGGCCGACCACGAAGAGTGGCCGAGTGGATGGACCAACCATGAAAAGGGCCGACCGCGAAGGGTGACCGAGTGAGAAGGGAAAGTGGTGGAGCACGGGGCTCGAGGAGCAACGGGGCTCGTGGTGAAATAAAGTGGAATAGACAGGGAAGGGGAAAAGAGAAGTGGATCGTGATCGTACACGTGGCATGGTCCTTTAATGGGAATGGTGATGCATTAGTAAGAAGTGAAGAGACAGGGTGATATAAGGTAGTGAAAAGGCAGGAGTGGGAGTTTTTCGAAATTTTTTAAACTGGCGAAATTGAATCTTGACCCTTGGAATATAGGCAAGCCGTGGGCATTTGGGGTTATTCTCTTTACCTACTTTATCGCAAAAAACAAACACATCCCTGAAGTGAACTCATTTGTTTCATATGATACGCCTCTGCGACACTTTGTGAATTTCCTTGGGCCAGCGTCTGAAGCTATATACAGATACGTAGAAGGAATGGCATGAGATAAAGTGCCAACCATGAGACTAGACCTTTTGGGGGAAGATGACGCAGTAGAGTTAGCGGAATAGTATTGGGCGGAGCGGAGGGAGGAAACGGGAGCCGCACAAGGGGTGTGGGTTTGCCTGACTACGATGATCGCGGTCGCTAGGCCAATTAGCCAATTAGCCAAGTGGAGCCGGATCACTGGCACACAAAAGTAGACAAATCTACATTTACAGCGAGGGAGTTGGAGGAGGTACGGAGGAAGTACTAGATTCCTGAGGAAATAGAGTTGAGGCTGTCCACATCGAACAAGAGGGCGTCGGATGTATGGGCAGGAGAGTTCACCTTATACGAGGAAGCATTACGGGGAGGTCTAAGGCTACCGCTCTCCCAAATTATGGTGGAGGTACTTAACAAGTTGGAGATAGTGGCAGGGCTGTTGATACCGAACACTTGGAAAATACTGATGGCCTACGCGAGCGTCTGGCCGCAAGCTACCAGAGGGACGGCAATGATGGTTAAAAAGTTCTTCTCCTACTACAAGGCCTTCGGTCAGCAAGAGACGTGGGTGACTCTGTAGGTAGTGACGGGTCGAGGTCTGGTGACGGGCCTGCCATTTTCGGTGAAGGAGTGGAGACTGAGATGGTTCTTCGTGTCAGCGAATGGAGGGGCAGGAGTTCGCACAACATGGAAAATCCCCACAAAATCGATGAAGCCAAAGCTAGACGTAGAGGCCGAAGACAAAGCGAAAAAGGTGAAGGAGTGGAGGGAAGAGAATGGGGTGAAATGGGATGAGCTAATCCTTCCTTCAACCCTATTTGCCTTAAGATTGGGACCGTAGCCGACGGAGGCGGATCCGGGGAGGGAAGAGCTGGAGGCATGGAAGAAGGCGGAGAAAGCGGAAGAAAGGAGAGTGTTCGCCAAGGCAGACAAATATAATGAGGCAAAGTTAGGGCCGGCCCCAAAACTGGTGATGAGGGAGTGGGTCCTACTGCGCCCCAAGCTGTTGGAGAACAAAAACCTGACTGACTTTGCCCCGTTGCCACCACTTGTGGACCCGCTGAAGGAGAAGGGCAAACAAGAGGTGGAGGCAGTACTAAACAAAATGAAGAGAAAGAGAGTGACAGTTGAGGAGAGTAAGGACGCCCCTGTTGGAAAGAAGTTGAAGGAGATGAGAGCGAAGGAGGCTTCAAAAAAGGAAAAATTGGAGGAGGGGAAGGTGAAGGAGGACGCGGAAAAAACGACCGTCCAAGTGGCTAAGGAAGACCTAGGCCTAAGTGCCCTTGTGGTGCCAACGGTGGCACATGCACCAAAAGTAACCTCAAGTCCCAGCAAGGGGAAAGCGAGATCAAGCCAAACAATGTCACATGCATCGCTTTGTACCACGACACGCTACCAAGGTGTCATTCGGTGGAGGGGGAGGAAGCCAGGGTCACAGCTAACAGCCTAGTTGGAGTAGTGGAAGATGCAGCGGTGCGTTCGATGGCGCGTTTGACCGAGGCCAATCTCCTAAGAGGGTTTTACTCAGCCCAAATGGAGGCAGCGACACTGGTGACTGCCTTGATGAATAAGGCAGCGCGCGCTAGGATGAAAGTAGAGCTGCTAAGAGCCTAATTTGAGGGGGCAAAATCGTAGCTCCATGATCTAAGTGTGGAGACAGCGGGGTGGAGAAAGGCCGCTAGGAGTGCGTGCGCCAAAGGGTTGGAGTATGTGCAAAGGGCGAAAAGCATTGAGGTGTTGGCGTTGGTGCAGAGCTATTCGGCGAAACGAGCTAGTGCCGAGCTCCTCGCAACCTAGTCAAAGCTGGAAGCGGAGCGCCACAAGGCGATATCGCTTGAGTTCGAGTTGGAGGGCGATAAGAGAAAAATAGCAAAAGTCCAGCAAGCCTGCACCACCGCCAACGAAAGGTGGGAGGAGGCCATGACTAATAACGAAGAGCTGCGTGACCAGGCGATTAAGGACAAAGAAACGGCAAACGGTCAGATCGCTGAGTTGGAAAAGGCTCTGGCGGAGGAAATGGCTAAATTGGCGTCTGAGAGAGCGGCGTACCCCAACCTGTGCAAGGCGGCGGTGGAGCAATTCAAGGAGTCCACCAAATTCCAGATAGTCATTGATGCCGCAGTCGCTAGGAGCTTGGCGAAAGAGAGGGATGAGGAAGCTGGGCCGTCGGAAGCGGTCGCTGGGAATAGGAGTGAAGAGGAAGTAATCCAGAGCTTCCAGCGATCAGACTTCTACAAACATGAAATGGCTGAGTTCTGGGACAGCGACTGGATGACCTTCAAGCATAAAGCGCAAGAGTTGTTCCCAGACGTGGACTTCAGCCGCGTGAAGGTAGGAGAATACGACGTTGCCCAAACCCCTCTGGACGAGGGGGTCGCAGAGGAAGATCTGGTCTCTAATGAAGGAGAGTGATCTATGTAAAAATTTTGTGTTTATATGTTTTGCTTGTTTCATTGTTGTTTTTTTTTTTTTCATGTAATTTTGTGCAATTCCTGTAGCGAATTGAATGAAATTGTAAGTGTGTAAATAAAACAACAAATTTTTTAGTATTGTTGTTGTCATTATGTCTTGTGAGTTGTAAATTTAGAAATAATGAAAATGGCAAAGCAGAATTCAATGAAAAATGGGTGTGAAATTAAGACTTGTGCGTGAACAGTGAAAGTTGCTAGTAGATTGTGATGTAGAAAGTTTAGAAATAGGCAGCCAGCCTAACTTGTGAGAAAACCATGATGCAAAAATTGTTAAAAATGGGCATACATGAAAATATTAAACAAGTTAAAAATGAAAGACTAGCTTGGACGATTATGGACCTGGATTTTAACTAAATTGAAAATGTAAAATTAAAAATGTAAAAAATGTTGTAATATGGGCCTGGATTTTGACTAAGTATGGCCACCACACTGTAACATTAAATTACGAAAATGGACTGGCCGAATTCTTCATTCGAGTTCTAACTAAGACTGGGAAGGCCCTTTATCTAGTTGAACTCTTCATGCTCAGTCCAGCCGACCGCCACTCAATCTGGCTGAGCCATTTGTGTTCAATCTGGCTGAGGCTTTAATTAACTCAATCTGGCTGAGCTCTTCATGCTCAGTCTGGCTGAGGCTTTAACTAACTTAGACTGGTTGAGGCTTTAACTAACTCACCGCCGAGGCTTTCACGCCGAGCTCTTCGAGTTCAATCTAGTGAGGCTTTAACTAACTCAAGATGGTCGATTCTTTGGCGCCGGGCTCGAGGAGGCTTTAATCTTCTCACCGGTGAGCTCTTTTCTCACCGCTAAGACTTTAACTAACTTAGTATGGGTGAGTTTTCGGCCGCCTAGCCGAGGTTTAACTAACTTCGCCTGGCCGAGCTCTTTTCAAGGCCACTGGCTGAGGCTTTAACTAACTCAGTCTGGCTGAGCTCTTCATACTCAGTCTGGCTGAGGCTTTAACTAACTCAGTCTGGCTGAGGCTTTAATTAACTCAGTCTGGTTGAGTTCTTCGTGCTCAGTCTGGCTGAGGCTTTAACTAACTCAGTCTGGCTGAGCTCTTCGTACATTGATTAACAAGTCGTTATTGAAGTACATTGCAGATAATGGATATATAAAGTCATTTGCATTTAAGGCGTAGCCTATTGATCACAAGTTTGCACCACGTATAGAAAGGACAAAAACAAACAAGCATGTAGATCGTCAAAAGAACATACAACACTTGACCAATACAAAAGTAGGGGACACTATTTTACAGGAAATAACGCCTCAAGTGCTCGGCGTTCCATGGATAGGGGAGGTCTTTGCCTTCCACGTTTTGGAGTCGGTAGGTACCTGGGCGAGGTCTGGCTTTAACGACGTAAGGCCCTTTCCATTTGGCAGCTAGTTTGCCATCGGCGGGATTTTTGGTGGCGAGAGTCGCATCGCGCAAGACTAGGTCCCCAACTGCGAACTCCCTCGGTCGAACTTTGCAATTGTAGTGTGTTATCATTTTTTGTTGATATGAGGCCCGTTTGACAGCAACTGTCTCTCAGAGTTCTTCAATCAGGTCTAAGTTAGTCCGACGCAAGTCTTCGGTTAGTTCGGGATTTAGGTAGAGAACCCTTGGGGTTGGTAAGCCGATTTCCACTAGGATGACTACTTCAGCGCCGTATGTTAAGCGAAAAGGGGTCTCCCTAGTAGAGGTTCGGCGCGGTAGTGCGATAGGCCCAGAGTACGTTTGGCAGTTCCTCAGCCCAGAGTCCCTTGGCGGCTTTAACTTAGTTTTGATGATCTTCAAGAGAGAGTGATTGGTGACCTCGACTTGCCCGTTGGCTTGGGGATGGCCTGGGGAAGAGAAGCACGGCTGAATATAGAGCTCTGCACAAAATTTCCTGAACTTGGCATTGTCGAATTGCTTGCCGTTGTTTGAGATGATGGCTTGGAGGATTCCAAATCGGCATACGATCGACTACCAGATAAATCTGGTTGTGTTCCATTCGGTGATTGTAGCGAGGGGTTCTGTTTCCACCCATTTGGTGAAGTAATCAATGGCGACCACAGCGAACTTGGTTTGGCCCCCTACTAGTGGGCAATGGGCCAACTAAGTTAATGCCCCACTTGGCGAATGGATAGGGACTGCTGAGTGTAATCAGTTCTATTGGCGGAGCATGGGAGATGTTGGCAAAGCGCTGGCATTTATCGCATTTAAGCACGAACTCAGTGGCATCTTGGTTGAGAGTAGGCCAGAAGTAGCCGGTGCAGAGTATTTTATGGGCCAGTGACCTGGCACCCGAATGATTACCACATATACCCTCATGGACTTCCATCATCACATAGGTCGCTTGGGAAGGATTGAGGCACTTGAGGTATGGGCGTGAAAATCTGCATTTGTACAGGAAGCTGCTAATGAGGATGTAATTGGACGACCGGGCTTCGACTTTGGCTACTTACTGTTTGTTATCTGGTAACTCCCCACTTGTCAAAAATAGAAGGATGTCCGCCGCCTATGGGATATGTTCATTTTAGAGGAAGTAGACCTCCAGCTGGGTTGGCGAAGTAGCCGGGTGGGCCAAGTATTCAAGGCGAACTCCATGGCTGAGGTCGGACTGGTCAGCCAAGGCTAATTAGGCCATCTCAACTGCCTTGGAGTTTTCTGACCGAGGGATGTGTTTGATATGGAAAGTGTTGAAAAGGCGAAGAAGAGGGAGTGCAATATCCCTATAGGCTCGCATTGTGTTGTCCTTGGCATTGAATTCCCCCGTGATTTGTCCGATAATCAGTTGGGAATCACTGAACACTCGGATATGGCTCACACCAATGTCTTTGGTTAGGCGAAGACCTGCTATCAGGGACTTATACTCGGCCTCATTATTGCTTGCGTCAAACAGGAAGCGGAGAGAACACTTGAAGTAACCACCCTCAGGGGCGGTGAGGATGAGACCAGTCCCGCTGCCTTCTTTGCGGAATGATCTATCGACATTGAGGGTCCAAGAATGGGGATCTTCTGCCTCAGTGTTGAATTGCCTGGGTGGGGGGGCCTTGGTTGGAGTGGGATTAGTGAATCCCAGGATAAAATCGCCGACAGCCTGTCCTTTGATCGCTGTTCGCGGTCGGCAGGAGATTTCAAATTGGCTGAGCTCGACTAACCATTGCATAAGTCTGCCGGACAACTCTGGTTGTTGCATTATCTTCTTCTAAGGTTGGTCAGTGAGGACCACTATAGAGTGAGCTTGGAAGTAAGGTCGGAGTTGTCATGAGGCTATGACCAAGGCCAAGGCCATTTTTTCCAGCAATAGGCAGTTCCGTTATGCTCCCTTAAGAGCTCAGCTAATGTAATAAACCGGACGCTGTACTGAGCCATCCTCCCTAATGAGGGCTGCACTGACTGTGGTGCTCGATATGGCTAAGTAGAGAAAAAAAGGCTCAGCCACGAGTGCCTAAGAGAGTAGGGGGGTTGGCCATGCACTGCTTCAATTGTTGGAAGGCCTCTTCGGATTCGGTCGTTCACTCAAAAGCCTGCCGAAAGACTTTAAAAAAGGAGAGGCACTTGTCCGTTGCGTGGGAAATAAAACGGTTGAGGGCGACAACTCTGCCAATAAGCATTTGAACCTCTTTAACTGTTCTGGGTGACTACATTTCTATCAGGGCCTTGATCTTTTCGAGGTTGGCCTCGATACCCCACTGACTGACCATGAAACCCAAGAACTTCTGTCACGACCCAAACCCGGCCCTATGGGTTTAGCATCAGAATCGCCAAGAATCCGAGATTATCAAGGCTCTTTGAACAAGAATACGCTTAAACAGTAGAGTGGCTGGCGAAGCCAATACAATAAATAACTAGTGTCCATTGAGCTGTGAAAATCTGTATGTCAAAAACATTTTTATGCATTCATACAGTTCAAAACAGTACAACCTATACAGTCATATACAACAACAAGACAGGATCGAATCCCTCAGATCTGATAAAGACAAGAATCTATAAAGAATACAAAAGGGGACAATAAAAACACCCTGCCATAGCATGGCAACTCGGAACCTCACATGAGGCACATAGGGCTTGACAAAATCGGGGATCAACCCACGCTCCTAGCTCCGTCAGCACGAGAACCTACATATATATATATAAACAGTGAGCTAAAGCCCAGTGAATAACATAATGCGTAAAGAGGTTATGAATGAATGTCCTTACAGTAATGTAAACAATTCATTTAACAGTATTTCAGTCTTTTAGTATTTCAGTCAATCAGTCATATGTGGTACATCCATTAACCTATAAACAGTAGGTCCAAAGGACCGGTCAGAAATGCACTCAAACAAAGAATGATGGCCATTAATCAAGAATGATATGGTTCCACAAAGGAACCCAGAGCTCTAGCGATAGATAATTGCTAAGGATGCCACTGTCTGATTAGAATCTGAGACATACATTCATTCAGTAGACAATATCAGTTCAATAAACAATTCAGTTCAGTATTCAAAAGATAACCATTTTGAACATATCTTTACATAATTGTTACTCACAGAGATTGGGCTATAGCAGCTAGAGCGCGTCCCCGAGAGCCAACCCTAAACAGTTAACAAATAGAACACACACTAAGTCTCACCGTTGGGAAGGACGATAATTAAATCCCTAAATTCCTCGGTGTGGTTCTATGTCTAAATCCTCATTAAGATGCCTTAAACTAGGCCTAAGAATGCCTAGGATGGGATGAGGATGCAAAAATACAGTTGGAAGGCATTTTTTAAAAGTTGCTGAAAACAGGGGCCTCGCTCAAGCGAGCCTTCCTTCGCTCGAGCGAGGTTGCAAAATCAAAGGCTTCGCTCGAGCGAACAATCCTTCGCTCGAGCGGTCTGATGAAACAAGAAAAAATCGGTTGCTCGATTTTCTCGCGATGCCGCCGATGCTCGCTCGAGCGAGCTTCCAAAATCAAAGGGTTCGCTCGAGCGAGCCTTCCTTCGCTCGAGCGGTCTGATGAAACAGTAAAAATACTGGATGCTCGATTTTTACGCTCGAGCCACCAATCCTTTGCTCGAGTGTGGCTCAGAGGAAACGTTGGTCGCTCGAGCGAGGAATCCTTCGCTCGAGCGAAGAAGCCAATTTCCAGATTTGCCTTCCAAGCTCAAACCAAGCATTCTCAACTCAATTCTCGACCTCTTGGGCCCAAATTCTGGAAAACACATCCCAAAACAATGTATAACAAGTTTCAAAATCCAATTTGTACATGCAAGGGCCAAGAGTTGATCAATTAAAGCCATTATTCAAATCCTTTTTCAAGAACAATTCCAAAACATGCAATGCATGGGTTTTAAACCAACTTCAATCTCCAAATCTTGCTTTATTGAGTTCCAATCTTTGAAAACAATGTGGAAACATGGTCTATAATAAAAACATGGACATGCATGTATAATTCTCCAAGAACTTAACTTCAAAATATGCCAAAATGACCATGCATGCAACAATGGAGCTCTAATTCAACATATATGAGCAAAATCAAGACTCAAGTTCTCTATAGCCATGATACATGCAAGATGAAGCTTAAAGACAACAAGAGGAGGGTGGATTTCCTTACCTAAGTCTTGTATTCAAGGTTTAGGAGCTTAATTTTGCCAAGTTACACTTCAATCCTTCAAGATTATAAGTATTTCTTCAAGACCAAATTGATTTCACTCCAAGTCCCTCACTCTCTACTCTCATGGTCGGTTAGGAGTAAGAATAAGAGGCTGATCAATGTTTAATTAAGTGTGTATAAGGTTCTAATAATAGAATAAACAAAGGGGCCACTAAGGGTGGCAATTTAGTAAATAAATCAAACTTGTAATTAACTCAATTTTTAATCTAATTTAATCATTCCTAATCAATTTTCAGATAAATATACCATTAAATCACAAATATTCTACTGATCATGAAACACTAAACGGTTTCCAGTTCGGCCGCCGATAAGGCCTTCAATTAGCAGTTTAAACCCATAAACACAAACAGATAATAAATAAATCAAACAGATGCAATATGCAATTCAATAGATAAACTTATTCAGTTTCAGTTTCGATTTAAATCAGTTCATTCAGTACTTCTGTTAATTCGATTATCAGTCATTAGCGGTCCAGTTTAGCAATAATCAGTATATAATTCAGTGGTTATTCGGTAATCAGTACGAGGGTTGTTACAACTTCCCAGATCCAACGCCGAAGGTGCATTTCTCCAGATTGAGTTTCATTTGATACTTACGTAAGGGTTTGAAAGTCTCTCGCAGGTCTGCCAAATAATTAGAGGAGAGTTTGCTCTTGACAAGCATGTCATCGACGTAGACTTCCATGTTCCGACCTATCTGATGGTGAAAAATGGCATTAACCAACCGTTGGTAAGTGGCTCCAGCGTTTTTCAATCTGAAAGGCATAACACAATAGTGGTAAGTTCCTCTGTTCGTGATGAAGGAGGTGTGTTCCTGGTCAGCTGGATGCATCAGAATTTGATTGTAGCCAAATAAGGCGTCCATGAAACTGAGCATCTGGTGTCCGGCCGTGGCGTCAACAAGCAGATCTATGCGTGGGAGGGGATAACTATCTTTGGGGCAAGCCCGATTAAAGTCGGAGTAGTCGACGCAGAGTCACCATTTGCCGTTGTTTTTATGGACCAGGACCACATTTGACAACTATCTGGGGTAGTCTACGTTCTGGACAAACTGTGCCTCTAGTAGTTTATCTACCTCGGAAGCAATAAGAACATTGCGCTTTGGGTGAAAGATACGCTGCTTCTGGCGGAATGGGCGGAAATGGGGCTTGATGCTGAGACGATGAGTGATAAAGAAGGGATTGATACCCGGTATGTCGGAATGAGTCCAGGCAAACACATCATTGTGCTCGGTTAAGAGGGTTGTAAGGTCGGCCTTGGCTTGGGGGGATAGTTGGCTACCGATCTTGACTGTTTTTGTTGGATTGGTGGGGTCGATGGGGACTTCAACAAGTTCTTCCAGTAGTTCCCCTCTAACTAACTCATCTTCGTCTCTGATGTTGAGTCTTTCGATGATCATAGTCTCCTTCAGCTTGACCTCTTTAAGTGAAGCAACATAGCATTCTCTGGCCACAATCTGCTCTCCCCTCACGGTGCCGACTCCAAGGTCGATAGGGAATTTCATGGCCAGATGGTACGTGGAAGTGACAGCTTGAAAATCGTTAAGGCCGGTGCAGCTGAGGATGATGTTATAAGCAGAGGGACAATCGACGACGAGAAAAGTGAGCAACTTAGTGGTCTACCGTGGGTATTCTCCAATGGTAATGGGAAGATCGATAGAGAATGGAGGTCACCCGATCTCCAGTGAAGCCAACCAGTGGGGTTTGAAGAGGGGAAAAACTTTTTTCCCTGACCTTGAGCTGGCGATAGGCGTTTAGGAAGATGATGTCTGAAGAGCTACCGTTGCCGACAAGCACCCGTCTAACTTTGTAATTGGACAGGAGAGCAGAGATGATGAGGGAGTCTTCATAGGGGTAACGGATGCCTGTGCAATCGGCCTCCGTAAAGGTGATGGGCTCCATCCACTGCTTGGGGTGTTTGAAGGGGCGGTTCAATGTCGCAACCTCTTTATAGGCACCCTGCCGGATTTTTCTGAGTTTTGCTCATTGGGCCGAACAGGATGGTCCACCATATGCCAGCCCACTGGCAATAACTCTAATCTCTCCAATCGAGGGAGCAGGGTTGCCTTGTGCTTGGGGTTGCTGTGGGGGCCGATCATTGCCTTGGTTAGGTTGGACGGGTTGTCGAGGAGTGGTGTGTTGGTGGTTGTTTTTGGTAGGTTCGGTCCTTGGCCGTTGGTAAGGGCGGGCCGCTGTGAACCGACTGAGACGCCCCTGGTGTATTAAGCTCTTGACCTAATCTTTAAGGTTAACACACTCCTCGGTATTGTGGCCGTAGTCTTGATGGAAACGGCAGTACTTGGACTGGTCTCGCTGGTTGGAAGGAGACCGCGATGGTTGTGGTCATTTTAGAGGATAATCTCGTTGGATCTGGTTCAAGACTTGTTCCATGGAAGAATTGAGGGGAGTATACCGTTCGAACTGGCTGGGCGGTCGGGCAAGTGTCAACCGGTCGGCTCGGGAAGGTCGGTCAGTATATTGAGGTCTTTGTTGTGTGTACTGGGTGGTTCTGGTTTCAGAGTCCTTTCTCTTTTCTCTAGGGGTAGGGTTTTTGGTTGTGGAGTCTTGTCGGGCGACTAGGGAATCTTCGGCGTTCATGTGTTTTTGGGCTTTGGAGAGGAGGGTTGCCATGGAGGTTGGAGGGTTTTTGGAGAGGGAGAAAAGGAAATCGGATGATCGTAGACCGACCATGAAAGCCGTGAGAATGACCTTGTCATTGTTTTCCGCCACTTGCAAGGCTTCAGTGTTGAAGCGGGTGACGAAGCTGTGCAGCGACTCCTCCTTCATCTGACGAATGTTGAGGAGTTGGGTTGCCGGATGCTGCTAGCATTGGGCACCGATGAAGTGGCTGAGAAATGAGTCACTTAGGTGCTGAAAAGTAGAGACAGAGTCCGTCGGCAGCTGACTAAACCACAGTCGGGTCGACTCCTTAAGCATTACGGGGAAAGCCCAATACATGATCTTATCAGGGAATGCATGGAGGATCATGAGGGTCCTGTAAGTCTCCAAGTGATCGACTGGGTCCATTGTATCGTCGAAAGAGTCGATCGAGGGCATTTTGAACTTAGGAGATTGGGGTTTGTCCTTGATAGAGTGTAATAACCCCGACCCCTGATCAACGTTAATCTGTATTTAATTATGCCTAACAACAATTTAGATGAAATCCGGGGTTTAATTTGCATATGTGTTGTATCATTTTTGTATTTCTAGTTGTTCAAGTATAAAATGATCTGTTCGTGTCTATAAGTTTCGAGCTGCAAATTGAAAGCCTTATCGGCATCCAAACCCGAAATTGTTTATACCCTTATGTTATTTGAAATTTTTAGAACCTTGTGGCAAGTTTTATTAAAAATTAATTCAGAGCGATTCGTTAAGTTGCGTTTGGTGGGCCAAATGTTTAATTAATGTGTTAAAATCACCATAATATAAATAGGAGCCCCTTTAACTCATTTGAGCCAATCTCTTTATTTCCTTTAGTGGAAAAATCTGGTACAACATTTTAGTGAGAGAGGGAGAGCAATTCTAGAGAGAGGGAAGGAGAAATTCAAAGAAGAGTTGGAGATTTTGCATGAATTCACCGAGATTTTGCATGAATTCACCAAGATTGTGCTAGATTAAGTGAGATTCAAGGCTCTAGGTGAGAATTCAACCCCTAATTTGTGAACCTAAGTCATCTAGCATGAGATTTCTTCAAGATCATGAGTTTAATGATGAATATTGAGATTAGAATGAAGATTTGAGTTGCACTCCATGCATGCATGCATAAATTTCCATGTTTTGGGTTTGATTTCAAAGGTTTCTTCCATACATGTGTCAATTTCACTCCCATTATGGTCATTCATCTTGCTTTCTATCAAATCATCAAGTTTCAAGTTGTTTTGTGGTGTTTGATAATGTTTTAAGAAGTTTGAAACAAGAAAAGTCCATGCATGTTTTACTCTTTGAATTTCAAGTTGAAAATGTGAGTTTTAACAAGTCTTTGAGCCATGGTTTCTTGAAATGATGTTTTAAACATGTGGTTTCATGAGTCCTTAGGTGATTTTCAAAGTTGTATGCCCATAAAATGAGTTTGGAAAGGTTGAATGCCGAATTTGAACCTGGGAGTGCAATTTGGAAATTCCAGAATTTGCATCTACGCTCGAGCGTGGGAGTTCACACTCGAGCGACCACTCTGCGAGCGTGCACTCCGCTCGAGCAACCAAAAGTCTGCTCGAGCGTGAATTGCGAGCTCTCAGAAGTTTCATGTCTTTTACAGATCGCTCGAGCGAAGGTAGGTGCGCTCGAGCGACCCCTCTCATAATTGCATGTCCGCTCGAACGAGGGAAGCCACGCTCGAGCGTGGACCTATTTTTTAGAAAATCTGTCTAAGTGTTCCAAGGTATGTTTTGACATCCTCATTGCATCTTAGGCATTCCTAAGCCTTAATTGAGCTATAGTAATGAGGTTATGGGTTAGAAACACACTAATGAATGAACGTGCTAAGTTAAGAGAATGCAAGGGTGTGTGTGTTCTAACATTGTGATAAGAATGAACATGAACCAACATAATGAAAGCTAAGCCGTGTTGGCCACTTGAATGTGTAATGATGAGATACTTTGTGTTATGTGCCTTTGTGATTGTAGGTCAATGTCCGAGAAGTAATTGACCATCTACGGAACCACTGTGAGTAACGTTATCGTAAAGATACATTTATATGAAATTATGTTCCAAATGAGATAAGATATGCTATGATTTCTCAATGATATATGTTTTTGTGAACGAACATTCCAAGTTTGAAATCTATTATGGCATCCATAGATAGTCCCAAGTCATGGGGGACGGCATGAAAATGCGGGTCCATGACATTTACGAGATCTCGTTAGCCACTTCATCGTGGTGATATGTATTTAATCGGTGTCCGGGACCGGTTACTCTAGTCGGAAGACGTTCTGTTCTGTTCTATGTTATATGGAATATGCCATTATTATGTTTTGATATAAGATGACTATGATTATGCTATGATCTGTTTTGTACGTACAAAATGTTCGGATTTCGTTCACTAACCCCTTTACCTTAATGTTATTCACTAGGCTTTAGCTCACTGTTTGTATATATATGTATTTAGGTGAGCATTTTGGAGTTCAAGCCCGAAGGCTTTTGCCTGGAGTTCTGTTCTGTTGTCAGCCAGCCTTTGTGCCTCACGAGGAGGTTCCCGAAGTGTCTGGGGTTCAAGTGTTGATTAATTCTGTTTATGCATGGGACTTTTATTTTAATTATGTTGTCTATACGGAAAATACTGTAATGTGTGTGGTATAATATAATGTATGGTTAACTTATGGTTATGTATATAAAGTTTTTAAAATATTCTGTTTCATATAAGTCAGCACAGCTCATTGGACAATTATAATTTGTATATTGCTTCCACTAGCCCTTTATTATATGTTAATCTGTTCAGAGGCCTTCGGTAATCCAAGGATTATTGGCCGGTTACGATGCTAAACCTATAGGGGCGGGTTTGGGTTGTGACATAGAGGCAACGAATGATAAGTTGGCTGTGGTAGAGGGTTTATTTTTGTATGTTCTGCATGACTCCTTGAAGCTGGATTTTCATGGCTCAGAGTTCTGCATCCCAAAGAGGAGCGTTGTTACCACCGGAATGCAATGGAGGCTGGACGCTACTGGCCTCTCCCTCGGGGGTGGGTGCTTGGGCCGATGGATGTGGGGCCCGAGGTGGCAGGTTCATGTCTTAGGGAGGGGGTCGCAAGCCCTCCAAGTTGGATGGGTAGGATTGTTAGATGGGATGGCTTGGGGCTCGCTCTCGGTTGGGTGGGATATCTTGAGGTGGTGGAGGAGGCATAAGAAGGTCTCTTTGAAGCAAAGCATTGATCAGGACTTGGTTTTGTTCGGCTAAGCGGTTAATGCTGTTGGTGAGTTTTGTGAAATACGGCGGTGGGTTGTTTGGGTTAGGAGGGTCGATTTGGGGGTCGGCAACGGCGTGTTGAGAAGCCATGGATCTAGTTGTGACCATCCACCTTGGTGGGTGGCAGGTAGGGATTATCAGGAATGGGTCTTCGGCGACAATGAACACAATTGCTGCACGGAGTGAAAAGCTTCCCACAGACGGCGCCAACTGATAATACTGATTGCTCTAGATGGAACAGGTCAGATTGATCTACGCTTCCCAAACCGTTGCCTGAGTGTCGAGCCCGCAGAGAGACCTGCACAAGAGTTCAACGGGGAACGGAGAGTCCCCTAGTGAACCCTTCGACGATCAAGTTATAGAAAAGAGAGGGTAATGGAATGTAGAGATAGATAAAGATAGATAACTTAACATTTTGTTTGTCTTAGAAGCCTGCTTATATCTTTTGCACATCATTTCCTTGTCCACTCCGAGCTGTCATGTTGGCCGAAAGTCTATGTTCTAACTTGCCTTGTTCATGGTGAGGCTGTTTTGTTCCGACGTGAAGGGTTATCGTAATAAATGCTGCAGGAAAACTTATTAATGACTGATGTGTGGTGCAATAACTCTGCAGGATCTTTGTTTGCTGATGTGGCTAGTTCTTCATTTGCCAAGTGTTTAGATGTTATTGGTGCCTGGTGTAACGTTGGGTTCCCAAAATGTTGGGTTTTAGTATTTGAATCATGGATTGGGCCTTAAGTGGTGGGCCATATCCTTTATGAGCTTACCCATGTCAATTTCCAATGTTTTTCTTGTTATTGTGAGTTTTTTGAGTTTCAGCTTTTTGGTGTAGTAACAATAGTGGTATAGTTCAAGCAACGGCAGTAGTAGATGTCGATTTTGGTGACGATGATAGTATGGTTTTATGCTTAAGACATGCCTTTCATCTATAGGTTGGAGCCCATACCACATCTACTAATAGATTTGTAGTATTCTCAAATCGTGGCTATTTTTTTAAGCCTTTTGTAGTTTGTAATATATATATTTTTTCTTTTGTTATTCTTGTATTCTATTTTTCATTTAATTTATTACATATTTTTTTGCTTCTCAAGAAAAAAAAAAAAATCAATTCAATTGGGAAATTTTTTTAATATATTTTTTGCTTTTATTTTATATAATTGTTTTATAACTTAAAAAAAAAAATGTGAAAAACTTGTTAGTTGGTCTTCGGACACACGTGACAATACTTGTACTAATCAACCAAAAGTCATGTCCCGTGTTGTTCCCCATCATTCAACATTAAATCATAAGTTTTAATCCCTCCATCAATCATAATACTTTTGAGACATCACATTGTCATGTCTTATATTTCAATAGTTTCAACATCCATCGTGTTAATTCACTCACAAATCCCAATTTATTTTCATGTTTTGGTTTTTTGGATTTTATATATTAATGAAGGTTATTTATGCTATGTATATAAAGTAGACATCAGAATTAGTGTTTATGTCATTTTTTTTTTTCCCCCTTTAAAAATACTCACAAGAGCTGTTATAAAAACAAACAGTTATGCTCTAAACTTTTGGCATAGAGATCAAGGGATTAACTTAGTGACTAAGGTGTCTTTTTACTTATACTAGGTATATAAAGTAAACATCAGAATTAGTGTTTATGTCATTTTTTTTTTTTCCCTTTAAAAATACTCACAAGGGCTGCTATAAAAACAAACAGTTATGCTCTAAACTTTTGGCGTAGAGATCAAGGGATTAACTTGCTAAGGTGTCTTTTTACTGGGTGTGATAGATCTGGATTCAAATCTCATCGTTGCGTGAAAGAACAATAACGATCTAAGATTGATGGAGGCTCTAGACTAATACCAAAATGAGATGATATCAAACTAAGGTCAAGTTCGGCAACTTGTAAAAAAATTAAAAAGTCAAAAAGTTACTTAAAAGTTAAAAAGTTATCACTATTCATTAAAAGTCAAAAATTACGGATGCACAACTCCGAATCCTAATTTTTTCCTACACACTAATTTATTCAATTTTTTAATACACGCTTTTTCACAAAAAGTCAAAAAGTTAACCCAAACATTCATATTTTTTTCCTCAATTTTTTAGTCTAAAAAGACAAAAAGTACACTTATTTAAGACACTCCAAACAACCCCTAAGCTCTTAAAAAATTGAGGGCTTAAACTCTAAGAATTTTTTCAACTTTTCTTGTGAATTTTACGCGACAATCTAACTAGCTTAATAGTCGAGCTACTTCTGTTAAAAAACAAAAGACAAGCATAGTAGCATGAATGAATGAGATTGATCAAACCCTACATGACTCTCAAGCATCAGTGATCTTCATGGAAGTTTCCTTCACTAGGAAACACCTTGTCCTTCCCATTCCATAGATTCAAATAAATAGGACATTCTCAAATCACCACCAAACATCCAACGAAAAACCAACAAGAGATTTTATTTTATTTTTTTAAGAAAAATGTTTCACTGCTCTTTCTTCACCATCTCTTTTTGCTTCCTCTTCTTCCCCCTCCTCCTGATACAGAATGAAAATTACTCTCCCGCTAATGCCCTATCTGTTGATCTAATCAACACAACCTGCAAACAATGCGCAGACAAGTCTACCCTCCTCAACTACGACTTCTGCTTAACTTCTCTCCAACCAATCCCCATCAGCCACGTCGTGAACCTCCAAGGACTTGCACTCATAGCCATGGAACTAGCTCTTGAAAATGCCACGGACACAATTTCAAGCATCGAAGAGATGTTAAGCAGTGGCCAGTTCGATACTTTTGCCCTTGAGTGCTTAAAAGATTGCTTGGAACTGTATGCAGATAGTGTGCCTATGTTGGTCAATTCCATCGGAGCATTTTTGTTTGAGGAGCACGATGCTGCTAGTCTGCTTCTGAGTGCAGTGATGGAAACAACGTTGATGTGCGAGGACGGGTTTGGGGAGAAGGGAGAAGTGTCTCTATTGACAGAGGAGAATTACAGTCTCATGCAGTTGGGTGACATTGCTCTGTGTATCATCAACTTGCTTTCTATAGCCTTAGATTCCAAGTTCTCTTGAACTTGCAACTTGTTTGTTTTGCTTATGCAAGTTCTCTTTCCTCTTTATATATATATATATATATGTATATATTTCAAGTAATGCATTAATTAATGATAATTCAATCTTATATGATGATAGAGTAATTCCTAAGAAATGTGTTTTCATTTTCCGTTTTTGTTTTTTTATAAACACAAAATAATTGTTTGGTGAATTGTTTTTGAAAACTATTTACGGAAAAATTTCAGAAAACAACCAACAATCTAGAAAACACCAAAAAGTTGTTTTTCCAAATTTCAACAACTGTTTTTGCACAAAAAAAGGAAAACAACGCTTTCATTGTTTTTCTTCCAGGGAACTAAAAAAAAACAAAGATGAGTGTAACAATAGGGAATGGAGAATAAAATGTCTGAAAATTAAACTATCTAATTTTGTGGTAAATGTCGCTTTCAGATAAAAGGAATTTCCTACATAAAAATAAAGTACAGCATACATTAAAAAGAATCAGACTTCCAAAATTCAGCTTCGGTTCATAATGCCCGATACACTGTAATCTCAAAGATTTCGATGAGAAAGTCCATCACCAACCACATGTAAGTATACTTTGAGTAATTAACCGGACATTAACATGAAGCCAAAAAAATACTAATCCAATAAATGGGAATCTGAATAGAAATACATAGCTTGAATCCAACCGGAGAGCAGTGTAAAGTACCACTTGCACTAATTGACAACTAAAGAAACAAACAAACTAAAGAATTGTTCAACAAAACTGACATCATCAAATGCGAACATTTTGCACCGACACGCTGTTAAGGAATCATTCGTTTGACAGTATTTTACAACACTTACAACCGGTTCAATCTGCATGAAGCTTTCTCTCATTTTCATAGATTTAAAGTTCTAAGCTTATACAGGTACCCTTTTGCCACGATTACGGTCAAAGAACTGCACATAGAAACAAGCAAATTTTGTATCAAAGATTTGATAATATGATGCCTGAAAACGTAGAAGATCATTTCCTTCAACAAAAATGTGTAGTTAGAAATTCACGAGTTCCTCTTGTACATGATCTAATTGCAGTCACATGTTCATCAAACACCCCCTCCTTACCTAAGCATTTCCAAGCTTCAATGGTCCTAATGCCTTAACTGATTTCAACTTCTTCAGTGCTAATTCCACCTCAAACTTCCTTATTCAACAATAAAACGTATGTTCTCTAGTTTCATAAAGGTTACTATAATCCTCTCCTCCTAAGTTTTCTAACAAATTTTCAAAGCAGCATTTCCAGTCCTTAATCTTCACTAACACCCTCAAATCACACTTTTTTTTATACACTCGGTATGATTAAAGTCTCATGTTTTTCTTGTTAGGATTAGTCCACCTACGTGATAAAAGTGGGTCCATATAGTTATTAGGTTAGTTTATACATATATTTTGGTTAGGATGCATAGATTATGGTAACCTGATTGTATGGAACTAGGATTCTCATGGGTAGACTATTATAAATAATCATGTAGACTATAGGGTTTTTTTCTAAGAGAGATTGAGAGGAGGAAAAAATAGAAATGTAAGGGCTGAGAAAAAAATACCATGAGGACACCAGGGTGAGCAAGGCCTCAACTATCCTTGAGCATGAGTTTGGCTAGTGGTGCGGGTTTTGAGTACTTTGCCCATCTCACATATATTCTCTATTTTATTCATATAATATTCATATAATGAAATCTCTCTTCCGTAGATGTGGACAATTTGGGCCGAACCGCATAAATCTGTGTGATTGTTTTTCTCTTTGGTGTGTGTATGACGTGCTTCCATTTTCTCTTGACTAAGCAATTTTATAAATATTATTTTGAGTAAATTACAAATATATCCCTGAGATTTGCTTAAAGTATAGATTACTCCCTGTGGTTTGAAAAATTACAAATACCTCCTTATTAGAATTTTTTATTTAACAAAATTAAGTAAAAAAATAAAATTCATAATTGCTCTCCTATACAATAATAAAATTACTTAAATTATTACTTGAAACACATTTATAACATCATTAAAAATTGTTAATTGACTTGATGATTTATTAATAAAATGGGCGATTTGTAATGAAATTAGAAATCTTAAAAGGTGGAATGTAAATTCTAGAACTACAGGAGACAATTGTATTTTAATCAAACCTCAAGAGGTGTATTTGTAATTTATCCTATTATTTTCTTCATCTTTACTATCCAATCTAGTATAAATATTATTGTTAAGTCTTTTAACTTAGCATCATTAACTATGCTTTTAACCTTGTTATTAACCAATTTATCTCTCTTTAAAAAATTCTCATTTTTATCCTTTTGCCACTTTTTAAAGCATTTATTTTTGTTTTTGCTACGGTTTGCATCTCATCATTCCACCATCAAGTATCTTAGATATGGTATTTTTTCATTCGACCATCCAATAACTTTTTTCGATATTTTTAAAACATTCCATCATTGTATTTCACATATTATAGTATTATCTTCCAAACTCTACATTACTTCTTTATACATTATATCCATAAACATTTTTAATTTCTCATCTTCTAAATTTCATCAGCTAGTTTGAGAGTTTTTAATATATTTTTCTAGTTCAATGTTTCCCTTTAACATATGTAGTATTTTTAACTATGCTGTAATGTTAAACTCTTTTCAGGATAACATTTCACTTTACATATAAAGTGGTCAATGTTTCTTACAAAAAATCTATTTTACTCTTATCTGACCAACTTTTGAAAAATGTCTCTCTTTTCAAAGAAAATATTGGTTACCATAAGATCAAATTATACCATGAAATCTAAGATGCCCTATCCAATCTCATTTCAATCACTGAAACCACATCCACCATACACCCTCTTGTACTCTATTCTTATATTTTCCTACAAGACCGGTGAAATCTCCATCTATGTAGAGAACTAGTCAATAAAATTGGCTTCTATGGAAGAACATGAAAAGACTAAATTGAATTACAAGACAAACATACCGATCTAACAAATGGCTGTTGGAACACCCAACCTATAATAGGTATCTTCTGCACAAAAACTGCCAGCGTTGGCCAGAAGCCACTGCACAAAATATCCCATCAGCAGTCTAAAATAAATAATATAAGCAAAGCACATGAAATAACGTAAGGAAAATTAAACGAACCTGAAAAGAACGATGAACCCATATGTCTCCAAAATCATTCCCAATACGGGCCATCCTACAACTACAAAGAAGAAGCCCGAACCAAAAGACATTGTTCCCTGTACAATCATCAAAAGTCAGAGGGTAAATAAACATGGAATATCAGTAATGGAGAGAGAGAGAGAGAGAGGGAACCTTGAAATTGCTACGTTTCATGAAGAACTGTGTTGAGGACTTCAGTCCAATGGTTAATGTCACCCCTGAGAAGAAGAGGATCTGATTCAGTATCACCAACATAACACAATGTTAAGCAGGCATCAAATCAACAATAAGATAAAATAAGCTTAATGGAAAGGCACAATAATCAAAGAAGCTGAGCAATACAGGGAGAAACTTTCACTTACATTTCCCATGGCAAGTAGTCCCTTGTCAAAAAAGAAAATGATCCCCAAGAATGAGAAAAATATGCCAAAAGCTGTCAATCCAATCCCAATCTCTGTTTCATCACAGGGTTGCAAATGCTTTAGTTGATTCGGATTTTGAAATAGATCACATATAAAGATGAATTGAGAAAATAAATATTAAATGCATCTCATTACAAACATTAGGGAAAAGAACATTAACAATGGTATATTTTCTAGATAGGACAAGCAACCAAAAGTAAATAGAATTTTGTTTCCTTAATCAAAAGCAAAATCACAAGATGAAACCAGTCGGCTTCATCTAACAAGATTTTCAATTCCTTGATAACTCATTCAGTGTGTGAATTGGGGTGATCTTGGAACCACAAGGTCCTTATTTTAGCATATAGTTTCTGCACAAGCATGCACGTCTAACATATATATATATATATTAACTACATGGGAATGGGATGTTTATCACATTCACAATTTAAAGAACAACTCCACGAATGGAACCACATTATGCAAACTTTCTCCACACACACACACACACACACACAAAATAAATAAATAAATAAATAAATAAATAAATAAAAACCCCAAATTACACAATCATTGGTCAGCATGAAAAATAACTTCACCAATGCCTTGGCATACCTCATCACAACTGTAAATACTGGATCCTACAAAAGAAGTTCTCTAGGATGATGTATGCAAAATGATATACAATTAATTGGATTTATAAGAAGATCATAGGCACTGGCCCAAACCAATCCACAAAAGATGGATCAAATCTACTTGTAGGTGATTGAAGAAAATTTCAAAGCATTCATTTCAGAATGAACATTGACCAATGCCTTAGAAATAGAGTGGATGAAAGTGAGGCACTGATAAAGAAATTTTTACAGAGTCACTGAGCAAGTACCAGATTAGGCTAACTAACTCACTAGCCAGAAACGATTTAGAGGCACTTTCATTTCTTGTGTTATCAACATAGAGAGTATAATGAAAATTGAATCATAAGAAGCAAACGCACACATACAAAAATACAAGTGTTGATGAGTGACTCACTTTTGCGGTCATTCATTTCGAAGGAAACCATTTTGATTCAGATACGAATTGCTAAAATTCCAACGAGTGAACTGCATAGCAAAACAAAACGGATCAAATCGAAGGAAATCAAATTTCCATTCCACAAAACAAAAACAAAAACAAAAACAAAAAAACAACTCTGTTCAAATCGGAGCACTGGTTGCAGCCCAGTGGCTAGGGTTTGAATGGAGATCTGTCAGCAGTACCTTGGTAAATCAAAAGAAAAATGAACCTCTATTCGATTGAACGAATCTTGAGAAATCCAAAGAACTATACCAGATCAGGAACGAACCAGTTGATGGAGGAAGATTGAGATTTGAGGATGAAGAGAGAGAGAGAGAGAGAGAGAGAGAGAGAGAGAGAGGAGGTGGGGGCGCGTTTGGGACACGGAGGAGTTTCGGTTTCGCCTTACGTGCTAAGGAATTGATTATGGTTTGCTTAATGGCGTTGTTGTTCAGACAAACTGACACCATGATTAATTAAATGAATTCCCCAAAACGCATGAGTTGACTCATTAACGGTCAAACCGCAAAAACCAGTAGGCCCATTACCCCCACCAATCTTCCACTATTTGTTTGGTCTCCATATGGGCCTGGGCTTATTATTTATGAATAATGTTAAGTTTGATGGAAAAAATTATCATGAATATTTTTTATTTTTTGATTAATGTGTGATATTTTATTATATGTATAATTTAAAAATACATAATCTTTCATAATTATTTTTATAATATTTTTTTTATGATTCCTAATATTATTTTATATTTATTTATTTTTTGGAAATTACATGCAATTAGAAGTAGAAAAAAAATTACAACACATGTTTTATTTACATTTTATTATTGTTACTTAAAAGACAACTTAAAAGGGGAGTGAATTAGGTTTTTACAAATAAAAATAATAATACCTTAATAAAAATTATGACTAGCACAATAGATAAATATAGTTAATGAAATAAAAATAATTAAAACAAGTATTCTAACAACTATGTCAGTTAATAATTTTAACACGGTGAAAATGTGAAATATAGTTATGGCAATTTAAAGAAAATAAAGAGATAAGGGAGAGAGAGACAAACAAATTTATAGTGGTTCGGCTTCAACTCGGCCTATGTCCACTCCTCAAGCTTCACTTGAGATTTTTTACTATGCTCTAGCTTCATAGGGTGTTAGCAACCTCTTTACAAATAAAGCAATCCTCCACGAATTTTACACAGACTTTTTAAGTCAAGAACACTGAGTGTACTACACTCTTACAATGTTAAAAATAAGATATTTTTGCTTTCAAATAAAGCTACAAGAATTATCTCTCAAAAATAGATATAAAAATAAAGCTCTGGTTTTCTGTAAACCTCACACAGAAAATATAGGCTTAAAGCTATACGTCTTAGTGTATAATTTATGAAAGAGGATGCAAACAAAAATTGAAGAACATTTCTCAGAGAATTTTTCAGAGCATAGATGTGAGTGATTATAGATCAAAAAATATTTTCTAATTTTTTTTGTTACTTGTTTACATTAAAGGTTTTAGTATATATAATGAAACTTATAGCCGTTGTACTCCATCATTACTAATTTGAATATCTTCAACTCCATCATTACTAATTTGAATATATTTCACTTAAACCTTTTGAACTATTAATTTGAATTTATAGCCGTTTATACTTCATCATTACTAATTTGAATATATTCCACTTAAACCTTTTGAACTATTAATTTGAATTTATAGCTGTTTATACTTCATCATTACTAATTTAAATATCTTTCATTTGAACCTTTTGAATTATTCATTTGAATTTATAACCGTTATACTTCTATCATTACTAATTTGAATATCTTCCGCTCCATCATTACAAATTTGAATATCTTTCACTTAAACTTTTTAAAACTTTTGGCCTGCTGTTGTGCTGGGTTGTTTGAACATTTGTTTTGGACTGTTTGAACTCCTGATTTATTCAAATAGGGTTGTTTGGGATAAACTAAATATGTGTATTTTTTGAATTTTTATGAAATATAGGTTGGGTTTGAAGTGATGTGATAAAGAAGTGATGTGATTTAAATAAGATAGTGACTTTTTGACTTTTTTAGGTTATGTCAAACCAAGCCTAAATACATTCTAATAACATTTAGGATAAAAATTTAGGTGAGAAATAATGGGACAAAATAAATTTTGATTCTATTTTTCTCTTTCAAATAAATTATCAAAATAAATTTTAATTCTATTTTTATTTTTCAAATAAATTAAAATATAATTAAATAAATCATCGAAATAAATGTTGATTCTATTTTTTTCTTCCAAATAAATTAAAACTTAATTAAATAAATCATCAAAATAAATAAATATAACAATTATAGATACACTTATATTTTATGTGTCAGTAAATATTTTAAAATTTTTTCCTACTTACATGTAGTGTCTCTTCTCTTTCTCTTTTTTTTTTTTCTTCTTTTTAAATTATGTTAAACTCCTTTGAGATTTGAAAAAAATATGCAGTGGCCATGTTTGGTTTGTCTCTCAAAATTATGGTTAAAAATTTCAAAACTATTTTTTTTTTCTACTGCACATCAATCAATCAACTTTTCTATTTATTGTCTCTTTCTCAATCACTTTTTCCCTGACATCCATATATTCAACTATAAAAAAGTATCAAATCATCTCAAATTTCAAAACTCAAAAACTATTTTCAAAATATACAACATAGGCGTTTTGGCAAGTTGGTAAAAAGTCAATTTTTTAGTTTTTTGACTTTTTTAGATCACATCACCTCTCTACTTTTTTACACAAAAGCCAAAAAAAACTATCCATAAAAATCAAAAGGTCAAATTTTTATTAACTTTCTAAAACGCCAATCAAACAAAGTCATATTTTGGCAAATGAGTTGATTTAGGTTGAGATTAAAAAAATACAAAAAGACAAAATAGGCTAAATAAGTTAATAAAATAAAATGTCACATTCAAACCATAATCATTTCATTTTTTCTCTCACAAAAAAGTTAAAAAATTATTCTCAAATAAAGCTAATTTAACTAGCCAAAAAGCCATAAAGTTAGGTTAAAAAAAAAATCCCAAACAAACCCAAAAATTTAAATTTTATAAACTCTCTCTAAAAAATTATTTTTAAAACAATATCTCAAAACAAATCAAACAAGGCAAATCAATTTCATAAATTTTATATTTTTATATTAAACTCCTTAAAATTTTAATTCGCGCAACTAATAAATTATTGTACATCATTAATTTATTAGCCTTGATAAAAAAAAAATAATACTATTTATTTTATGTTGAAATGTATATTTATTTTTGTATATTTTAATCATCTACATTAATTCTCGCTTCTTTAACCCAGGCTAATATAATTTTGCCAAAATTATAAAATGTTGGTTGTATTTTCTTCAAACTTTCCACACTCTCTTTCTTTACACAAAAGACGATGCTTCATCACACTTTCGTTTTCAAAAATGCATCCCAAATTGTTGATTAAATTTCACATCCAACAGCCACTCTAAATCATTTTCAAATTACTCTAAACTGGTTTCAAATTCATGACCCATCTTATTACTTTATTAAACCATTCAAAATCACAATATATATATATACAACAATGCTTTAGACTAGTGGTGCTCTAAAAACACCACTAGTAATGTGGCAATGGACGGGACCCATTTTTTTTTATTTTATTTTATTTTATTTTAGTGCTTGCCAACTCATTAGTGGTGTTTTAGAGCACCACTTTTAATGGGATGTATCATTATCGATATATATATATACGCGTTTTGTCCCCGTCTTATTATATTAGAAGCCAAAATAATAGAAGTAATTAAATACAAATTATTTTATTTTTTTATACAAACTGATGTGCCAATTGAGTTGTCCATATCATTTAATTTAATTTTAATAAGTCTATTTCAAATATTAATAATTTGCTATTGTACGCCTTGTGAGTTTGCAAGAAAAAATTCCTAGTACAAAAAATTATTTGTATAGAAGTTTCTAAAGATTAATGTCCTTGTTAGTTTCAAAATTCAAAATGAGAAGGATACAATTGTTTTGTAATCTTAAGCCAAGTTTGACATAACTTAAATAATACAAAAGTCAAAAAGTCACTATCCTATTTAAGTCACATTATCTTATTTAAATCACATCACCTCTCTAATACATCACATCAAACTCAACCCAAACCCAACCCATATAAGCCAATAAATTAAAAAGTACACTTCTTAAAAATATCCCAAACTACCCTTAATAAGACAACAAATTAGTGTATGTGTATGATTGATTAAAAATGAGAAATGTGAATAGCATCGTCCAAAAACAGAGACATAATTTTAGACGGATAAATTCACCAAAGATGAACGCATGTTAGACACAACATTGGTCGGGACTCACAAATCCAACCAAGGCAACCCCAACACATGGTCGATTGGGCATAATTTGTCGGTTCAAATACCAATGCTACAAAATGTATGCTTTTGCATTGAGAAGGCATCAATTAGTAACTTCACACACCCTAAAGCAATTGTATATCTTTAGCAGAAGAAAAGCACAATATGGATTATAACTAAAATAGGCTTTGCAAAAGATACTTTTTAGTAGAGAAACGACATTCCAGGCAGATAAACATCTAGATAATTATGTGTGTGCGCACGCGAGCAGTCAATTCATTTGTCTGGGGAAAACTAGGGAACACAAAAATTAAAATGCTAGCTGGAGGAGAGACGGTAAAATAGAGAACTTATCGTGAATATGATTCCACTATGCATCAGCATTTGCCACTAATAATTAACACTACAACCACCATGTTGCTGTTAAGAGGTTGCACCTGAGGCAGACATTGTCTCTTTCTTATATTCCATCAAACATGATGAATCCTTTTTTCTGTCTTTCTAGTTCATTCCCTCCATGAGTGAAATGAGCTAAAGCTGACTTCAGAATCATCAACAGAATGGGATATAGTATAGATCAGAAAAGACTTAACAATCTAGTAAAATATATATATATATATATAATTTGCCCAAAATCAGAATAGCATCACACTGCCTGTCAAATCTGATTGCTACTTCAAAATTTAATAGGATCCAACCAGGTTGAAGGAGAGAATGTATCAGACTAACCACAAAAACTCTTCGCAGGTTGGATTCATCAGGCTCATTGAAAACACAACAATATGGATCTCACTGTAAGAGAACTATATCACCTTGAAAGAGAATTGCTGTGAAGAGCAACATCCCCTCAACCTCTTAAGATGATAATTGAAAAGAAAACTCAAGATAATGATATTCCACCCTGTTGTACTAGATTGACTAATTTTATTTTATTTTATTTTCCTTTTTTAAAAAAGTATGATGAATTGCTAAAGGGTCACAAAGTGCCAACAGTGAACAAATCACCTCCAGACGCCGATTTAGATGAAGATGACAAAATAAATATGATCACATCAAGCTCCAAGAAAATAGTCTAACACCACTCAAAAAGCATGATAATTCGACATAAGATGGATTCAGATACATTACCGTTCTCACAGGAAGAAGACTCCTCCATGGTCTGCTGAGAAGTTGGTCTCCGAATTTACAGCTGAAAGCAGCATTTGGTTTGGAATATCTTCTGGCCTTAATAAGGATATACTCCAAACCCCCTGCCAATGTATCCACAATGTTTGCAAGCAAAAATAGATTTTAATGGCCACTGGATTTTAACATTCAACCTGCCGGGGTGTTACATGAGCTGCAAGCACGTTCCTTTAGGCTTACTCTTCTCCCTCTAATGTCTTCAACTTCAATCAACTCGCTACTGTGGTCTGATTCATACAAAATGTTTTTTTATTTTTGCCTTAAATATTAGATTAATAGTGTTACGACATTGTAATAGTACCATTAATTACATACATAAAAAAAAATTGTATGTTTTGGGTTGGAAGCATTTTATGAACATCATAATTCACACTGAGACCTCCAATAGCCAGATCATCAAGGATGTTGGATGCCTGTGGACAACCAGATGACAAGCTACACCTCAATTTGCATCCCACAACAGATTAGCCCAGAAATGTTACGCACAAAAGCATAACCACTACGATTCACTTTGAACTGAATACAAATTTGCTTGAATTGCTTCTAAAAATCTTCTACTATATGATTCATCATGTTTTATAGGACCGAGTATTTTAACTTTTAAGACATGGGTTGTAGGCAATTCCCAATTATCATAGTATATGCTAAGTTATGCTATTGGGTCTTCCTATATGTTTTAGATGAGTTTTAAATCAAAAGTTTTAAGTTCCAAAGTAGGACGTCCAAGTCTTCTTACATTTAAGAAGCCTTTTTAATACTATTAAAATTGTGTAACACTTAAATCAATAGAGGATATGTTCCAGAGAATTTTCAGCGCTTTTGAAACTTTTTTGTAAATTATGTGAGACAATTCTAATCCTTATCGTTATGCATAAAATTTCCTTCTTATTTCTTTATTTTTAGCCTTTAAAACCTCACAAGCAGATCTAATCTACCATTTTTCTTTAAATTAAAACCATAGATTATTAAACTATTCAACCACAAGATATAAAAATAAACTAAACTATTCCCTAATTAATGTTTTCTTGAACTGTTCGCAACACTTAGAACAGCCCCTTAACATGTCAAATCTTTTCCTTTTACTCCACAACCCTAGCCTATGTCACCTGAAACGTGGATCGTTTAGGCACATGGAACGGGAACGGGAACGGGAATGTGGTATGCCACATGCTCTAAAATGTGATATGATAGAGGTAGACTTGTATATATTACACTTAAGAATTTAAGGTACTTCTAGAATAATTTTCTTCTAATTATTAGGCATCCAATAAAATGTAGGTTTTTTTTTTTTTTTTTTTTCATGTAGCAAAACATTTATATGAGCATTATGAAACATTTTTTTTTTATATTTTGTCTTATCAAAACTTAACTCACCTTAAATTTCAGTTCATTATATTTGATTTTTTTTCCTCCTAAGAAAACATTTAAAGAAATATATTGGAAAAACTTTAGGATCATTTCGAATCACTAAATTTACTATTTTGGAACGGAAGTGTATCATGTTTCGGAACGTGCATACCAATACATAATTCGCTAAAGTATTAGTGGTTTATGGTAACACAGCCCTAGCCATATGTTACCCCATACAAACCATAAAAGGCTACATATTTTTAACACCATTTTAGCCACAAAAAATATTAATTTTAGCCCTTAAAGTTAAAACTAGTGGCTTTTGCTAATTCCATATATTAAGTTAGGACTAATAGTAGGAGAATGTTCCCACACTTGCCCTACATCTTTTATCTCCAAGGAAAATGAAATTGGACAGCATAAATTTTTTAAAAAGACCACTAATTTCAACAGTTTTTTCCAATGCCCAATACAACCCTAAAGCATAGAAGTTTGCCTCACATGTACTAATTAGCAGTAATGCAGCTGAAAGCACCCAACAGAGATGCTTGCAATGAAATAAATTAATTTCAAATTATACAAGCTATTCTATGCTTTCTTAATTATAAGTTGGATTGATATAAATACTGCAGATGTAATCATTGGGTCCTGCTTTGTCTAACTAGTTGAAAGACCCAATTACATGGTTAAAAAAATTACAAAATCAATTTCAAAAGCAGAGTACAAAACTTATCTTACATTTGTGCCACATGACACCTTTCTTCCCTGTCTTCTTCGTCTCTAGTTATTTTATTGTTGTTTTCATGGTTCGATCCCAGCAACAATTGCTTTCCACTTTCTACGTTATTGCCACCACTCACTGTCGTGGAAAGCTGATCCACTACAATAGCATTCCTTTTGTAGTTCCAAACAAGCATTGAGATGTAATCCTGAGGCGAAATCAGACCTTGTTCTCTCAGGCAACTTCGTTGCTCCTCTACAGATTTTGGATCATCTAGACTTATATATTCAAGTAATGCTTTCTCATGATCAGGCCTCCAACCAGTGGGAAAAGGAGAGTAATCAGTCTCTGGTACCAGAGACATTCGGGTGTACATAAGCCCATCGATTGACTCAACAAGACCCATCCTCAGCAAATTATGGTACTCTGGTGACTGACCTTTTCTCTCCTTAAGAGGACGACCAAGATTCCGTGCACCAATCTTGTATACTTTTGCCCGTGAACGAAGCTTGTATTTTGCAGCATAGAGCTTCGCAAGTGAACCCCTTATGATATAAGAACAAAAATTTACAATCTTCTTCCGATTGTCAGCATACCGATACCACTCGACCATTGTCGACAAGAACTTGTTCATCTGTGCATTTGTGTGTGCTTGAGTGGCATGAAACATTCTGAAACAAGGCTGTGGATCTGGATCTCTGTCCCCCTTGAGAAAACTCAACTTCCTAAATTGTTTAATGCACTGTTTCAAGCTTGCTGTAACTGACAGAAGGGTGCCCACACCCTTTTCACTAATGATCTTTCCACCAGTTGCAGTGTATCGAAGAGTTGGATACACAACTCGCCGGCACAATACATGGTCGAGAAACATTATACCCTTGGTTATGTGTTCAATAGGGAGGCTCTCATTGTCAAGCTTCAGAAGATATTTCTGATCACAGAACTCAATTAACTGCTTTCTCAGAGTTGCTGCATCGGCCCTGGGTCCCCTAACTCCAATCAAAATGTGACCCCCAAAACGAACGTAATCAATCTTCCGGGTCTTATCTGGACCACTTGTTGGAACAAATTCCGGCCAAGATGTATTCCCCTGTTCCACTTCCCCATCTGGACTATTCCATATGACATCACTTTTTGAAGGCTGAAAGAACTCCTTGATCTTACCTTCCATCCAACGGTCCAACTCATCAAGACAGATATTAGCCAAAAGGGGACTAAGAATCCCGCAATGTCCCCAAGAAGGAACCTTCTCAGCCTCCTCAGGTGCAAACCCAAAAAAGGTATCTAACCAATATGGGTCAGGCTTCGGTTCGTCATCAGCTAACACCCTCTTCTTCTGATATTTCCTCTTCGTCTTTTTCTTCTTCTCACCTTCACCAGGTGGAGTGGTGATCACAGGTGTAACCAATGCTGCTTTTATCAAATCAATCACCTTCTTATCCCTAACATCCCTCATCAAAGCACTTATCACCATTCCTACCTTCATACCATCCAAGACAGTACTCAAATCACCCTTTATATACCACAAATAACCCGCAAAACTTCTTCTAATGACCCGCAATACAGTGTGAGCATTCCTTCCGGGTCTAAATGCAAATGATTTCTGTGAAAATCGAGCCTCATAAACCGGCTCCAAAATCATAAACATCACCTCCTGAACAATCCGATCTTGAAATGGGGATGGCTGTGTGGTAGTCAAAATGGCCCTAATTTTCCTCTTTGACAATGATTCATACACAGTCTTATCTCTCGGAGACTTAATAAAGAACTCTAACCTAGCTCCCCACTTAAACCTATTATCGAGAACAGCATTCCGGAGAGCTAACAAATCTTCCAATGCCGACCTCTGTATTGAGCTTCGGGGCATATACGCACCCATCTCATCAGCACAAACCTTCTGATAAGCCAAAACCCACAATTCAAATCGACGTAAATAAGTGGTCAAATTAGTCACTGTCTTATCGGGTTCTCGAAAATTTTCAATCCACATATGAGAACATACAGCGACTCCATCCTCCTTCATCAAGGTGGACGGGTCATCGGGATCCGGAACTCTCCGGTGGTGGGTTGAAGTGAACATAAAAACTCGAAACAAAGCCAACCCATTAACCCTAGGGTTCACAATATTCGATCTACTACACAACAATGGCTTAGTGCTTGGTGTAAAAATCGATGAATTTGTGAATATTCGATAACCAAATAGTGGAATGCGTCGATGCATCGGAGACTAGAAAAGTCACCGACTCATGTCATTTCTGATTGAAATTCCAAAGATTGTAAATTCTAGTTCAGGGACTGAAACTGTGAATAACAAAGAAAGTTAGGGTTTTTGAGTCCTTACGTTAGCTGAAACCCTAGAAAGCTTCATTGAGGCTCTTCGTCAATCAATTCTCTTGGAGACTCTCCATTGGAATCGAGAAACAAAGGTCACACCAGCTCAGTAGGGTTTAGATATACAGATTATACAATATCTGAATTTTGGTCCTTAAACCCTCATTTTGTAAGCTACAAACGCTGGATCAGGGAGGGCATTTGCATTCGGATCTCTAATGGGTCGGCCTGGACCCGGATTGGTGGATCTTTTGAGTCTTGGTAAAATAAGAACTCATTTTTATTTATTTATTTTAAAAAAAATATTCAATCAAATGTTTATGGTTGGTTTAATTTTCAAAATATATATTTGAAGTTTTTTTTAAACTAAAAAAAAATGGCAAAAAAAATCAAAATAAAAAGTACGCATCATTTTCATATGTCTTTATACTAGTGTATACTCATACTTGAAAACACAATGTAAATAAAAATAAGTGAATAAAAAGGAAAAAATACAAAAAAATAAATAAATACGGAGGAAAATAAAAAAGGGGGAAAAAAATAAAAATATAAAAAAAGGAGGAAGGTGGAAGGTATGATCATGGGATCTTGAGAGGGTGGGTGAAAAAAGGAAAAATTAAGAGAAAAAAGTGGGAAAGTAGAAAATGTACACGTAGAATACATCACAGTCGTAATTTTGTAATTTGAACAAATCTGAACCGTCCAAATGTCCTAATATGACAAAAATATGTAGAAGATTCAAAAACCCTCATATTTTGTTATATAGATTTTTGGGCAAATTACATATACCCCATCGAGATTTAGTAAAATTACAAATACCCCCTAATGTTTGAGAAATTACAGATACCCCCTGAAAGTATTATCTGCATAACAAATTAGAGGACAAATTGTTATGAAAATATAAACCTTATGGGACAATTTGTTATGAAAATATAAATCTTTGGGGGTATTTGTAATTTTTGAAACCTTAGGAGAATATCTGTAATTTAGCTAAATCTCGAGAGAGGTATCTGTAATTTGTCCTAGATTTTTTTATAACATAAATAAAAGTTTTAAATTTGAAAATATTTTGATCAAACTAATTCATATTATTAAAAAAAAAATCAAAAATCAAACAATTTTTAATTATTATTATTATTAATTTTTTTTTTTTTTTTATGAGTATAAATCCAAGTATCCCACTTTATTGGTTAAAGATTAGTGATCCTTTCAAAAAGTTTTTTTTTTTTTTAAATTATATTTTGTTTATCATTACTTGGATATAATTTTACATAGATGTCATTCTTATTCAACAAGTACGAATCTACTACGTGTGGTCATAAAAAATTATGATAAATAGATATGATCAACTCTCCTTATCTATTTAAAAATAATAGATACGATTAACTCTCCTTATCTATTTAAAAAAATTTCACTCAATGGATGTGAATTGTAGTGTTTCGTTATTTCACACTGCCACGCCACCAAAGAATTTTCAATTTATACTTATTTATTTCAACAAATATCAGTAACTTTTAATAAAATCTAATTATAATTGAAAATTCTCTCTCTCGAATATCATATGATGTTTCTCACATTTTGATTGGCTTTTCTTTCTTTCTTGACCAAGTTGGACTTAGCAAATTCCTTTGAAACATAAAAAATGCACAAAACATAATCGTAAAATTATACACAACCCTCTCAATTGATATGGGATCCATTAAAAATATGATCTTACCATATATAAAAATTTTGACACAGAATAATTGAATGACTTTTTAAAATAATAATAAATAAATAAAACTATATATATAAAATATTTACCAAGCCCCAATAAATTCCTGTTAAAACCCACTATTAGTACTAGGATCAGAGGTGGACTTAAGAAGGGACAGGAGGATCGCGCGCCTCCTGTCTTTCATATTCTTTTTTTTTTTTTTATTTTTTAAACACAAAACAGATGTGGCTCTATCTAGAAAATAAAAAATGTAAAAATAAAAATGTTTATCAAACACGTGCGGTGGGCCCTGCCCTACTCAATCTCTAACTCTAAGATGTATGTACATACATCATGTCTCCCATTTCTTTATTCATATTACAGCACTTTGCTTTTTGTTATTGCCGTAATCTTCTCTTTGATTCTTTGACTCACTGCTGCTTTGACTCACGGCAAAACAGGACCACACCACACAGGGGACCACACTACAACTCTCAGCCTTTTCTCTCCATTGTTTACTAGTAGTCTCACTCTCTAATCTTTTGCTCTTAAATGAAAAATAAACGTATTGATTTATGGTTATTTGTGGTTAAAATGATATGTTTTGATTTGTTAAATTTAGAAAAATATTTATTTGTGATTATTTATGTTAAAATTAGAGATTTTGATATGCTAAAATTAATAATCTTGATTTGTGGTGGTTTACATTAAAATTAGGGTTTTTGATTTGTTAGGGATTTAAAATTAACAATAAAATTAGGAATCTTGATTTGTAGTGAGTTATATGAAATTTGGGGTTTTGATTTGTTGTGATTTGTACTAAAATTAGGGATTTGATTTGTGGTGATTTGTACTAAAATTACGGATTTAATTTATACTAAAATTAGGGATTTGATTAGCGGTGATTTATATTAAAATTAGAAATTTTGATTTGTTGTGATTTGTAGTAAAATTAAGGATTTTGATTTATTGTTATTTGTGTTAAATTTAAGGATTTTGATTTGTGTTAAAATTGGAGATTAAAAATTTTGATATTGTAATTAATAGGTGTCCTTTACATAAAATTTTTGACTCCGTTATTGACTAGAATACAAAAAAAAGAGAGTTTTTTTAAGTCACATCGTTTGCTAAACTATAATGCTAAGATACCACCTAGTCATATTATAGGTGTTTTGCAAATTGTGAAACGATTCATTTTATATTTGAGGTCTGATGATACAATGATTATAATATGACTGAATGATATACATATCATTATCATTAATCTTTATTAAAAAGTAGAGTCCAAAAAACAATCCAAAATTAAGCAGAAAACTATTTTATACATCCACTAACGTTACCCATTTTCTTAAATGATATTTTAAAAATAGTAAACTGTAACCGTACTAAAAGAACCAATCAAAAAGGTTAATGACCAAAATGGGACTCTCTTAAGTAATCCATTTCCACCTAAAAAGAAAATCGATGGCTCACCAACTTTGACCATGGAATTCATGAAAATGATAGAATCTAACATGTTCAAAACAATAAATTAATGTTAGGAATACAAAATTAAGCACAATGATCAACAGAAATGCAATGAATGGCTAAGATTAAACCCAGCAATGATGGAATTTACATTAAAAATAAATTTAACTGTCAATGCACTTTCTGTAATCCATTATTATGTGTTTCTTATCTGTATTATTAGCATTAATCAAACCGCCCATCGGTCCACTCTTCCAATGGGTAGGTTGTAAGGGGGAAAAAACAGCAAGAAAAGCTACTTAATTTAAAGTTGACCATCCTCTTTTGAGTGATTAAATGAGTTGATGAATTGAGTCCCAAATGACTAGATGATTCAGTATTCCGGCCTAAAAAAGTCAACAACCCTCCCAAGCTTCTAATGAACTCATTAGCTGCAGAACAAGGTACCAAGTTAATGCAGAGAAAATTCACATCTTTTGATTAAGCACCTGGTTTAGAAGGCCTTTTTCTTGGCACTAAAATGAAAGCTAAGAGCCTGCTCGGAGACTGCTCGGAGACTGCCCGACTAGGTGATTTTAACTCTTTTTTGTTGAATTGATTCAGGCACCACACCACGCTACGCCACGCCTCGTAGAGGATTCTTGTAAGCCCTTCAAGAAAAAGCTGCTAGTTTTTTGTTAAGCAACTTTATTAATTTCAGAAGCTATCTCATGGAGTCTGCTCAAGAACTGGAACTTCAAAACATTGGTTAGTCACAAACAAATTTTGCCTAGTCTTGAGGGTCTTTTTGGGCAAAATGAAACCTCAAACTGTTTGGTAGTGATTTTGTTTTCTGTTTTAATTTTCCAAGAAAATGCAGGCGACTTGTTTGGCAAAATGTTTTCGAAAACTGCTTTTAGAAACAACCCACTAACCAGGAAAACAACCCAAATAGTTGTTTTCAGATTTTTGAAAACTGTTTTCGCACAAGCTGTTTTCTAACATGCCCAATTTACGAGCTGTATTCATTGTTTTACTTTCTGAATCTATGAAGTTTTGATATGTGTTTTCGGCTTGGATGTTTGTGATTTTCACCAGCTGGAGACAGAGAACCAAACCCACATACAGATTCATCTGCAACCATTCAATTAATAGTTCCTGGATCCAAACACTTCCGGTGGTGGCTTCGAGTGTCGCTCTACATCTTCTTCCTCCTTGCCGGCCAATCAGCAGCCGTACTTTTGGGGAGATTATACTTTGACAAAGGTGGAAACAGCAAATGGATGGCAACATTTGTTCAATCAGCTGGCTTCCCAGTCGTAATCCCCTTCTTGTTTTTCTTCACACCACCACCACCCAATTCCACCGCCACTTCCTCCCATAAACCGCCACCAATCTCCACCCTCGCCCTCCTCTACCTCTGCTTTGGCCTACTATTGGCCGGTGACAACTTAATGTACTCTTATGGACTCCTATACCTCCCTGTCTCCACCTATTCCCTCCTATGCGCAACCCAATTGGGCTTCAATGCAGTCTTCTCATTTTTTCTCAATTCCCAAAAGTTCACCGCTCTAATTCTCAACTCCTTATTCCTCCTCACCATCTCGGCATCGCTTCTTGCAATCCATGCAGGCTCTGATAACACGACAAATGTCTCCAAATTGAAGTACACAATAGGCTTCCTATGCACCCTCGGTGCATCTGTCACATACTCTTTGTACCTCTCCCTAATCCAACTCTCTTTCCAACGGGTAATCAAGAATGAAACATTTAGCGCAATCTTGAATATGCAAATCTACCCATCATTTGTCGCGACTTGTGTTTGCATTGTGGGGCTTTTGCCAGTGGAGAGTGGAGGACTTTGAATGGGGAAATGAAGGGATATCAAAAGGGAAAGGTGTCTTATGTGATGACTCTGGTTTGGATCGCGGTAACGTGGCAAATCGCTTCAATAGGCATGCTTGGGCTGGTTTTTGAGGTGTCTTCTCTCTTCTCCAATGTCATTGGTACTTTGGGTTTGCCTGCTGTTCCGATTCTTGCTGTTGTGTTTTTCGGCGACAAGATGGATGGTGTGAAGGTGATATCCTTGTTGTTGGCTCTCTGGGGCTTTTTGTCATACATCTATCAGCATTATTTGGATGACTCTAAATCTAAAGCAACGATAACCCGTGTTGACGTCAATTCTGGAGCTCGGATAGAGCTATGTTGATGGCCATTTTTCAACCAAAAAAACCATGACATAGATTCATTCATTGGACCACTTCTATGGCAAATATAAAGAGCAGCTGTAGGAGCTAATTTCATGTTGTTTTATCAGTGTCATTGCTGATCATTGTGTTTCCTAAGTATCAACTTGAAGTAGTAGTTTGTGGTGATGTTGTTTTGTTCCCTTTTGTCAGGTTTTTTCAAGACAATTCTGCTGATTGATCCTACTTATACAAAGTTTTTGTTAACATTACAGCTTACATCATCTCCACTATAACAAATAAAAGTGGTAGTGATCGGATTTTATTTTATTTTATTTTTATTTCTTAAAAAGTATAAATTTTGTTGCAATTATTTTTTAGGAACTAATTATTGTCGTTGTAGGAATTGTCATTAAAAGATTAAAAAAAAAGACTTTTAGCAATAATTTTTTTTTAAATATCTCCAATAAATACACTTATATAGACAAAATAATTTGGCTCAAAAATGTTTATTTTTCGAGGCAAAAAAAAAAAAAAAAGTCCAAAAAGTAGTAATTTATCACTAAATGCCTAATTTTGTTGCTAAACATATAATAATGACACTCTTGACAACAAAAAACGGTGGTACTACATGTACCAATTAATGTACACACTAGTGTTATGTCATTATTATTCACCTCACTTATTACATAAATTATAAATATCCAAAACTTCTAAATTATGCCACATCATCCATGAATATACTAGTTAGTATATTAATTGGTACATATATCATTATTCAAACAAAAGTATTTTGCCTCTAAAAAATAATTTTATCTCTACAATTTTAATTTGTTGTAGTTCTCACTCGAACCTTTTATTTGAGTTCGGTGATGTTAGTTATAGTTAAGAGACACACTCTAAGCAAGGAGAAGAAGATAGGGATAATCTCCCATCTATATTTTATCCCTCCGTATATACTTCTTCATTTTTCTTTTATGGTTTCAATTCGGATCCACATAGATGATTTGAACTATTTATTTCATAGGGTTTGCAATATGGTCATCAATGCAAAAAATCAGCTCTATTGAACAACTATAAATAAAGGAACAAATCGTATTTTGTTTTATAAAATGGATAGCTTAGATTTTATTATATTTATAGTTAATTTTATAAAATAAAATGCGATTTATTTTTATATTTATAATTACATGATAAAATTATTTTTTTGCATGGATGACTTTTATTGTAAGGCCTATGAGATAGATGGTTCAAATCTTCAATGAGAGTTTGGATTAAAACTTATAGAAATAATATATATAAAAAAATATAAAAAGATGAGTTATGGAGGGGAGTGTATTCTAGGAAAATAACAACTCCGGAGGTAATTGAGTCAAATGAGTGCATGGTTTTTATTCCTTCCCCTCCAAGAGAGAGAGAGAGGGGGGGGAAATCGCTAATAAAGAAGAGACAGAGTGGAAAGTGGTAACTAACTCAAGCAGACTCTTTCTCAGATTTCGATGAGAAAGCAAAAGAGGAATGTTAAAGATCTCAAATGTTTTATCAAATGTTCTACTAAATATCTTATATCGGTGTAGGATTTGCATAAGACTCACATGATATGGGTCTCACACTCATGTGAGATATTTGATAAAATATTTAATATAATAATTAAGATTTCTAACATTATTCAAAGCAAAAACTTGACCCTATGTACCTCAAGAGATCCGGCCCATTAAAATCAAAATAGAATGAACACCTAAAACTAAAGGGAATGGAATTTCACTTGATTATCAAATTAATTTACGGTATGATTGGATACATGGAACTGTAGTTAGAATTAAAGAGGTTAAGTAATAGAATAATGGATGGAATTATATATGTACATCAAATTATTGTATTATGGTGGAGTAAAAGATGAGATAAATATTTTTTTTACAGTTGAATGAATTGACAAAATTATTTGGATAAGCCCATTAGAATGGTATTAGTTATCTTCGATATTAAGATATATAAAATATTATTTTGAAATGATAATCTTACAATCAAACAACGCGTAAGTGCAAAACAGAGGTTGTAACAGAAAATAAGTAGGATTGGGTGGAAGTCATTATAGGAGCAGTGTTGCTCATTAGGTTTTATTTGATGATTTGAGATTAGTTTAGACTACTCAATTATGTGGATAAATAGTATGTTGATGAAATGATGTGCAACACATATGGAATCCACTTAGCACATAAAAATCATCTATTATTGCAGTTGGCAGATATGTAAGAAAGGTCATGCTACAATATTAATTATGCATACTATATTTCATCCCTCCATATATACTTCTTTATTTTTCTTTTATGGGTTTCAATTCGGATTCACGTGGATGATTTCAATTGTCTATCTTGTAGGGTCTGCAATATGATCATCAATGCAAAAAATCAATTTTATTGGACAACTATAAATAAAAGAACAAATCGTATTTTGTTTTATAAAATGGATGGTTTAGATTTAATTATATTTATCATTAATTTTATAAAATAAAATACGATTTATTCTTATATTTATAATTACCTAATAAAATTATTATTTTTACATTGATGATCTTTATTATGAGACTTACGAGATAGATGGTTCGAATTATCAATGCGAGTCTGAATTAAAACTTATAAAAAGAATATATAAAAAAATATAAAGAGATTAGTTATGGAGGAGAGTGTATTCTGAGAAAATAACAACTCCGGAGGTAATTGAGTCAGATGAGTGCATGGTTTTTATTCCTTCCCCTCCAAGAGAAGAGAAAAAAGAAAAAAGGAAAAAAAAGAAGGAAAAAAAAACAGAAGGGAAAGATATGCTAATAAAGAAGAGACAGAGTGAAAAGTGATAACTAACTCAAGCAGAATCTTTCTCACATTTTGATGAAAAAGCAAAAACCTAACCCTATATACCTCAAGAGATCTGGCCCATTAAAATCAAAATAGAGACTTATTTTGAGAAGTAGGTTAAAACTCATTTCTTAACTTTTAATTTACTTTTCTCTCTCGTAAAAAGGTTAAAAAAAATCAAAAAATAACTTTTAACCATCTTTTCAAAACATCTCAAATGAACACCTAAAACTAAGGGGAATGGAATTTCACTTGATTATCAAATTAATTTACGGTATGATTGGATACATGGAATTGTAGTTAGAATTAAAGAGGTTAAGTAATAGAATAATGGATAAAATTATGCATGTACATCAAATTATTGTAGTATGGTGGAGTAAAAGATGAGATAAAGAGAGATAACTATTTTTTTACAGTTGAATGAATTGACAAAATTATTTGGATAAGTCCATTGTAATGGCATTGGTTATCTTCCATATTAAGATATAAAGTATTATTTTGAAATGATAATCTTACGATCAAACAACGCCTAAGTGCAAAACAGAGGATGTAACAGAAAATAAGTAGGATTGGGTGGAAGTCATTATAGGAGCAGTGTTCCTCATTAAGTTTTATTTGATGATTTGAGATTAGTTTAGACCACTCAATTTTGTGGATAAATGGTATGTTGATGAAATGATGTGAAACACATATGGAATCCACTTAGCACCTACAAATTATCTATTATTGCAGTTGGCAGATATGTAAGAAAGGCCATGCTACAATATTAATTATGCATACTATATATATATCCTGTTTTACTAATATTTCAGACAATAGTGTTAGTTATGGTAACTACCTTAGGAAAATTTGGCCATAAACCCCTCTTACCTTCATTTTCTTGTTAAAAGGACCAAAAAACAAATTATACTTTCAAAACTCCATCATAATTATAAAGTTTTGTATAAAGGACAAAAATTTAAAGATTTATATTTTGTATAACAAATTTACCCCTTCATACACACTTTCTCTATCTTTCTTCTCTTTCTCTCTATCAATTTGTCATATTTCTCTCAGCTCTTTCTTTCTCTATCTCTTTCTCTTTCTAAAACCCCTCTCCACCACCACAACCACCACCACCACTGTTTACCCCACCACCACTATCACCATCTCTACTACCATGACTGCCATCGTTTCCACCACCTCCGTCGTCTACACTAACACTGTCTTAACTATCGATGTTGTTTGCCACCGCCACCGCCATTTCACTACTAGTATCTCAACCACTAGCGCCATTCGATGCCACAATCGTCATCTTTAGCGTCCAAGACTTCAGATCTGAGAGTTATGACCTCAAATTTGAGATCTATCATCTCAGATCTATATTCTCTCCCTCTTTTTTTTTCTGTCTCCTCATTATGCTTTGTTTTTTAGACAGTAAAATTTTACTCTTGTTTGAACCAGATCTAAGGCAATATATGTGCTCTCTCTATCTCTCTATTTCTCAATTTTTTTTTCTCTGGTATGTCATATGTTTTTGTTTGACAGAATGAAAGTAAAATTTTACTCTAGTGTGTGCTCTAATTTTATTTGACAAATGAGAGTAAAATTTTACTCTGGTATGTACTCTGTTTTTGTTTAATAAAGTGAGAGTAAAATTTTACCCTAGTATGTACTTTGTTTTTGTTTGATAATATAAGAGTAAAATTTGACCTCCAAGGCAATATATGTGTTTAATGATATAAAATTTTACTTTGAATCCTACTAAACTTTACTCTGATTCATAGTAAAATCAGAGTAAAGTTTACTAAGATTCAAAGTAAAATTCTACTCTGAAATATGCTGTGAGGATGACTTTACAGGAGAGCAGTATATATATATATATATATATATGAGGGTGTAGTATAGTAAAAGAAATAAATTTTAAAATATTAGAGGGTTTTGAAAGGATCTATATAATTCTTGTCCTTTTGAAAGACAAATTAGATAATGAGGGGTCTATCACCAAATCTCCCAATAACTTATGATACATAAATATAATTATTATAATAATATCAATGAAAGTATGCAAGTTTATTTGAATATTTGGTTAAAAAAAATATCAAAAATTTTACAATTATTTACATATACTTAGATATATACTTCCACCTATATTAATTGGAATTTGATTTTATTAAATAGAATTTTAGAATATAATAATTAGAATCTAATTAATAATTAAAATATTTTATATTATTAATTATTATAAGATATATTCATAACAACATAATAAATACATGTAAATAAATAATAAATCAAGGTATTAATTTTAGGGTTTTTTTTTTAGGGTCCTTGGTATTAAGATTTTATAACATAAAGGACATCTAATATTTCATAATGTCTAATGAGAGGGTAATTTATACTAAATTGGGCCGAGCTGATAATTGGGCCGTGGTAAGCCCAAATAAGAAAGGTAGCTTGTACACCGGTCAGGGGAGTGTTGCGGTAGTTCGGTTGTCAGACTTACATGATGTAGCCCGGTTTCTATTCAGTCCGGTCGTGTCCCAACCAGAGTATGAGAGCAACTTCTTCAGACCGTATGCGTTAGTTCGGTTAGTCACTCTTACGGGTAGTCCGGTCTTGGCATACGAAACCGGAGTAGGAGTGAGGTAATGGAGAGCCGAACTAAAAATCAGTTCTTCTGTATTTGCCAGATTAGTACAGCAGTGGGTAGTCCGGACGTCATTAATTACTTCGGTCGTAGCATGTGGGAAACCGAGGTAATCTATGACTCTGAATGTAGTTCGGTTTAACTCCCTTATGTCTAGCTCGGCCTAAGCATGGGAATGCCGAGGTAAGAGAGAGAAGTAAGGACCAGATTAATGGTTACTCCGGTCATTTGGAGTTCGGCTGTAGAAAGACCATCTCACTTGGTTTAAGCAGTGAGGAGGGTGTTGGAGGATAAGCATTATCTTCCAAAAGTTTGAATCCTAGGGGGACTCTATGCTAGGAGGAGTAATCCTAGAAGGACTCTACACTTGGAGGAGTAAGAGTCCTACCAGGATTGTGCCACGCGAAACTTATATAAGCTCACCAATATCACCTTTGGAGAGGTAATACAATTTTGCTCCCTGACTACATTGAGCTTTTGCCTTCTTGTCTTGTTTACTGACTTAGGCATCGGAGAGGTTTCCGGCACACCCCCGCCGGCCAGCCCACGATTGTGTTTTCAGGTGGTGGAACGACGTACGATAGAGAGCAGACAGACTTGATTGATCAACAGGATTATACGAGAAGGTGTATTTCTTTCCCGTACAATTGGCGCCGTCTGTGGGAATTGCAGACAAGAACAACCTCTTGATCAAGTTTTTCTCGAACATCAATGGCGAACAACGAAGAACTTCCTCAGTCCGCCATTGACGGACAAACTCCAGAAGGAGGTGCAAGGCGCGAAGGCCTACCTTTGGTCCCTCCCATGGCGAGCCTGGAATCACAAAGGCAGAATTCCAGAAGGGATGCAAGGGGACGAAGGAGGAATAGCAGCCCTCATCCCTCTCATTCGCAAAGCCCAGAAAGACAAAGGCGCAGAGTTGATCCACAAATTCTGGAGGATCGCGTCAGAGAGCAAGACGAACTGATCCGTAAGATGGCGGCGGACATGGAGTCTCTGAAGCGCCAGATGAAAGGAAAAGAAGTGGCGACAGGAGAGGGGCGCAACAAGAAGACGCCCCCTCGCCACTCAGAGGGTCGTGGTAGGAATTCTACACCCTCTCAACTAGAGGACAGAAGCCTCAGGACAGGCGACACGCGATCCGTATCTTCCAGGACTCGTCACTCCAGGTCTGAGAGAACGAGGCCTGAGAGGTCATACACTGAAGGGAGTACCTATTGGCCCTCACATACGCATCATACGAGGTCCAGACAGACGGAATTACCTAGGTCGTCCGACCTAAGGTCCATGTTGGAAGAAAAGGCACGATGGAAGGAGGATGCCAGGGCGCGCGATCCCCACAGGGTTCCTGCCTTGCAGCGATTGGCTCCTCGGACGCATGGAAGCGTCGAGGTTGGAATGCCAAGGCCGCACTTGGCATACGAACCAGCGGATAAGGCATTGGCGAGGCTGCAGACCTCACCATTCGTCCCAGAGATTGAGAACGCGCCCCTTCCGTCAGGCTTCCTACAACCCAAATTCACGACGTATGAAGAAAAGACGGACCCTTACACCCACTTGAGCCACTTGAGCTGTGTTATGGGCGTATCTGCGGCGGAATGAGGCGTTGATGTGTATCCTATTCCCTTCAAGCCTCGGCGACCTAGGCTTGACTTGGTTTGAGAAGCTTCCAGAGGGCAGCATAGCCCCTGGGCGCAATTGGCAGAGGCGTTTGTAACGCGGTTCAAAACGAACACAAAGACCCCAGTGGAGATCGACCAGCTACTCTCCATCGACATGGGCGATAAGGAGACTCTAAGGTCTTACAACAGTCGCTACTGGGAGACATTCAACCAGATTGGGGACTGCCCAACCAACCTCGCCATTGTGCAATACAAAAGAGGTCTTCCAGTCGGGAACAAACTAAGGGACTCTATTACCATGGCGCCACCCCTCACCATGGAGGCCCTGATGGAGAGAGTGCATCAGCACATCAGGGTAGAAGAGGATGGCGCTCGTGCCAAGGCAAAAATGGGCACAACCTCGACACCAGAGAAGAATACCTCAAAGAAAGGTCAATCATCAGATCGCCAAAACCGAAACGGACGAGGCAGGCGAGACAATGGCGAGGACCAGGATAAGAGATGGCTAAGAGTCCGCACCGCCATAACCACGGTATTCAAGAAGCCGATCTACCGTATACTTAGCGAGATTCGAGACGAGCCTTTTGTCAAGTGGCCTGCCAAGTTAGGCGAGGCCCAGAAGGACTATGATGACAGATCCAGATGCACCTACCACAAGGAAAAGGGGCACCGAACTGAGAACTGCACGCCATTGAGGCAGCATCTGGAAGAGTTGGTGGTGGCGGGCCACCTGGATAAATACATAGAGGGAGGGGCGCAGCCAGCCCCTCAGGATCACAACAAACCTAACGGGATGCCGATGGACGCCCCGCCACAAGGCGTCATCAACGTAATTCATGGAGTCTTTGAACCAGAGCGCGTATGCGAACTCAGAGGTTCAATCAAAAAAGCAGAGCACTTAAGAGAAGTACTAAGTGCCCAACTAGTCGTCAAAAAGGGGAGGACAGAAGTTACAAACGTCATGACTTTTTCGGATAAGGACTTGGACAGAATATATTGCCCACACAATGATGCCTTGGTCGTCACTCTCCGAGTCAAGGATTTTGACGTCAAGCGGATTCTGATTGACCAAGGTAGTTCGTGTGAAATCATGTACTATGAAACTTTCAAGCAACTCAAGCTGCAAGACAAGGACTTAGCCCCTGCCGTATCCCCTTTGATTGGATTCAATTCTATGCCGGAGTGGCCAGTCGGCAAAATCATCCTTCCAGTCAGGGCGGGAAGTGTGACGAAGCAAGTGGAGTTCTGGGTGCTGAAGGTCCCCTCCACCTACAACATCATCTTAGGCAGAACATGGCTGCACGCCATGCGCTCGGTGGCATCCTCCTACCACCAAGTGATGAGGTTCCCCAACGACACCGGAGTAATAGAGGAGGTTTATGGGGATCAGATCATGTCGAAACAATGCTTTGTGACAGTAAACGGAAGCCGCGCTGCGAAGGGGTATGTTCATTCGGTGGAAGAACCGGAGAGTAACGAACTATTCGCAGACGTCGGCAAAGCAGCAAGCCAGAAAGCGGTGGAAGACTTGGTGGAAGTCAGGATAGATGAAAAGAACCCGGACAAGTTCTTTCTGCTTGGTTCATCGTTGTCCAGCGCTGAGAGGCTAGAGGTCTTGGAATTTTTGACCTCTAACATCGAAGTGTTTGCCTGGACCCCATACGACATGCCAGGCATTGATCCCAACTTCATCTGCCACCAACTCAACGTCCACCCATCTGCCAGGCTATTCAACAAGACTTTCAGATCGGCACTCCACCACGCTGAGATAGTGGCCGAAGAAGTTGGAAACTTGTTGGAAGCAGGGGCAATCAGAGAGGTGCACTACCCCAGGTGGATTTCTAACACAGTCGTAGTGCCAAAGAAGAATGGGAAGTGGCGCGTCTGCGTCGACTATAAAACTGTCAACAAAGCATGTCCCAAGGATAGCTTCCCCCTACCAAGGATAGATCAATTGGTGGACCTAATACCGTCACAAAGAGCTTAGCTTCCTTGACGACATCTGAGGCTACCACCAGATCGCAATGCATGAACCGCATCAGAGGTCACATCCTTCACCACTCCAAGAGGACTATACTGTTACAAGGTCATGCCCTTTGGCCTAAAGAACGCAGGGGCGACATTCCAGAGAATGGTCACCAAGATGTTCGAGCCATTGTTAGGCAAAACAATGGAGGCTTACATCGATGATATGGTGGTCAAGAGCAAGGATAAGAGTGACCATCTCAAGGACCTGAGTGAGATGTTCGAGATCCTGAAAAAGCATAAGTTACGACTCAACGCGTCGAAGTGTGCTTTCGGAGTAGGATCAGGTAAATTCTTAGGCTTCTTGGTGACCAACCGAGGTATAGAAGTAGATCCTTCTCAGATCAAAGCAATTCAGGAGTTAGAGAGGCCTAACTCAGTGAAAGAAGTGCAGCACCTCATCGGCATGGCGGCAGCACTTAACCGATTCATCAGCCGGTCTTCAGACAGATTGCGTCCATTCTTTCAGTCATTAAAAGCTAAGTTTGAGTGGGACGAAGAATGCGACCAAGCTCTGGAAAGTTTGAAGGAATACATGTCTTCTCCACCACTACTTGTCACCCCCGTACCCGGAGAAGAACTCTTCCTCTACTTGGCAGTGTCTCAAAGACTTGATAAGTGCAAGTGTTGGTTCGAAAGGTATGACTCCAACATCTACCCATCTTCTATGTCAGCAAGACATTATTGGGAGCCGAAACGAGGTACTTGCCTCTAGAGAAGCTAGCACTGGCCTTAATGATGGCATCCAGGAAATTGGCGCACTACTTTCACACCCACACCATTGTCGTCCTCACAGCTTTTCCACTAAAAGCTCTGTTTGAGAGGGCCAACTTTTCCGGGCGAATTTTGAAGTGGGCAGTGGAGTTAGGACAATATGATGTGAAGTTCCAACCCAGAACCGCAGTAAAGGCCCAATCTTTGGCAGACTTCGTCGCAGAGTTCACTCCTGGAAGCCACCAAGTTCCGCCTAATCGACTGATCGACATAACCAAACTAGGGATGGAGATTGACGGAATAGCACAACCCTAGTACAAAGCTACTCGTAACCCAAGGCGCACTGCAGTAGAGAGGGCGAGGAGGAAGCCAACCTTACTACACCAAGTCAAAATTCACTAGCGACTAATGACTTGGGCCCATCAGAAGACAAGGAGCAGACTGCAATTATGGACCCTAAAGAAGACACTAGCATGGAAGACCCCAAGGCATCGTCCGACCCCTCCACTTGTTGGAAGTTGTTCGTTGGGGAGATGTGGAAGCTCTTTGTGGATGGGGCATCCAACCGACATGGAGCAGGACTTGGCATAGTCCTCATCTCTCCAGACGGCCTAGTAGTGGAACAGGCGATCAACCTTGGCTTCCCAGCATCAAACAATGAAGCGGAGTATGAAGCGCTTCTTGCAGGACTCAAGTCAGCGGCCTACATGAAGGCCACCGAACTCATGGTCTACAGTGACTCACAGTTGGTGGTGAATCAAATTTGGCGACTTCTGAAGCAAAGGGCGACAGAATGGCTAAGTACCAAGAGCTAGTCGAATCGAGATCAAGAAGTTCAAGTGGTGAGGATAGAACAGACAAGGCGGAGGAGAATAGTAGAGCAGATGAACTAGCAGGCTTCGCCTCAATGGCGATACCTCCATCCCACATCCTCTAGTGATCGACTATCCGCCTGGACCAAGTATTGAAGACCCGTGGTCAAGAGGTATGTTGTGCGGAGTTAGGTCCTTCTTGGATGGATCCCATCATACTGTTCCTGAAAGACGGCACTCTACCAGAAGATAAGAAAGAAGCCAACAGAATAAGAGCCAAGTCGCAACGATTTTGGCTCTCTCCATCCTTGGCATTATACAAGAAGTCGCTCGGGACCTTACTTAAAATGTGTCCACCCCAGCAAGGTAGAAGCATTCTTGTTTGAAATACACGAAGGGGTTTGTGGCAGCCATCAAGGAGGAAGATCATTGGCATACCGAGCTATTTCACAAGGGTATTGGTGGCCATACATGCAAGCGGATTCAGAGAAATATGTCAAAAAATGCGAAAAGTGTCAGAAGTTTGCACATCAAATACATCAACCTGCCAGAGAACTCCTACCTCTCACTAGTCCATGGCCTTTCGCAATGTGGGGCTTAGACATAGTGGGACCACTCCCAACAGCACCAGGCAACAAGAAGTTCTTTCTTGCGGCAACAGACTACTTCACAAAGTGGGTGGAAGCAGAAGCCTTGGCGTCAATCAAGGAAAAAGATGTGAAGAAGTTTGTCTGGCAGAACATCATTACTCGCTTTGGCATACCAAAAGCACTGATTTCGCATAACCAGACTCGGTTTGATGGCAGAATTTTCAGAAGCTTTTGTGAAGAGTATAAGATAGAGTTCTACAACTCCACACCGGCATATCCCCAAGCAAATGGTCAGGCAGAGGCGACAAACAAGGTAGTCTTGGACGGACTGAAGAAAAGGTTGGAGAAAGCCAAAGGCAAGTGAAGGTAAGAGCTTCTCGCGTTTATGGGCTTATCGCACCACACCACGGCCAACGGAGAAACTCCATTCTCCTTAGCCTATGGCATGGAAGCAGTAATCCCATTAGAAGTCGGGCTCCCCACAATTCGGAGCGAAAACTTTGATCCAGACCTAAATGGGGAAGCCATCACATTAGAACTTGACTTGGCAGCAGAAAGAAGAGAAAGAGCATTGGTTCACATCGCCTCCTACCAACAAGAGCTATCTAGGAAGTATAACAAAACTGTGCATCCAAGGCAATTCAAGATCGGCGATTGGGTACTTCGTAAGGTTATGGGCAACACATTGGTCCCAGGGGATGGCAAGTTAGGTCCTAACTGGGAAGGTCCTTACAAAGTGGTCGGATTAGCAGGCAAAGGGGCATACCACTTGGAAGACGAGGATGGCAAAGCAATTCCCAGGCCATGGAACACGGCCAATCTTAAGTTATTTTATTTTTAGTTTTTTCTCTTTAAAGAATATGTAATTTTTTACTTTCAATAAAAACAAATCGATTCTTTTTTAGCATATTTGTTTCTAGTAGAAAGTAACTTTTTGTAAGCTAATAGCATTGTAACCATAGTCGGCCGGATTGAACCAACTATGACCCCTCCTAAGCCCAGGATAAGGATCCAGGCTATAGGACGTTTGGTCGTAATAACCAAACACTATATTCTAGGTTGGCTGGAAAAACCAACTTAGAGGTTGGCTGGATTAAACCAACACTCTGTACTCTTCAGCCGAAGTATGGGTATGGCTGAAGAGTGGTTGGCTGGATTAAACCAACACTTTGTACTCTTCAGCCGAAGTAGGGGTATATCGGCTGAAGAGTGGTTGGCTGGATTAAACCAACACTCTGTACTCTTCAGCCGAAGTATGGGTATGGCTGAAGAGTGGTTGGCTGGATTAAACCAACACTTTGTACTCTTCAGCCGAAGTAGGGGTATATCGGCTGAAGAGTGGTTGGCTGGATTAAACCAACTCTTTATACTCTTCAGCCGAAGTATGTTATATCGGCTAAAGAGTGGTTGGCTGGATTAAACCAACTCTTTATACTCTTCAACCGAAGTATGTTATATCGGCTGAAGAGTGGTTGGCTGGATTAAACCAACTCTTTATACTCTTCAGTCGAAGTATGTTATATTGGCTGAAGAGTGGTTGGCTGGATTAAACCAACTCTTTATACTCTTCAGCCGAAGTATGTTATATCGGCTGAAGAGTGGTTGGCTAGTAAGTTAGATAGTTAACCAAGATCACAGTAAAGCAGACATTCAAATTCATTACAAGCAAACATTCACAAACCGAAACAAGAGATGGGGATTTTTCATTCAAAACAAAGGAAGTACAACTGTGGGGCCATAGCCCGGTTACAAAAATTCAGACACAAAAGAAAGAAAAAAGTACAAGTTCAGTCAAAGAGATCATCTATCTCGGCATCCAAATCGGCTCCAAGGTCAAGACGATCTCTGCTCGCAAATGAGTAGTCTCGGTTGGAAGTTCGGGCGCCACGTTTTCATTCGTGGGCTCCAACCGAGCTGACTGATTGCCACCTTGCTCTTGGATAGCTTGAGTCTCGGCTGCCTCTTCATCGTCATCATCATCATCGTCGTCAGAAGAACCGAGAAATTGTTTTTGGAGTTCATCGGCATACTCTTGCAAAGGAGGTTTAATGAAGTGCTCAGGAGCATTGTAGACCTCGGTTTCAGGTCCACAACCAACCTTTTCTACTGCACCTCTCCAGCCGCACTTGAAGAATAATTCTTTTGCAGCTTCGCACTGCAGAGAGTAGCCAGCCTCGGCTTCCTTGAATCCTTCCTTGGAGGCGTCTTCAACCTTTTTCTCCAACACTGCTATTTCGGCGTTCTTCTTATTTTCAAGCTCCGCCATCTCCCATAAATATTTGTCTTTCACCTCGGTCACGGCGCGTTGTTTATCCCCCTCAGCCGAGGTGACCAGTCCGGTCAAACGCGCTATCTCGGCCTCTAGTTCGGCCAACCTTTGCTTCGACAGGGCCAGCTCGGCCGCCCTGGCTTCGGCGTCCCTTATTGCATGCCTTGTTGTTTTGCGAAGCTCCATTATTTGCTTATGTGCAATGGTGTTCTTTTGAATGGCCTGCAAAAGGAGAGTTCCTTGTGAGACCGAGCTCAGAGTTTGAAAAAATTAGATTGGTCATAGAAAAAACAGTGCTGCTTACCAGAATCATCGACTTGGTGGATGACCGGATGGCCTTCAGCTCGGTGTTTAGCTGCTTACTGTGGTGCTCCATGTCTTTGGGAAGACAAACACCCCTGGCCAGGTTGAAGGCCAGTAGGTGATCCTTGTCAGCAACAACGGAGTCATCTTCGTCGATATCTCGGTTGTTGAAGACGAAAGGTGGAGCCCATTTGTTTTTCGGCGCAGCTTGGTCAGATGATTCCGGTTGGAGGTTGAGTTCGGGGCTCGGTGGAAGGATGGGGTCAACTTCGTCAACCAAACGCGGCTCGGTCTCGTGAGTCCGGCGGCTTTGCTCAGCGTGAGAAGGATGGTCATTGTGAGGAAGAGCTACCACGGTTTGATGGTTCGTTGGGTTGGTGGCTCGCCCTTGTGGTTGCGGTGAGCATGGCTCTCATCTTGTTTTTCTTGCCATCTCTGTTACCGTGAGAGGCACGAGGATAATTTCTGGCAAGGTTGGGTCCGGTTCTGGTGGGTCTTCAAGGAGGAAGTCAGTCACCCTTGCTTTGCGGCGACCGGAGTAGTGGTAAGTCGGTTCGAAGTTGAGGAGCTTAGCCCAACTTCTCTCTCGAACTCGCAGTGCGGCGCGGAGAACACCTACGTTGGGGTGGCCGTACTGGGAATGGAGGAAAGCTGAATCTGCAAAAAAATAGAACAAGGGTTAGTTCGGTTATAGAAGGGAAAACCGAGTTAAACAAAATTAAGGAATGCAACCGAAGTATGAATACCGGGCTCTCCTTTCTTCCAGTTTATTCTTCGGCCAGGGATCTGGGCCTGAAAGTCTTCAAAATTTCCAGAAACCCAAAAGAAATCGTCGTCATTTAAGTCCTTATCCGGTGTGTGTTTTATTATTTTTTCTCGGCCACGGCGTATTCTTAAATAATAACACCAGCCTTCGTTCTTTGACCCTATGGAGTATTGGTGTAGTATTTCGGCTAAACCGAGGTTGAGACCGGTTTGTTGGTTTAAAGCGGCTATACCCATTATTATTCTGTATGTATTGGTGGACAGTTGGGTGGGGCATAGTCTGGTTTGTCTTAAAAATTCACATATAATGGGCTGGACTGGGAATCTGAGTCCGGTCTCTACTATGGATTGAATGGTGAAAGGGACAAAGCCTTCGTTGTCCCAAGGCTCTATGTCTTGTTCGGCTAGAACCAGATTTACATCGGCTGGGATTTAGTAGTCCTTCCTGAATTCGGCTAGGCCACCTGGGGTTTCTACTAGACACCTATACTTCCCCATTTTATTGTATAAGTTATAAATAAGTTACTTCGGTTGAAAAGAGTGTGCTCAGTAGCTCTACCTTGATGCGCAGCGGCTCGCAACCTAAGTCTGCAAAGTGAAAAGACAAGCTGTTAAGCACAGATCGAGGACCGTGCTACAGAAACAAAGCAAGAAAAGGCTAATCTTATTTCGGCTCTGCAGGGTGCTATGTCATCTACATCGGTTTGCAAAGGACCATGGTATCTCGGTTTGGCAGGGCATTCGGTTAGCTCGGTTTTACTATTTGGTTTCCGGAGCGTCAAACGCTGACTTTACGGCGTTTTCTCGAAGTTCGCAGGAACCCAGAATGCTGGCTTGGCCCCTGAAGTTTTAGCTCGGTCATGTGCTCATAAGTGGCTAGTTCGGTGGATTTTCATTTCGGTTATTGTGGATCAGTTGATGGCCTTATGAAACTACTGTGGTGTGTTCTAAGTTCTAGTTCGGTTTCAGTCTGCCTAGATTTTTGTATAGCAAGAACAGTATTCTAGTTCGGTTGAAGCATGTACGAAGATCAAAGAGGTGTTCTACTAGCTAAATCAGTATGTTCAAAGTGTTCTTGTGAAGTTCTTCAGAAAGTACAAATGTGGTGGAAGACAAACAAAGTGTTTTGCAGCACCACATAACATTAACAACTATGGACTGAAACGAAAGCAAAAAAAACAGATAAACGAAGAACAGATTCGTGTGTTTACCCGGTAGAGAGGCAGAGGATGAAGAAGAAGAACAGCAACAATAATGGAGGGCACGAGCTCTTGAGTTGTAGGAAGTGAGGCAAAAACAAGAGAGAGAGAAGATAATTAGAGTATGGAATGATTTTTGAAATTGAGAAGTTTGTTTTGTGTAAAAGGCAAATGGGCGGGAACTGTTTAATTTTTGCGGAGTACGAGGGCAGCGCGACAGCTGTGAAAAGCCAATCAGAGCCTGCCACGTGTCATGGAATACTGAACGATTTAGTTACTGAAGAGTGAAGAGACGTTTTGACCGGACGTGCACAGTACGGCCCACGTTTAGCTCGGTTGGATAAACTAAAGGGTCTTAGCTCTACCGAAAGGCTAACGGGTGTTTTAACTCGGCTGGAGAGGTTAAGACTAGCTCGGTTGGTGGGCAGGTAATCCCAATCATGCTTTGCAGATGGAATTAAGGGGCAATTGAGAGGGTAATTTATACTAAATTGGGCCGAGCTGATAATTGGGCCGTGGTAAGCCCAAATGAGAAAGGTAGCTTGTACCTGCCGTCGAGAGTGTTGCGTAGTTCGGTTGTCGGACTTACATGATGTAGCCGGTTTCTATTCGGTCGTGTCCCAACCGAGTATGAGAGCAACTTCTTGACCGTATCGTTAGTTCGGTTAGTCACTCTTCACGGTAGTCCGGTCTTGGCATACGAAACCGGAGTAGGAGTGAGGTAATGGAGAGCCGAACTAAAAATCAGTTCTTCTGTATTTGCCAGATTAGTACAGCAGTGGGTAGTCCGGACGTCATTAATTACTTCGGTCGTAGCATGTGGGAAACCGAGGTAATCTATGACTCTGAATGTAGTTCGGTTTAACTCCCTTATGTCTAGCTCGGCCTAAGCATGGGAATGCCGAGGTAAGGGAGAGAAGTAAGGACCGGATTAATGGTTACTCCGGTCATTTGGAGTTCGGCTGTAGAAAGACCATCTCACTTGGTTTAAGCAGTGAGGAGGGTGTTGGAGGATAAGCATTATCTTCCAAAAGTTTGAATCCTAGGGGGACTCTATGCTAGGAGGAGTAATCCTAGAAGGACTCTACACTTGGAGGAGTAAGAGTCCTACTGTGATTGTGCCCTTGAAACTTATATAAGCTCACCAATATCACCTTTGGAGAGGTAATACAATTTTGCTCCCTAACTACATTGAGCTTTTGCCTTCTTGTCTTGTTTACTGACTTAGGCATCGGAGAGGTTTCCGGCATACCCCCGCCGGCCAGCCCACGATTGTGTTTTCAGGTGGTGGAACGACGACGTATAGAGGAACGCAGACTTGATCAACAGGATTATACGAGAAGGTGTATTTCTTTCCCGTACATCTAAGGTCCCTCAAATTGATCCAGAGAAATTTCATCCAGAGAATTTCTCTAGATTTTCCAGAGAAATTCTATCTAGAGAAATTATGGACCAAAGAAATTCTATCCAGAGAAATTTTATCCAACCCAATGAAAATTTGATTTTGTTGAAAAAATCGCTAATGCAGAGAAAATCTAAAGTCTGAACCATAAATGTAATAAGAACAATTAATTTGGAGTTGAAAAGTAGAAATCAAACCTAGAGAAATTCTCTGTTTCTTTCTAGAGAAATTTCGATTTTGTTAAAAAAATCGCTAATACAGAGAAAATCCAAACTCAAAACTATAAATGCAATAAGAACAATCAATTTGGAGTTGAAAAGTTGAAATCATACCTAGAAAAATTCTATATTTCTCTCTAGAGAAATTTCGATTTTGTTGAAAAAATAGCTAATGCAGAGAAAATCCAATACTAGAAAAATTTCAACAACTAGAGACCTACCAGAGAAATTCTCTGTTTCTCGCCAAAGAAATTTCGATTTTGTTGAAAAAATTGCTAATGCAGAGAAAATCCAAAGTCAGAACCATAAATGCAATAAGAACAATCAATTTGGAGTTGAAAAGTAGAAATCAAACCCAGAAAAATTCTCTATTTCTCTCCAGAAAAATTTCGATTTTGTTTAAAAATTGCTAATTCAGAGAAAATCTAATACTAGAGAAATTTGAACAACCAGAGACCTACCAAAGAAATTCTCTGTTTCTCTCTAGAGAAATTTCGATTTTGTTGAAAAAATCGCTAATGTAGAGAAAATTCAAAGTCAGAACCATAAATGCAATAAAAACAATCAATTTAGAGTTGAAAAGTACAAATCAAATCTAGAGAAATTCTCTGTTTCTCTCCAGAGAAATTTCGATTTTGTTGAAAAAATTGTTGATGCAGAGAAAATCCAATACCAGAGAAATTTGAACAAAGCAGAGACCTTCACATAAGTCTTCTCCTACTTCAATTCCTGGCTAAAAACCACAATCCACAAATGGGGTCTGCTCGCTCACTCTCTTTTGATGAATTACAATAGAACTACAACATAACAAATATGTTCCAACAAACACACTCAATTAAGCATTCTCATCAATTCTCCACAAAAAAAAAACCACAATTTGAGTGAAAAAAAACTGACCTTACCACTGATGACATCGTCAGCGAACTTGCACACAGCTTCAAGCGTGTTCTCAATCTGCAACCTCAAGATCGATTTCAAAGCAAGCTTAGGGTTTCGAAGCCAATAATGCCCAACCATTCGCCCCTCGTCAGGATTTGCAATCGATCCACTTTCAAGCTCTTTCATGGCTTTGAAAGCCACCTGAAACTTGGACGCCATCTCCTCCACGAACTCGTCCGTGAATCCGATTCAACTCACATCCAAATACAGCCCAAAATCCTTGTGTTGATAGAGCCAGTCAACGTATCTCCGGCATAGCTCTCTCGAATTTTTCAACAACCCTTTATTCTTCTCATTCGACAAGCCATCGTTGGTCCTTGACAAGATCGTTGGGATGTCTCGAGCTACGGACTGAAGATAGAGAGTTGAAGCTCAATCAAAGAGCTTCGATCGATTGGGGAAATAAATCGAGTCTCTTGAAGATGAAAAAGAGGGAGAATGCAATTTCGACTTTGAATTTGGATTTGGATTTGGGTTTGGGTTTGGGTTTGGATTCCGATTTTGATTCGTTTTCGGAAGAGAGATTTGGGGAGGTTTGGATTTAGAGAGAGAGAGAGAGAGAGAGAGAGAGAGACGAAATAGAGAAGACAGAGAGAGAAATAAGATTTGGTTTGAGATAGTCAAATTTCTCTATAATATATGGATGTAGGGTGAAGGGACCTTAGACATTATAAAATAATATTGTAGATCTCTCCCATTACTAAAAATGGGAGAGGGACCTTAGACTAATTTTTCTTTAATTTCATGATTAATTTTCAATTTTCTTTCTATCGATAAAAAACTGAACAAAACCCTCTTTATTCATATGAAACTCCAAGTGGAGGAGTTACTCGAAATGCTGTAAAAATATCTTTGTTTTTATAATCTATCTATCTATCCATCTATCCATCCATCTTCTATGTTGCAATGTATGCATTACAAAAGGATAATATATATCCATGTATATATATAATTGTTTAAAAAAATATTACGAAATATATAGTACAATTTTCATTCTGTTAAATTATGAAAGTGTAGTTTAAATATATATATATATGATACTTTTGCACTTAATGTCAATATAATAAAATAAATATTCATTTTAATATTACAAAAATGATTAAATTGGAGAAAAAAAGTCATTTAAAATTAAAGAATAATTATATTTATTTATTTTGATAATATTAACCTTATCGTTCTATAAAAGTGTTATTTAAACAAATATATATAATAATTTTTTTTCAATTAGTTATGTGTATTTTAATAATCTTAGTTCTATTGCGCTATAAAAGTGTAATTGAAATAAGTATATAATAATTTTATATGATATTAAATTATAACATAGTAAAATAAATACTCAATTTGATATTAATAATAGCAGTTAAATTGATAGACATAATAGATAGATTAATTATGTTAAGTATTGATTTTTCTTTAATATCTATTTTAAATCTGTTTACACATATTATATATAATTATATATATGTATATAAATTTTAAATTGAATATAAATTTTTCCTAATAAAAAACTTCATATTAAATGGGAAATTCAATATAAATTAATAATAAAATATAAATAAGATAGAAAAAAAAAGAAGAAATATATTTAATTTTAATATAAAAATTGAATACTTGAATAAAAATGAAAAATTATAAGAAATTAATTTGTAAAGTATCTTTTAGTACATATAATTATTTTAAATTTTATTTATGGGTAGTTTAGATTAAGTATATGTAAGAACCTAAATTTTTAGACAACTAATTAGTTTGTTAGTGACAATATTAAATCAATTAATAGTGATTATTAAATTATAATGTTAATAGCATCATGATTAATACCAATATTAAACTCCTTTAAAAAAAATTATTTATCTTTATTTGATTAAAGTTCTGTGTCTAAATACAGTTGTGGAAACTAAATGATTTAAACAAATAATAACTTAATTAGTTAGAGGATAGTAAGGAGCAAAATATCTAGTGACTAGGTTATATATATACATTGATTTTTATTTTCTATACACTCTCAAAAAAAAAAATTCAAAATTCAGATTTTTGGACAGAGCATTTTGGCTACCTTTTCTTCCCAAGGAGGCTGCTGTCAAGGCATATATAGAAACATACTCTAAGCCTATACATGTAGGTAATATTTCCCAAGCCAAGAAGAGAGAAAAAAAAATAAAAGAAAAGAAAAATAGGCCTCCAAACTCCTACAAATGTAACACTATCTCAGCCTTTTCATTTCTATACACACGACTGAGGAAAAAGAAAAAGAGAGGAGAAAAGAAAAGAAAAAGAGAGGAAGAGGAGAGGGTGCTTGGTGGTCACCATTTCAAAACTAATCTTGAGAATAGTTTGTAAAAGTTCTTGAGGTAGGAATACTCAACTTCTATCCCCCCTTAGATATTTTTTTTACTGAATTTATATATAAAAAATATGCAAGAGTATACATTGTTAATACACACATAGCAAGAATAGCTCAATGCATGTTTACATTTTGATAGAATAATAATTTCATGATTATATGATTTATATTCATTCTTGCAAGCATAGATTAGATGGTTTAGTTATTGATTTTATATTCTTATGTGTTCAAATATTCTCCATTGTTTGAAATAATCATGCATGGGGGTAAAATGAGATAAGGTTGGTTCACTTTTACTTAAAACTTGCATTTTCCTCATTGTTTTAGATTTTATCCAATGTAAAATGCTCTAATAAATTGAAAATAACTTGTGTCAAAAATCTATTTGTACTAGGAGTGTATATAGGTGTTCTATACACGTGTAAATTTTTATAAAATCATTAGACACCATGTTCTTACCGAAGTAAATATCTGTCCCAAGTGTTGTTCACAACACAACGAAAATTGTGACTTCAAACAAGTCTCATTTTCTTTGCAAATGGTATTTTTTTGCACGACCACTTAGGATAGTTAGATATAAGAGTTATCTTTCAATTTTTGCTGATTTCACAAAAAATGGATAAGTCTAAAAGGAGAATTTGTAGTTTTACTAAAATGAGACAGAATCTCTCCTATTCTCTTAGAAATTTTTTTGACCATCTTCCATTGGTTTTCAGTCTTCAAACTCTTTTGGAAATATGTTCTAAACTCAAATATCTAGCAATCCGTTCTGACCATGCCTCTTTTTGACACCGTTTGACGCCCCTTTTATTTTTCAAACACATATCACTTGTGCTAGAAGTTACTGTAACTCACTATTCCATAAACCAATTTTCTTCCAAATTTTATTTCTTCATTTTAAAATCATTTTTAGCAATAGTATTCCTCTCGAAATATTTTCCCAACTCAATGAAATAATACCAATTAAAATATCATAATAATCGAATTTCGTTTGGTATGGGTTTCATTATTTTTAGTTCGATCATTCAGTGCTGAAAATAAGAAGTGTGGGAAATTCTAAGAAATTTTGTGATGACTTCTAAGACATTCTGTAATACTTATTTTGGTTGCCATACATGGTTGTTTTGTGCTACATAAACCTTATGTCACTGTGGTTTTCAAACTAAAACTTGCATATGCATCAAAATGTGAATTCGACAAAGTAAAGAAACACGAAATTAAACCGATGCATTAAAGTTTAAAAGTGATGGGGTGAGCCTGGTTTCGAGTCTTGCGCAAGTGAGTTGCGAACCCTAACATAGCACGGGAAGGTATTTCGGCTCTTATCGATATGGGCGATATAAGGTTGGTGGTGCGGGTGTCACAAAATAGACCATTTCCTTGGGGCAGACCGTGATGTCACGATTCGGGTACGTAACCCTGGTGCATGGGCATTATTGGTAGTTATAGCAAGTAACATTTGAATATTTAACAAAAGGGGAGTCAGAATTGCCCGTGGCCATTGCTTAACGGTTGAGTGGAAATAGTGCTCCACGGGGAGTTACTTAAACTTACCTGATAAACTAAATCTATGTGAATTTAAAAGAAAAGTTGGCATATTCCTTATGATGAGATGCTACTTCCACTTGCCATTGTTCTTATTATCTATTGTTATTGTTTCAACTGATAGTATTCCTGTTATGCTTATTAAACGCTACTTGTTACTTTGTTACTACACATTATTCATTAATTGTGAGTATTGTTATCGGAGTGGGTATTTCGGGTTCTAGTATCTTATTGAGCTCGTAGCTCATTGACATTCCCGTTACCCTGGCGTTTTATGCCAGGTACCAAAGAAACTGAAGAAAACACCGAGGTCTTAGAAGGTGACATTCAGCCTTGGTTAGCTTGAAGTGTGCCCATGTCCCATGAACAATTTTTCTGAGTTTTCTATTTTTTCTCTTGTTTTCTTTTTATATTTGTGTTTTTCTTTCATGAATGTACTGAGACTAAGTTTTAAGTTTGATTGGAGTTGTAATTTAAGAAATTTTAATTTCTGCTTTGTTAATTAATGGATGATGGTAAACTTGGTGGTAACAATGATTAGAAGTTCTTAATTAAGAAAATTGATTTTAAGTTTTAAACCTTATTATGATGTCCTCAAATTTTGAGGTGTCATAACTTGGTATCAGAGCATAGGTTGAGAAACCCTTGAGACCTTGAGGAACCGTAAGCCTGCTTGTTAAATAACTTATTAGTGGTTATAGTGAGCATTTTTAGTTACTAAGTAAAATTTTGATTTTGTAGATGGCAAATGAAAATCAGAATGAATGGTTGGAGGAGGAACCAGAGAACTTATTGATTGGGAGGAGGATCCAGAAGAAGAGCCAGAAGAGAACTTAGAAGAAGAATTTAGAGTAGGAGCTAAAATAATTCCGACTCTGAATCTGACTCTGATTAGGAATTAGAGGAGTCTGATCTTGAATCCTCGATAGAGGATAGCCCTGAGGCAGCCTTGAGACATATGAAGGTGCCCGCCCTGCCGTACGAGAAGGCAGTATTTGTAAGGGTTACCTCTACTAGGATATGCTATTAGAGAAGCTCTCCTAGAATGGACATGTTTATCGGGCCAGTTTAGATAAGAAAATATCTGGACAATAATTTCTATCGAGTATAGAACCTACCACCACAGTACGTCGCAAACAAGGGTGATGCATTTCTGCTCCAAGATATCCAGACTACCTGACCTTCTTTCGGTCATGTTGTCCGAACCCTAGACCCATTGGTGAATTTTTATAGAGCTGCCACATATCATGAGATCCCCACCTGCATTATTAAGCGAATAGTGTGTCAGAATGGGGTGTGGATGGTCCTTGTCCGCTGGGAGTGTTATGGGCTACCTGATGAGGCATGGGAGTTGGAGAAGACAGTGTGTCAATGTTGTGCCAACTTGCTTGGGAGATGGCAAGTGTAAAAGTTTGGACAACGCTAAATTTTGTAATACTTAATTGTAATAGTCCTAATTTCCAACTTAGGATTTTTGGCAAAAATACCGCAATGAGATGGGAAGGGGTAGAATGCATTTTTTTTTTTCTCTTTCTTTTCTTTCTTTTATGAATGTATTGGTCTTTTATTATTATTAATGAAATCCTAGTATTTAAAGGTTTATGTGTTCAACTTGGACTATTTTACATGCATTTTATCAACAAATAAATAAATAATAAATAATAAATAAATAAATGGTGTAACGACAATATCCTTCATATAGAAAATGGCATGAAGAACCAGGGCTAATGGATCCAATGACAACAATAATGTCATGAACTTCGTTCGGCCAATTACTAACGAATTAAGAAACCAACCGAGGTGTCACAACCCAAACCCGCTGTCTATAGGTTTAGCATCATAACCAACCAGTAATTCTTGGATTACCAAAGGCCTCTTAACAGAATAACATATAATAAGGGGTTGCAAAAGCAAATATAGAAAATATATAATGTCTATAGAGCTGTGTTAACGTATAAAATTTCAAAACAACTTGTATATATATGTGACGTCATAAATACATGAGTCTTACGTCACTCCAATACACAGATAATGCCAAAAGAGAACTTAGCCCAATATACAGATAAACAAAACAAAGCAAAAACATCTGTAGCAAGGTAACGAACTAAACATTTCAAAGGGAACCTCCCCGGGAGGCATAGTGGCTGGCTGATCCAAAACACTCCAGGCAGCAGCTTAGGCCTGGGCACGTGCCTGCTCACCTACATACATAATATAATAAGGTAAATGGAAGCCCAGTGAATAATAACAGAGTAAAAGGTTTAAATGAACGATGTCCCTAACAGATTCAGAAATCAGAATTCAAAAAAAAACCAGATGTATATTCATATTCTTGTTCAAACTTCATACGAAGTCATACATGGTACATCCATTAGCGTTATCTTGCTTGTTAGTTCCATAAGGAATCTCTGGTACCGGGAATTTATAATATACTTGAGTCACAGTATTGTTACTCATGAGCAAGGGCCATGAGACCACGATATTATTACCCTCGGGCGAGGGCCTTACTTAAAAGGCACAGTATTGTAACCCCCGGGCAAGGGCCTTATACTTGTAGACCACGGTATTGTTACCCTCGGGCAAGAGCCTTGTACTTGTAGACCACAGTATTGTTAGACCACAGTATTGTTACCCCCGGGCAAGGACCTTGTACTTGTAGACCACGGTATTGTTATCTCCAGGCAAGGGCCTTGTGCTAAGGATGCCACGATTACATTTCAGAAATTAGACAATTATTCATTCATACAAAACATCATAATTCAGAAAATTGATCATTTCATAACATCAGAAAATAATTAAAGTTAAACATAACTTTACAAAGTTATTACTCACTGATGGCTCCATTTGCAGAACAGACAAATCAGATAACTTATAGCGCGTGACCTACACACACATAGTAGAAACACATAACAAAACACACACTCGGTTGGTACTTAACTTCTTTCATTCCATACTTAGTGTGTTTCTAGGTCTTAACTTCTTATTGAGTCTTAATCATGGCCTAAGAATACCTATGATGCAATGTAGACGCCAAAATGCACTTTCGAGCGGACATACAAACTTGTAAGGGCTGCTTAAGCGCAACTTCCTTTGCTCAAGCGGTCTGCAAACTTTGAAAAAGTACTAGTTGTGTGATTTTTACGCTCGACAGATGCTCGATGGTCGCTCGAGCATAAGACTCAGGTCCTCACTCAAGCGTAACTCTCGTCACTCAAGCAGTTTGCTAAAACATGAAACTTTTGGGAGCTCGCATTTCACGCTTGAGCGGACCTCAGGTTGCTTGAGCGGAAGTGTAACATCATAGAGTGGTCACTCGAGCACAGCTTCTGTTACTCGAGAAGAAGTACAGAATCTAGAATTTCCAGATTGCACTTCCAAGCTCCAAACTCAAATTACATACCTCAAAACTCATTTTTTTGGGTAAAAACTCCAGAAAAACATTTAGAAACTTGTAAAATACCATGGTTTGAAGACCATTTCACTAAATCAAGGCCCAAAAGCATGCTAATTGACCAAAACTCCAACTTGAAATTTATGAATATGCCATGAACATAACATGCATGAATTACTTTGAACTAAGGCTTTCCAAAACATGGTTAATTAAGGTCAAATGGTAAGAATTATGATGAATTCTCAAAACCAAGTCAAGATAGACAGATGCATGTGACAATTCTTTAGAAATCTATTCAAAATGCCATGATATATGCATGCATGCATGGAATTCATCCATCAAAGCTCAAGCCTCTTACTTAGTCACCAAAACTTTTTGAATTATCTTCATTAACAATTTAAATACAAAGATTAAGAATCAAACACTCACCTAAGACCTTCAATTGAGCTCTATGTTGTTCTATCTTGAGCCTTCAAGTCAATTTCCCTTAGATGGCTAGCAATTCCCTTGTTGATTTTAATTCTCTTGGTCTCTCTCTCACATGTTAGAGCCAAAAGATGAGGAATAAGAGTGTGTAAAAGGTTCTAGGGTTTATATTAGCCTTATATAGGCTCCACTAGTGGGCTTAATTAACCTTAATCAACTTAGGCTATGCAAGGGTATTAATTAATCTAAATTGATTCGTTCCAAATCGAATTTCAATTGACCCTACCATAATGTTATAAGAATTCCAAATAACATATATACCAAGTCAATTTCGCATTCGGTTGCCAATAAGGCCTTCAATTTATAAACCAAAACGGAAATACAAAGAGATATTTCTACATTAGACAAATATAAACACAAATAATGTGACACACATGTAATTCCTTCAGAATTTCACCTTAATTACTTATTAGGCATATTTAATCATGAATTAACGTTAATCATAGGTCGGGGTTGTTACATTTAGCGTGAAAACAACAAGACATAATTAATAGTGAAATTTCAAAAACTTAGACCCCAAAATTTTTTTGGAGAACCCAATCCCTTCACAGCTAAGGCTTGGATAAGGCAAGTGAAGAAAATATTAGAGACGCTAGAAATTCAGAACAAGCAGACCCAAGTGTTCCTTGCCTCATTTCTCTTCGACGAGAAGGCTGATTTCTGGTGGACAATGATTAAGAAAAGCTGTCAAGTAGCAGAACTATCTTGGAGACAGTTCAAGGAATTGTTTATGAAAAAGTACTTTCCAAACTCTGTAAGACAGGAGATGATCCAAGAATTTCTCTAACTAAAACAAAAAGGTATGACTGTGACATAGTATGCCAATCGATTTGAGGCCCTTTCTCGCCATGCCACATCTATAATGGCAAATGAAACAAACAAGGTAAGGCGCTTTAAGTGAAGACTTGACTCGGGAATCCAAGACAAGTTGGTTGCAGTGTAGCTACCTACTTATGCATAGGTAGTAGATAGGGCTCTTACTCTAGAAAGAGAGAAGATGGACACTGCAAGGACTCAAGGTCAACAGTCTAGAGCCAACCAGTAAAAAAACGGAGGACCCTCAAGGAACAATAAGATCCCTGCTACTTCGGTACCCTATGCTAAGGGGCCACAATAACAGCAAGGGTACAATCTTGAACAACGTGGTAGGGAAGGTGCTATGAATGTGGTCAAGAATGGCACTTTAGGAACAACTGTTCTCAAAGGTCAGGCTACTACATCAATCAAGGGGGAGCCACTCAACGAAACAAATGCGCGCTAACTCAGGGAACACGAGGCCTAATTTGACATTAATTTATTAAGGAGGAAATTATAGAGCAGAGAAATAGGAATTTTTTTTTTTTATAAAAATATATAGGTACAAATTATTCTATTATAAAGTGCAAGTGAAGAGTTGTAGTGTATAAATATCATTCAGTGTGTTTGGTTTTAGTTTTCTGAAAATTGAATTTTTTTGTTTTTTGTTTTTCGTATTTTATTTTTGTTTTTAGTGAAAGTTTTTAAATTTTAAACAAATTTTTAATTTTTTTTTAGATATACCTTACTTAGATGTATCTAAATAGTAAATTATTTGTGAAAAAATATTTTAAGAAATTAATAAATACACAAAACACAAAAAATATACTTTTTTTTTGTATTTTTGGTATTTAGTGAATTTTTTAAAAAAAAATTGTTATAAATATTATACTCTCTAAGTGTATTTATGTTAAGTGTGTTTAAAAATTATTTGAAATATTTAAAAAATTTAGTAAAAATAAAAAATATAAAAAAAAAATTTTTTAAAAAAAAAATTACAAACAAACAGAGTGATTTACATTCCTTCATATTTGTATATATATATATTTGTTCCACTCAAATATAATTCCTAGGAATGGCAACGAGGCGGGGCGGAGATCACACTCTCCGTCCCCGATCCTTGATGGTGAAAATCTCCCCGTTCACGGCCCCGATCCCTGACGGGGACCCTATCACCGTCCCCGCCCCCTAACGAGGATCGGGTTTCCCCAACCCTGCAAATTCCCTAGCCAAAAAATAAATAAAAATTCATCTCATCATCATCAACATCGACAAAAAAATTTAAGAGTTCGGAAAATTTTAAATAAAAAATTATATGTACATATATTACGTTTAAAATCAGAACAAAATTTAGAACCAGAAAATTTCATCCCAACTGTTGCTCATCATCATCATCATCATAGATCTGTAGAACATTTAAAATTAGAACAAAAAAATTATGTTTTAATTTTAAAAAATCTGTTTCATCAACAATCATCCTCAACATCAACATTAACAACAACCATTGTGTGTGTATATATATTACGTTGATTGGAGAGGAGAACCGAGCAACAGTTGCAGCTTGAGAACAAACACGAAGAGGCCATGGCTAAGAGTTCGTGGTAGCAGCAAACACGAAGAAGCCATGACGGTGGTGCGATCATCGCGGTGTTCAGATCTGGGGTAGAGTCGCTGCTCAGATCTAGGGTAGAGAGAGAGAGAGAGAGAGAGAGGTAGTGCTTCTATAGGTGACAGTGGGAAGGAGATGGGTGGGGAGATGGGAGGAGTAGAGGACGGCAAGGAAGGAATAGAGAGAATGGAGAGATGAGAGACTACGCCTGCGTTTGGTTGTGTTTCGTAAATGTGATTTGAGAGTATGAGTTGTATTTTGAGTTTATGGGTTGTAGAATTATAATTTGAGTGTAGAAAATTTGTTTGGTTATGATTTTTAAATAGAGTTTTGAATTGTGTTTTGAAGATGTATTTTGAATTAAGTTTTGGAAGTTTGATGTGACATGTGAAAGGTGAAAATTTGTTTGGTGATGTGTTTTGAAAGTAATTTTCAAAACTTAATTCAACCAATAATTTATCATTAAACACACAACTCATATATCGATATCCATATCCATATTTTTTTTCAACAATAATAACCAAACTATTTTTAAAATACTGAAATTAAAAATTGATTTTTTTTGTCAATTATTTTTTTTTAGTAATTTTTTTGAATAATTGTTATTTCGAAATAATTTTTTTATTTTAAAATAAACCGATGTCAATTTTTTTCTGCCAATTAATTTTTCTAGCAATTCATTTATAAAATACGTTTTTAATTTTTTTCTAACATTTTGTTAAAGTCAACAACTTTTGAAAATACATATTAATAAAGAAGGAATAAATATACTAACTTTAATATTTTAAAATACAAATCATAATATAAATCTTACAAAACATTATCAATTTATTTTCCATTTATTACATTTTTTGCAATTTAGTATAGATGTGTAACAGAAATGCAACCTATTATTGTACCCGTTGAGCTCATATAATTGTGGGAATTGACATACAAAATGACCATTATGTCCCTCTGGACTTCAATGAGAAGTGATTATATAAAACAAAATAAAAAGGGTAAGATGGTAATTTCACTTACTTAGTACCTACTCCCTATCATATAATAGCTGTGTTCAACAGTGAGGTAAAGAAAAAGCGGAGGATGCAACTCAGTACACGTATGTGATATCATGAAAAAAGTAATAATATTATATTTAACAAATAAAAAGTAAAATAAAAAAATAAAATTACAAGAACCTTCTGAACCTCACCCTTTTGAACCTCACCCTTCCTATTAAATCTCAATCTCATTTCGTTTACCGCACCAACTTCACCATCTCGGAAACACCTTCTCCAGTTACATCACAGAACAAAAATTAGACAAGTAGAAGATATCCACCATCTGATTAGGTCCTCCTTCTCCACTTCCATAATTTACAGGTTAGTTTTGATGCTAGTTCATCTTCATATTTGCTTCAGACATTAGCTTCAGAGGGAGTGAGGGAGGGGAAGGGGAGGACGACCGGCCGGTCATCCCGGCCCGGTTTCACTTCTCTTCCATTTTCATCTGTTATATTTTTCATATCTGTTCCAATTTCATTTGTTATATTTTCTGATATCTGTCATAATTTTTTCACACTATCATTTGTTTTTCTGATTATCAGTTTCTAAGTTCTAATAAACTGTATGAATCAAACCCCAATGACAAATATCATTCCCTATGATTTTTTTTTATTTATACAAATCTGTTTCTTTGGCATCTGCCTAATTAAATTTTGTCACCAAATCTTTTTATTTTTATTTTTTACATAAAAATAAGTTTGTATGCACAAAAAAATACTAATGTTTGATATATTTTTCATACATTTTTCTTACCTCTCATATGTTTTAATATATATTTTTCTTTCACTTTTACAGTCATTATGCCAAGAACAATCATGCCAAGAACAAAATGAACCAGATCTGAACTTGGTGAATCGTCAAACCCTGTACCACCACCACAGCAACAAGATGATGGCTATCCAACTAATGATTTTGCAACATATCATCATGAACAAGCCTATGAACATTTCATTCCTCGACCAATTGTTACGGGGAGAAACGTAAAACTACCTTCTCAATATGATTCACTCTTACTTGGCAAATTAGATACAATGGGATGGTTACCATTAAATAATTTACCAAATAAGATATATCCCTGTCTTCTACGATTATTTTATGTTCACTTAACACCGGATGACCAACAAAATGAACCGTTCAGTCTTATCTCTTATGTTAAGGAGAAAAGAATCACACTCTCTCTCCGTCGTTTTGCACAAATTATTGGAGTCGAAACAGGAGATTTACAATGTTATTTTCAAAATGAGTCTGCCTTAGAAAAAATTGTTGATGATGTCACTCAAATTTATACCACAATTTGTAACAACCGATTTAGCGACACTAATTTAAAAGTCAACCATTTAAAACCTCACCTTCGTATTCTCCATCGATGGATAGTTGAAAATGCACCCCCAAAAAAGGACATTATAATACTGTTTCATATTTTCAAGTTTACTTATTATATTGTTTTGAAATTGGACAAAAATTAGATTTATACTTTATATTACTAAAAGAAATGATGGTTGCAAAATTGGATACTCTGAGTGGCCGGTCCCTACCTTTTAGAGCTTTGTTAACCATAATTTTCAAAGCCCATGATGTGAACCTTGAAGGTGAAGCATGGATCAGAATCACTTCACCAATTTCTGAGTATACACTGACCCGAGTTGGTGGTTCTGACACGTTGATGGGCTCTCTTAATCTTCAAAATGAACCAATACCTGATGAGGAAGAACCCAATGACAATGCCATGCCACCAAATGAACAACCCCGTTACTGGATTGATTATTTAGCGTTGGAACAAGAACGGTACAATCAGCGCCTACAATAGGAACAACAAATGGCTAATCAGCTCAATACACTGGGTACTCGGTTTGATGAATTTGGTACTCGATTAGATGAAATTGCCACCACTCAGAACTCACTAATTCATCAATTTGGTGAGTTCCGTGTAGACTTTGAGAGACGTGCTGAACTGACAAGGAACCGCATTGATCTGATTGACCATCGAGTCACTCAGCTGTACTATCAGCATTTCCCTCCACCACCAACATCACCTGACAATGATGCTTAACTTGTTTAAAAATCATACGGTGGTTATATTTTTTCCCCTTTTTTTGTTTTGCTTATTTATTTGGTGAGTTTTGTTGTGATTGTTTTACTTTTGTTATTTTGTTATAAACTTTTCTATTCACGTAATGAATAAGAACGAGGGGTTTTTTTTGGAAGCATTTAATTACACAGTTATAATGTTAATAAATAGTACGTCATAGATGTCTACGAAAACCTTCATTTCAATAAAAAAATAAAAATTACACAATTATTAAATAATTTGTGTGCATCAATTAATAGAAAAAATGAAATTAATGTTCTGAAATTAAATACAACAAGTTGCAATTTAATAATAAACATGTGTACCCAAAAAAAAAAAATTAATAATAAACATTCTTTTTTTTAATGAAAAGGAGAAAAAAAAAATTCATATAACGTTCTGTACAGAAAATTAAAGTGAATACCCCAGCGTTTACACAAATTATACACTCTTATTTGAAGATGTACCCTGCGAATTTTTACACATTCTTCATATAAAAAAATATTTTGCTATAAAATCGAGTGATATAAAAACGTAAAATATAATAATTATTTTATGTTATTTTATTTATTTATTTATTATTATTATTATTATTGTTATTATTATTTGTTATTTGTTACACTTTCAAAGGGTGAACTTATCACCACCACCACCTACCACCACCAACCACCCACCTGCCACCACTACCCATCACCACCCACCACCCATCTGCCACCACCACCCACCACCCATCACCACCCACCACCCACCGCCAAAGACCACCCACCACCCATCTGTCACCACCACCCACCACCCACTACCATCCACCACCCACCACCCACCTGCCAGCACCACCTATCACCACCCACCACCCATCTACCACCACCACCCACCACCCACCACCTACCACCCACCACCCATCTGCCACCACCATCCACCACCCACCTGCCACCACCACCCATCACCACCTACCACCCATCTGTCACCACCACCCACCTGCCACCACCATCCACCACCCATCACCACCCACCACCCACTTGCCACCACCACCCATCACCACCCACCACCCATCTGCCAGCACCACCCACCACCACGCACCACCCATCACCACGCACCACCCATCTGCCACCACCACCCATTACCCGCCAACCACCACCACATTTAATTTAATGACAACATTTTTATTTCTGAAAGTTACTAAGAAACACATTGCATATTAATAACAACATATTTAATTGTCTTTGGTAGGCTATACATAAATTTGCATATTACACATTACATGAACAACATATTTAAGTACACATCTACTAAAAAAACCATTATCTTCAATGCCCATTGTGAACATGATTTTGCCACATAGCAGTAGCAATTGCATCCCAAACGTTCGATTGGGACGTTAACCCATGTTGTGACATGTCAACGTAGTCAGCTTGGTCTCCAACAAGCCCGTCTGCTTTTGCTTCTACGGCCATTTCATTATCAGCTTCCATAAAGAATGGATCCATAGCTGCATGCAAACGGATCCAATTGTGCACTATACAACATGCAATCATGAGAGGCCCTTATCGTGTAGACTTGTAATTTGGCATGGACCGTAATATTGGGAAGCGCTTTTTCAAAACACCAAATGTTTTTTCTATGACATTGCATAATGATGAATGTCGATGGTTAAACAATTCCTTAGGTCCTGCATAACGATGGCCACGAAACTCTTGCAAGTGATACCGTTGAGACCGAAATGGGGCAAGAAATCCAGGCATGTTTGTGAAACCAGCATCAACTAAATAGTACTTGCCTACATGTAAATAATGAATACACAGTTCTGTCAATTGATATGTATAAAAACAGACAAGGAAAAAAGTGTACCGTATGTTATTCAGGGACAGTCACCATTGGGTGGATGTGGGAACTGTAGATCAGCTCGTGTAATAGAGTCAACCAGAATAGCGTTGTTGTGAGCACTACCTTCCCATCCAGAATTAATAAATGTGAACAACATATCGAAGTCGCAAGCTGCGAGTACATTTTGCGATATCGTTGCTTTCCGACCGTGGAATGTATTTTGTCTTGAAGCAGAGACCCATGCATCCACCAATGTGCCATCGATAGCACCGACACAATCCTAATTGACAGATATCAGCCTTTGATATTAAAAGCGAAACAAACTTTGATATTACTTTCATAATTAAAAAATAATAATAATTATTAACCCTTATTGATTTGAACAAATTTACAGGACTGTCACATTGTTCGTACCTTAAACCAGGGAAAAAACCGCCTGTCATTTAAAATTTTTCCCGGTATGTCCTCTAGGTTATGTGGTTTGATAACCGATGATGAAAGCTTGCACAATGCCCGCATAACAATTTTTATGTGCCGACAAATTGTTTCCGTGGAGTGTTGAAATCTATCTGCCATTATTCGATGGCGATCATTTTGTGCAAAAGTGTATAAAAAAATGCCAAGCGATTCTTCCACACTTATATGCATATGTTCAGTATCGATAAAACCATTATGGAGTAAAGTGTCTTTCAATAAAATGAATGTTTGTGCATCCATTCGCATAACGTTCATCATTGTTTCTGGATGGCCATTTAATAGGCCGAAGATGTAATCATCACCTCTGAATGGACACGTTCGCTGCGGTCGGCGACTACTTAACGCATTGATATGGTCATGCATTAAAGCAATCATTAAAAAATCCATAAAATCATCAACAACCTTATCCTCCTCTGATGAGAGCTCTATTGTATTATTTTCTTTGTCGGATGACATATGCCTTTGTCTACATCACAGTAAAAGCATAATTATAAAATATGTTATTCATGCAGTAACAGTTCGCGTTATTGGTGAAACAGTAAAATTCAGAGGATAACAAAATTTATTTAACACATGGTCATATTATAATAACTTCCATAGTTTTAATATAATAGAAAACACTTAAAAGTTCCAAAAAAAAAAAAACATACGAACATAGAAAAGGAAAGAGGATATGATGGAATGAAAAAAATAATAATAAAAACCAAATCAGGAATAATGAAATCATCAAACAGTTCAGCCAAGAAGATTTGCTAACACAAGCAAAACAGAACTTCTCAGTTCACTGCAAAGCGAGGATCATGGCTAGGCACAAATGGGTAGGAGTGCGTATGAAAAACCTTCACCATTCCTTATCCTTGAACAGTGTCAGTGCCCTAACGTACTACAACGGTGGTATGTCCCCAAGCTCAAGCAATGCATCTTGACATGCATTAAGAGAATAATCATCACCACCTGCACGTACAGCCTCAGTCTCATTTTCTTGTGTACGTGAATGTCCTGTTTTGGCTTGTACATAGGATGTGAAAGCTGCGCGCACACATCATCAAACCCACTTGACCATGACTTTTTGGAACGACCACTGTCAGCTTGGCTGGTTGTAGGGCCCCTCTTGTGACTTTTGCCCTTTGTGTAGACACCCCATTTTTGACCGTCCTCAAGACTTGGACGTCACCGTTCGAACACTCGGTGATTATCCATGTTTGTGTTCGTTTAGAGTTCCCGGGGGGCTCGGCTACGCGCCTTGCCTCAGGATCTCCGAACTTGATCGTGTTGTGTCTGGTTTTGCACCAAACACCTGTGTTTTGTCTTGGGAGGGCAAGGAATGGCTTATTAACCATCCCCACACACCACCGGCCTTCCCCTACCATCACCGGCTACGCATTGGTTACACCGGCACTTGTTTGTTAAAAGCTTTGGCCGATCGGCACTTTATGTTGCCGACCGGCACTATTTTGTGCTGGTGATCTTTTTTTGTGGCCGGCGTGCATTCTGTACACCTCTGAGGCATGGTGCATGCCAGCTGTGCCAGTTGGAATGCACCCTCACACTCCCCCGTGCACATTTGTGACCCCTTTGCACCTTTGCACCCCTAAACCTTCTAGAAGGTTGACCCTTTTGCTCAAGCTTCTTGGAGAAGCTTGGACAGCTGTCTTGGCTTCTCCAAGAAGCCAAGACCCCTTAGCACCTTTTGCCCCTTTTCCTTTGCTTAGCCATTAAGTCTTGAGGCTTAGTCTTGGCCTATATAAACACCACCCCTCTCCCTTTGTCAAAGGTTAGCCATTTTCCAACACAAAACCAGAGCTTATATCTATATATCTCTGATATATATCTATCTATATCTATATCTTCCCTTCCCTCATCCATTGTGTGTGTTTCTTGGCCTAAATAGTGTGTTTTACCTTACTTTTGCACCATTACACACACTATTACACCTAGCTCCGAGATTGAGGGACTTGGAGGGTTGTTTGTTGTGATTTTGAACTGGTTTTGATCATTAGAGGAGGGTTGCACCACTGGTTCTTCAAGGAGTCTTCAAGGGTAAGCATGTTGCTTTAGTTTCCCCAAACTTGCACTAGCTTTCTACCTGTCTTGCTTTGTGTTTTTGGCTTTGTGTTCAACATAAAAAAGTCTTATTTTTTCTTTCTTTAGAACCTTCATTAAGGTCACTTGGGGGTTTGAGCACAAACTCACCCTCTTAGGCTTTGTTTTGGCTATTTTAGCCCCTTTTTTTGAGACCTTGTTTAACTTGGTGTTTTTGGTCTTCTCATCACTGAAAACTAGTGGGTTTTCAGTGGTGAGGGAGGTATTTTGGAGTCGTATATAGGGGAGGGACACCCCCCTCTCCTTTGTCCCTCTTTGGTCTTTACTTTGGCTCACATAGTAGCATGCATTTTTAGCCTTATATGCCTTCATTTCAGAGCTTATTTGGGTGTTTTGGATCATATATCATCTTTGTTTTTGGTTGGTTTTGTGGTCCTTAGCATGCTTCTTATACTTGCTTTGTAATGCTCTAGTTTGCCTAGAAACGAGCCATGGGTTTAGGCCATGTTTCTTGCATGTATGAGCCTTACTTCATGAAGATATTAGCATCATTTTGCCATGCCTAGAGGCTGTAGGCCACTGATTTTGCCATGTTTGGTATGTTTGACAAAGTTGTTTTGCATTAAGGCTTGTTAGTCTTAAGATGTGAGTTCTTAGCATGCATTTGGTTAGGCTATTTTAGTGATTTGGAGTCATCTAATATGCTATCTCAGTCCCTATGCCATGATTATATGCCTCCATGTATCATCTCTCCCATCTTTTGAAATGTTGGTCTCTTATGCTTTAAAGTGAGCATTGTGCATGCTTGTATGTTTAGAGCATTTGGGCTGCCTTGTTGTTGGGTTTTGGGGGCTCATTTCATTTGTCAAAATCTGTTTTTGGTGGTCTAATATATCCCATGAGTGGCCATGTTAATGGTAGCAAGGAATGCTCCCTTTGTGCCTTAACCTTAGGCCCTTTGACTTGCATGTTTGCATAGGTAATTGGTCACCATTTTGGGCATGTTTTGCCACTGTTTTGGGTTGGTTTGAGGGCTGCCCTATTGTGGTCTAGTCCACCATCACATGCTTGCCTCATGTCTATCGCTTAATTGATTCATTAAGTGTTGTAGTATGTTGGTCTTATTGCTTGATTGGTCCATGTTTGCATGACATTTACACCTTGTATACTCTAGCATTTTGCATGCTTAACATGGTAGTTGCATGACATTTGGTGTGCTTGCATCCTAATTCCCATGTTGCATCATTTGAGCTATGTTGCATACATGCATTTCATGGCTTGGTTTGGGGTTGTCAAACCAAGCATAAGGGTTGAGGGAAGTTCACACTACAAGTGGTGCAACTTGTTTCAACCCTTGGTCACCAAGGCCTTTGACCAACACATGATAAGGTCTTGGTTTCATTTGTGTGTTTGCATGCATTTTTACATTAAAATGCAATCTTGGTTCCTTAGGCTATCATGCACCAAGATGCATAGTTGATGGCCCAAGAACCAAGGGTCATGCTTCCTTGAGTCCCATACATGATAAGGAGCATTGACCATGCTTAAATTTGCTCTAAAATCCATATCATGACCTTTGTCTTTATTCTTTGTCAAACTGTCCTCTGCAGGAATTTTGTGCTGACCAGCAGTATAGAGTGCCGACCGGCACTTTATGGGTAGCCGATAACCTCTCAAGAAGCAGGTGATCATTTTACATGGCCGGTGGCCATTCCATCCAGCCGGTGGTGTACAGAAGCATGCAAGGAAGGTGTTCTGGGACTTTGGCAATTTTTGGAGAGACAGGGCAGTAAGAACAAAGGCAGCAATGTCATGATGCGGGTTTCCGGGCGAGTCGGATTCGAGCACGCATCATTCGCGCATCCCGAGGTAGGGCTAAGGCCCCTCTCTTTTTGTTATATACTGAATTTAATTTGATAATTAGAAATTTCTGTAATAATTTATTTATTCTGTATTTGGACTGTACTATTTGGGACTGTATATTCTTTTGGTCCCTCCGAGTGAGGGCATATTTGTAATAAGTGTGGGTGAGTGTGTGTATGTCTTCCAACCCCCATTTCTTTCTTCCCTTTTATTTACCTGCTTATGATGGTAGATTAGGGCATGTTTAAAATTAGCATACCTTATGCAATGCATGCGTGCATCCATGCATTTGTTGACATGCATCGGGCTCGGTACATCATACAAACTGCATTGTATTTCAATTCCAAATTGAATACATGTTATTTGTGGCATCCCACATGCCATGTTTAGGATAGCCGAGCCTGCCTAGATTACATCTTTGCATGTGTTGTATTAGACATTTCAGTATGCTTAGGTCCATGCATGAATTTCTGATGAGCTTCTGTTTTGGCTTGGAGTACTATGTGAGTTTTTTATGCTTTAGCATCCTTGCATGTGTGTGAGTGTTGCCATAATAGCATGACTACCATGAGGCTAAGTGCTTATGTGATACAACTGTTTGAATGCCTGTGGATGGAGGTCAAATTACCTAGATTGGAATAATGCATTAAAACTGTGAGTTTTAAGCCCACCAGCTAGTGGCAAAATTGTCTTTTCTAAAAGCCCACTTGAGGGTGGCAAAACCTGCATTTTAGCCTACTTGCGAGTAGCAAACCATTTTCAAAACAAACATGTAGTGTTTTGTTCCAATTTAGGCGATTTGGTCTATACTTGTTTGTTGTGCGCATAACATAGTAATTCTAGGCTAATAACCGGAACAAGAACACATAACGTTTTCAAAAAGGGATATCACGGTTAGTAGAGGCCGGTCTTCGGACCGGGCGAAAGGGGGTGCTCATAGCTGACCTTCCCCGATCGTACCCAAGCTCCCGAGCCAAGACCACTTTGGTGATGACGGACATGTGGCCTTGACTGAGTCGTGGTTTCCTAAATTTCCCATTTTAAAATATTTAGGTGGCGACTCAGATTCCGCAAAGCGATCCATGTTTGGCACTACTTTTCAAAAATCTGTTTTTTCTTCAAAACGGTTTGCCAGAGTTGGACTCTTTGGTTCAGATTACAAACCGCAACAAACAAAAAAAGTCAGAGTCCGTCAGAACGCCGCGGAGTTCCTTCATGCTACGCTTCGCACTGGGAATTTAGAGAGCTTGACTCGAACTCGTGATATCCGTTTTTGACTACACTTATGTGTTTCTTTGCATTGCATGTGCATTAGTGCGCCTAGGACACCGTATTGGCCATCTACTATTCTGGCGGTTCTTGGGAGGCTTGTCTTGTCAAGGCATGTCCATAAGGTGACGATTCTGAGCTCTGCCAGTATGGGAACACAAACCCCGGTTTTACCGGGGCACCCTTTTTGACCATTCGACCTAGTGCATATTCGGAATCCGTAGTGACCATTCCAAACTAGGACAGGTTGCTTACCCGATATAGGTTGTTTGAAACCGCTGCATGCGTAGTGAAACCCTAGCTCCTGACAAAATAGGACAGGGAAACCCTACCCCAACATAGGGGTGTATTGGCCCTCATTTATCTGCTATGTGCTTTCAGAGTGTATCTCTACAGGAACACACATGTCAGTTTGCAAGATTGGGTATCCGGCCTGAGGGCACCAGTAACAGTATTTTGGGAAATCAGTTATCTGTGGGTACAAGATTCAGACTTGGGGGCAATGATTTAGAAACAGTGATCAGTATTTGAGGAACAGTGTATCGAGTTCAGCGTGTTATCCAACCGTGTGTTGTTTATTTTATGCCGTTATGCTGTCCGATTTTCTGTTATTTATACGCTTTATTTATCTTTTTATTAGGTAGTTGAGCACAATTGCTTCTGACCCGATAGATATCCCCCAAGCACCCTGGATTAGAGGACGTCGACTCCTTCGATCTGAGGATCTGATAGACGGACAACCGGTGTACTACTCACTACCCCCGGTTACTAGACGGAGGTCAGTAAGGCAGAAGACATCAAGACTGATCGATTCAGAGGGCTTTATCTACCCCACCTGTGTTCAGTAGGGATCAGGATTCTGTGTCACCAACAAAGAGAGAATATATACCAGTAATCCAACCAGAGCAGGATAGCATGGCTAGTTTGGAGGAGATGGTGTGCCACCTTCAAGAAAGCATGAAAGCAATGCAGCAAGATGCCGTCCGTCAGGTAGATTTTGCCAGGCAGCAGGCCACAGTTGTGAGGGAACAGACAGAGACAATTGCCAGGCTAGAGCAGCAAACGGGAGCATCTGCTTCACATCAAGCTCCTTCCCCACCAGGAGTTCCAAACCTTGGGAGACAAACCAATGTTGAGAATGATCTGAATCGCCTGGGACCACCCCCACCTCCAACCCTACCTCAAATCCAACCTCGGCTATCAAAAACACCCACCAACCTACGGACTCTCCTTTGAGTTCGAGATCCCACCGCACTAAAGTTGAGCAAGCTTGAAAAAGTTGAAGAGATCCCAAGGGTCAAGACTATCCCCGATATTGAAGATGGATACACCGTCTGACCGTGATTGTTGCCGATAGGTTCAAAATGCCTCATATTGATCGATTTGACAGGTCCGGGGACCCCATGGTGCATTTAAGGCTGTTTTCAGATGTTCTAAGGCCGATGGGCCTCAGTAGGCTTCAGAAGTTGTCCTTGTTTGGCCGGACCCTGTCGGGTGTGGCGGCCATATGGTATGCCAAGTTAGAAGATGATGTCAAGAGGAATTGGGACGAAATGGCTGAGGCCTTCATCGCACAATATTCGTATAATACACAGATTGAGATTACGACCCGTGATCTCGAGACGACTAAGCAAGAGCCTAAGGAGAGTTTTTCAGAATTTGTAACCAGATGGAGGGCCAAGGCTTCAATGATGACCTTGAGGCCAACGGACAAAGACCAGATTCGGATGATTGTGCGCAATCTTCAGCCGAAGTTGATGCAAAAAATGATAGTACTCCCCTTTCCTACCTTTTCTGACCTACATGAAATGGGGGTGCAGATTGAGGATGCCTTGAAGTAAGGCTTGATTGATAACGACCGGGAGCAACCCCGACAAACTTTCAATCGTGGTAGCAATGCAGGCCCGAGCGGCACTACAACTACAAGAGCTTCCGAAGTAAGCATGGTAACCACTAACCCCCCTCCAAGAAATACAACAGCTGCACCATTCTCCGGCGCGTCCGGAAGCAACCCACAAACAACCAAATACCCACCCAGAAACACCAGAACCTTCGCCCTACTATATATGCCCCTATCCAAAGCTCTGGGGGTTTTGATCAAAAAAGGGCACCTGAAGCCCCTGGAGCCGCGGCCCTTGCCAGAGAAACTCCCTCCTACCCATAACCCGGCCAAATATTGTGCATTTCACCAACAGCACAGTCACGACACTGACCAGTGCTATCGGTTACGCCATGAAATTCAAGATCTCATCGATAACGGGGTGATTCTGCCTCCCGAAAAACCCAATGTTACTACAAATCCCCTCCCCGCACATAACCAAGCTCCACCACCCAAAAGACTCAATTTCATCCATACTGGGACCGTGTCCTACGACCCTAGTATCTATATCACGCCTACCCACATGCCTAAACCAGAGGTGTTCCTCCCCGATTGCACCGACTTGTGCATGATGGACATCTCCATGACCCCATCTAAGCCAGCGGCGGTGACCGCCAAGAACAGGGGAAGAGAGATTCCAAAGGAGAAACAAGTTGTTGAGTCAGAGTCTGCGGAATCTGGGAGTTATGTTGGAAAGACATATAGTCCGAGTGACTACATTTCATCAAAAGGGCAAGATGGCCCCGGAGTAGAATTGCCGACAGGGGGAGAGTTGTGTGTGATCCAAGGAGATAGTCTGGGACAGGGAACAGATGATGTAACAGCTGTAGGGGAGGACCTGGCCAATCTCCAATTTTACAGTGACCAATACCCAGAGGACGCGGCAGTTGCGTGGTTCGATTATGAGGATTCAACGGAAGTTATCGGGTGGTTGGACGATCAACCCGATGTGATAGGAGAATTTCAGGCAGAGCAGAGTTCAGCAGGAATGAGAATATCAGCGACGGCCAGAAGGGTCGAAGAGCAGAACACATCGCTGTTGGGCGCCGGTGTCAAGAATTTCGCCCGAGATTGGAACATTTTGAGTACGGAGATGATTGAACAGTCAGTCATGTCAGAACAAGCAAGTTTTGAAGATTCCGAGAGAATCAGGAAAGCAAAGGCCCATGTGGGAGTTGAAACTGCTGTGTGCACAGGAAACGAGAATACTACAGGCAGGTGGATGAAAGGTGCTGCGAGCGCAAGAACAGTCATACCAAAGCCGGACAAGTGTCTGTCGGCTGCTGATGGAATGTGGTGGGAAGATGAGGACCTATGTCTTGCCCACACGGATGAAGATTGGGGGAATAACCAACCTGATAACACTTGGTACCTTGGAGAGGTCGACCACATGACGAGGAGTGGGCGATATTTCAAACCCCCACACTTAGATCAACCAGAGGCCTCAGGGAAGGATAGGGAAGCCGAGAAGCAAAAGGAGAAGCAACTTGAGGAAGAAGTCAGACTCAAACAAATGAAAAAGATACAAGCAGACATCTCCATTTGGGGATCGCTCATGGCCTCATGAGTACCTGTAGTGTTTTTTTGTGACCATGGATAAGGCCAAACTCTCCATAAAGACTACACCAGAAGCGGTGGTTGACCGGTCTTCGGAAGGAGGTTCCCGGCATTGACCTTTTCGGATAAAGAACTTCCGCGAGGGCGTAAATCACATTAAACCCTCTACATCTCCGTGGAATGTAGAGATAAGTGATACCTGTAGTACTTGTCGATGCAGGTTCGCCATCAATGTCTGCCAGACAAAGATATGCGATTGGCTTGAAAACCGCAGATTTTGTACCAACAGCCCAGGTCATCCAGGCGTACGACAATACAAGTAGAGAAGTAATGGGGACAGTTAAAGTTCAGACAAAGGTCGGGCCGGGACGACACGAGATAGATTTCCATGTCCTAGAAGTTCCCGCAACTTTTAATTTGCTTTTGGGGCGGTCGTGGCTGCATCAAGTGAAGGCAGTGTCATCTACTTTGCATCAAATGGTGAAATACCCCTATGGGAAGGGAGTAGCCATTGTCTTTGGGAATTCATCAATCCACCCACCACCGGAGGTATCCACGCCTGTTCTAGAAATCGAGCATGGCGTGGAAGATGTGTTCATATCAGGTTTCACCTTGGCCGAGGCTCAGGTCGTACAGAATATCATGGCTGCTAATGAAGGGATATATGTCAGCGCCCAAGCAGTGTATCTCATGAACAAGCTCCAATACATCCCCGGGATGGGACTAGGAAAGAGCGGCCGTAAGGGCATTGCAGCATTGACTGAAGTACCACACAACCCCCATACCTTCGGCTTGGGTTACCTGCCCACCAAGGAAGATTGGGTAAGGAAAGGAAAAGAGATGGCTGGAAGAGCCAAAGCAAAACAGACGGGGAAACCCTTTGAATTGATGCATCGGCCCGTTCGGGGTACCCTAAACGGACGCTTCGTCTAGGAGGGGGAAGATTTTTCATTTTGTGGCTTTCCGGAGCCGTGGTGGAATGCAGAGAAGAAGCACGTGCCGGGGTTCGAAATTTTCTTTGACCTGCAGTTACTTGGGGATGATGTTGCTAAAGAGCGGACAGACCCAACAGTTGAGGATGAGCATAACAAAGGATCAGAGTCTGCGGACACAGAGTTTGAAATGGGGGTAGCGCTGGCATGTCTACTTTTAGATCCTTCGATCGACCAGCTGTGCTTGGGGGATAACTCCTTGGTGTCCATGATCGGAGATGAAACGGCTGCGGGCCTACCATCAGCTATTTTGGATGCATCTATCGCACCCTCCCTCACCTGGCAGTACGAGAAGGGATTTTTGTCAAGCAGCACCAGGTCAGGTAGTGAGCCGGAATCTGATTCCACCGAGTCTTGTGAGTCGGAATCAGGTTCCAGCTCGTCTGAGTCTGAGTCCGGTATTCCTGGGGGTGATAACCCGGATGCCACAGTCCTGTCCAGGTCGTCTTTTTCTTTCTCTTTTGAGTCTGTTGTAACAGAAGAATTGGACGGTTCGGAAGTATCTAATGAGAATGAGGTGACTGTGGTTTCCGAGTACTTTTCTGTGCCTCTGGTTTATTGCTTAAATCAGGACTTTCAAAATTTTGATGAAAACGACGAGGACGAAATTCCTCCGATTTTGCAACGACTAATTAAACAAGAGCAGGAGAGGTTTGTTAAACCCTTAATGGATGAAATCACGACCGTGAACATTGGTACTGAGAAGGACCCGCGGCTGGTCCAGATCGGGTCGACGTTGTCTTCGGAGGAACGCGAGCGCTTAGTCGCTTTATTAAAAGATTTCAAAGATGTTTTCGCGTGGTCCTACGAAGACATGCCTGGAATCGATCCTGAGATTGTACAGCACCGGATCCCTCTTGACCCCAAGGCCCGACCTGTCAAACAGAAACTCAGAAGGATCCGCCCTGATTGGGCCATTAAGATCAAGGAAGAGGTCACCAAGCAGATTGACGCAGGCTTCCTGCTGGTATCTGAATACCCGACTTGGTTGGCCAACATTGTTCCAGTGCCGAAGAAGGATGGCAGAATCCGGGTATGTGTGGATTTCAGGGATTTGAACAGGGCCAGTCCGAAGGATGACTTTCCCTTGCCGCATATCGACGAGTTGGTAGATTTCACAGCGGGGCATGCTTTGCTCTCGTTCATGGATGGCTTTTCAGGCTATAATCAGATAGTAATGGCACCCAAAGACTGGGAAAAGACTGCTTTTACCACCCCGTAGGGTACATATTGCTACAGAGTGATGCCATTTGGGTTGAAGAACGTTGGGGCTACATATCAACGGGCTGCAACCACAATATTACATGACATGATCCATAAAGAGGTTGAGGTGTACGTGGACGACATGATTGTCAAGTCCAAAGAAAGAGAGGGCCACTACACCGCCTTGCAAAAGTTCTTCCAAAGGATCAGGGAATTTACGCTGCGGCTGAATCCTCAAAAATGCACGTTTGGTGTTACAGCGGGAAAAATGCTGGGATTTCTGATTACACAAAGGGGCATCGAAGTCGACCCTTCCAAAATCAAGGCCATCTTAGAAATGCCACCACCAATGACTGAAAATGAGGTACGAGGCTTTCTGGGTAAAGTGCAATTCATAAGGCGGTTTATCTCAAAACTAACCTTAACTTGTGAACCACTTTTTGGCCTTATGAAGAGAGGAAAGAAGTTCCATTGGGACGATCGATGCCAAGCTGCATTTGAACAGATTAAAGAGTATCTACAGAATCCACCCGTGTTGTCACCACCAAAGCCGGGAAGACCGTTGATATTGTATCTGTCAGTAACCGAGACTACAATGGGCTGCATGCTCGCACAAGAGTCGGAAGATAAAGTGGAAAGGGCCATCTACTATCTGAGCAAGAAGATGCTGGATTACGAGACCCGCTACACTCCGCTGGAGAAGGCTTGTTTGGCCTTAGTATGGGCTACTAGGAAGCTGCGGCACTACCTGTTAGCTCGCTCTGTAATGTTGGTTTCACGACTTGATCCCATCAAATATCTTTTCGAGAAACCAGCACTTACGGGTAGGCTAGCTCGTTGGCTGCTGTTGCTCTCCGAATTTGATCTCAAATATGTGATGCGTAAGTCAGTAAAAGGAAGAGCGGTAGCAGAGTTCCTTGCCGACCACCCGGTTGAAGGGGATGAAGCGGTTGAGTACCTATTCCCAGATGAAGCTATTCTGCACATCGACGATGAAACTTGGACGATGTACTTTGACGGAGCGTCAAATCAGTACGGGTATGGGATAGGGGTGTTGTTGATAGCGCCTGACGATTCCCGTATCCCTTTAGCATTCAAGCTTCGATTCAAAGTCTCAAACAATGAGGCAGAGTATGAGGCATGTATTGCCGGTCTAGAAGCTGCCCTAGAACTAGGGGCAAGACGATTGGACGTCATTGGGGATTCGAACCTAGTTGTGTCTCAAGCGAAAGGAGACTAGAAAGTCAAGGAGGAAAAGATGATAATTTACCACCAGACCTTGGATTTGTTAATTCCTCGGTTTGAAAAGCTAAATTTCACTCACCTAGTAAGAGAGAACAACAGGTTTGCAGATTCGCTAGCAACTCTATCTTCCATGATAGACATCCCATCTGGGGTCCGGATGCGTCCAGTCATTATTGACCAGAAATTTGCACCTGCTTACGAGTCAATCTCTGCCATAGATGAAGTACAAGATAACAACCCTTGGTATCACGATATATGGAACTTCTTGGAAAATGAGGCATATCCACTAGGGGCAAATGCCAAAGACAAAAGGGCAATCAGAAGAATGGCTGTTCAGTTTATCATCTGCGGGGGTAAGTTGTACAAAAGAGGTCATCTGGGAATGCACAAGCTGTGTGTGGAAGCCGAAGAGTCGAAGCGCTTGATGGAGGCCATCCATGGAAGAGAATGTGGGGCACATATGAATGGGGTGATGCTGGCACGAAAGATCCTCAAACAGGGCTACTATTGGTCTACTATGGAGGAAGATTGTATCGGCTTTGTTCGGCGATGCCACAAGTGCCAGATCCATGCGAACCGCATGAACATCCCGCCATCAAAGTTATACAACATGACATCGCCATGGCCGTTCTCAGTTTGGAGAATCGATGTGATTGGAGCTGTTACTCCGAAGGGGTCGAATGGGCATGAGTATATCTTGGTAGCAATAGATTACTTTACGAAGTGGGTCGAGGCCCAATCTTATGCCGTGTTGAAGGCTTCGCATGTCACAAAGTTTATCAGAAACAACATTATCTGCCGTTATGGAGTCCCGAATGAGATCATTTCGGACAATGGTTCTCACTTCAAGAAGGAGGTGATTGATTTGTTGGTGAAGTACAATGTGGCTTTTCATAAGTCGTCCACGTATCGGTCGCAGACCAACGGAGCAGTTGAGGCCGCCAACAAAAACATCAAACACATACTGCAGAAGATGGTGGAAACCTATCAGGACTGGCCAGATAAGTTGTCGTTTGCTCTGTGGGGCTACCGAACTTCAATTAGAACTTTTACCGGAGCGACTCCATATTCCTTGGTATATGGGATGGAGGCCGTTCTACCTATAGAGATTGAGGTTCCGTCTCTACGAGTATTGGCTGAGTGTCAGATAGCCGAGGCAGATTGGCAGTAGAGCAGATTCGAGGAACTCATGCTCTTCGATGAAAGGAGATTAAAAGCATTGTACCATGTCCAAGGATATCAACGCAGAATCGCCCGGGCTTTTAACAAGAAAGTTAAGTCTAGGAATTTGAAGGAAGGAGATTTGGTGCTCAAAGACAACCGAGCTCCCATCCACGACCCAAGGGGCAAGTTCAGACCTAATTGGACGGGTCCCTATATCATTAAGTCTATCTGGTCAGGTAGAGCTGTGGTTCTGATGGACCTAGATGGCCTAGAGTTCTCCCAATCGATCAACATGGACAAGTTGAAGAAATATTACCCCTGAGAGGCTTGCTAGGCCGAAAACCCGAAAGGGCGACCTAGGCAAAATTCAGAGCACAAAAAATTAGAAAATGTAAAGACTGAGCTCGCAAGGTTGAAAACCCGCAAAGGGCGGCCTTGGCAAAAGTTAGAGCGCAAAAGGAGAGTGAAAATACTCGAGTGAACCCAAGCCTGAACTACATAAGGCTTGATTCCCATCTTTGGGATACGTAGGCAGCTTCATCTTGGAGTTCAGCCATGAACTTTTCCCCCAATCAACTTTGTCCATTTGACCATCTCGGTCATCTTTGTCCATCAGCGTCTGTCGCAATCTCTAGTGCAGTGCTATTCAGACTAGGGGCAACTTTCTGTTGCTGTACAGTGCCGTGGTACCATTCAAACAAGGGACAACTTTCCAGTTGCTAGGATCCGGGGTTGTGCATCTCAGTGACAGATCTCAAGCGTGTCTAGTTCTGATCCATATCGAAAATAGTTTTGAAAAGTTTTAATAAAGGTGGCTTTGTTCAAATAAATCTTTTTACAACTAAGACCATTTCTGGACCAAAACAGAAAATTTTCAGTACCACAACCTTCAATTTCATTGATTTCAAATAGAGTTCTCTTGCTCTTGCATACAATTGAAGTTGCTTTTTATTACATTCATAAAGAAAACTTGAAAGTACTAATAAAGCAATAACTCCGGGGCATGGTCAAGTCAAATGTCCCTGCGCCCCCTCCCAGAGCTGGTCGAAGCCTCTGATGCCAAAGTGGGCCCCTCCTGTGCCTCTTCATTAAGCCAATCCAAGCACTCATCAGACAAAGTGCAACTGAAAGCGGGAGCGGGGGCCAGAGTTCTTCGCCCTCCATCTTTGTGGCATACCGCCACCAGGCGCCTCGAATCGGGAATGTAACCGGGTACTCTATCCCTTCCGGCGGACAAGTCTGATTATGACCAAACTGGAGCAGGATACGGAATGGGAAGTAGAAGACACAATGAGTCAAGCCAATCAATTGGATCCCGGGTTGACTGGTCATGCTGTAACTCATCATTGGGAGATTGAGCCAAGGGCACTGCCAAGCAATGCGGTCTGTGGACAAACTGCACATCCATTCAAACCACCAACCCTCATCAAGGGCGTCAACTAGGCGTTGTCTGAAGAAGTAGCCACGAGCTGAATATGCTAGGCAAGAGTCCACAACCTTCAGTTTATCCATTAACCACACCTGGGGAGGGATGAAAAATGAGAGAATAAAGAATAGAGAGATGTACGATGAGAGGAAAAGTGAGAAAAGGGCTTTTGTGAGAAAACCGGAGCCTGAGGGCCGAGTGATGTGAGCAAACATAAATGTGAGATTGGGTGGGAAACATTACCTGCAGTAATAGTGGACTCCCTGCTAATCTGATCGTCTCTCGACGATAAAAAGCATCTAAGCCCAGCAATGTCTCAGCCAGGATCGTGGCAATGCAGCTTTTGCCCTCTTTCAAGCCTTGGGCAACCTCAATCAACCGGACACTAGGCCCTCCGGAGCCGGAGATGAATAGAAAATGAGATAGCATGCATAGACAGAGGGCGTGTCGCCGAAAGCCTTGCCAGTGATGGTCACCGCGATCACTGGTCTCAGAAAAAACGACAAACCAAGTTCGGAACATCTAATGTCCCATCACAAATCAGAGAACGAGCATCGGGCATTGAGAGCCTACACATTTGTCCTAAGGCTTGAGCATGGCCAAAACGAAGTTGGGGTAGGATCTCCTCATTGCGCCCAGATTCCATTAGAGCTTGGAAATCTTCAAAAGTGGGACACACCTCTTGCCCGCTAAAGCTAAAGACATGCGTTACCGGGTTCCAAAACCTTGCCGCGACATGGAGGAATGGAGAATGCAGCGGGGTACGGCGCAAAGTGAATAGTGCGTTTATGCCGAAAGCCCGGAAATTCAGCTTTTCCGAGCCATCCAAGTTGTTAATCCAAGTTGCGAGATTTTGGGCAAGAAATTCTTCCATTTGGAGCAAATCAGTGTGTAAATGAAGAGAACCACGAAGTTGAGACCCTTTTGAAGAAGATAAGGTTGAGTGAAAGACAGATGTCAACATTCTGCTGGTGCTGACAGTTTAGTGCCGACCGGCCAATTATAGTGCCGACCGGCCATCTGTTTTGGCCGATGGATCATCCTTTCGGCCGATGGCCATTCCTCAAGGCCGGTAGCCTTTCTACCGGTGGTTCTCTCCCTTGTCCTCTGAGCTGTTTATGCTAAGAATTTGGGAAATCCCACCACTTCCAATACCCTCCAGTGATCAATTCTTATGAGGGCACGCCCATTTGCTTATCGAGTTGTTGCATATTTGCTTATCGAGTTGTATTTCACTCTCTTTAAGTCTTTGTAATGTTTATCAAGGTGTACTCGCATTTGGCTAGTCTGCTGAGTCCCCCTGTTTTGCTTATCAAGTTGTAATTGGTTTACTACCTGATTATTACGATGCGATGCTTTGTTTTCAAAACGCAGTTTCAATTTCAGTCACATTGTTGTGTGATGCCTTGCGATGCGATGCATAGAACACGCAAATGTAACACCTTTTGAACAAACAGCTGTTTCATTTCCATCATATGTTTTGCAAAAAAACACACGTTTTTGAGAAACAAAACTTGCCCGAGGCAGTGCAACGTGCTTAAACTCCCAGTAAAAAGGAAAGTAAAGCAGAAGAATAGCAGGGTAGCAGAGTGCTGGGTTTGACACCAGTAACCTCCCCCTTCCGGCCATCGTACCTTTTGCGCCCTTGTTCGGGTCAGTCATGTGATTTGGCACCGTCATCACTTAGGGCAGTCCAAGAAACTGCGCCTTCAGAATATAAGTGGAGCTTCGAGTTGACCTCGTACCACAACTTTTGTGAGCAATGCTCGGGACATGCGAAGGACGTCCCTTCCCGTATCCTTTTATATCTTGTGAATTCTCTAAATCATTTCAATCATACTGAGTTGCGGTACGTTGCATTCCAGCATCATGTTTACCATGATCAGTTTCAAGTTCCCCTTTTATACACATTGCATTGTATGCGTGCTTTGCTTTACTGATATGTGTTCAAGTTCCTTTTTATACACATCGCATTGTATGCGTGCTTTGCTTTACTGATATGTGTTCAAGTTCCCTTTTATACACATTGCATTGTATGCGTGCTTTGCTTTACTGATATGTGTTCAAGTTCCTTTTTATACACATTACATTGTATGCGTGCTTTGCTTTGCTGATATGTGTTCAAGTTCTTTTTTATACACATTGCATTGTATGCGTGCTTTGCTTTACTGATATGTGTTCAAGTTCCTTTTTATACACATTGCATTGTATTTGTGCTTTGCTTTATTGATATGTGTTCAAGTTCCTTTTTATACACATTGCATTGTATGCGTGCTTTGCTTTACTGATATGTGTTGAAGTTCTCTTTTATACACATTGCATTGTATGTGTGCACTGCTTTACTGATATGTGTTCAAGTTCCTATATACACATTGCGTGCATGTGTGCATTGCTTTACTGATATGTGTTCAAGTTCCCTTTTTAATCGCGTGCATGTGTGCATTGCTGATATGTGTTCAACTTCCTTTATATACACATTGCGTGCACGTGTGCATTGCTTTACTCACATGTATTCAAGTTCTCTTTCCATACACATTGCATACATACGTGCATTGCTTTACTCACATGTGTTCAATCCTACTATCGTGCTGTACACATTGCATGCATTGTCACGCACTTTCGACTGCCTTGTCATGCATGTTGCTAACAACATTGTACCTGTTAAGTTTGTTTTCTTTGCAGGCACGATATTGTATGTACGGCTCATTTGAGGCTAGTGAAACCGGACGAGCCGCACAGGTATTGTATCCCTCGCGTGAGACGTACAGAGAATTGTATAATTCTCTTACATCCTTTCTACATTGTAGTGTAGTCTGTTGTATGCTAGCTTATAACTGTTGCATGTATGCTTCATTACAGCTTTCTTTGCATAATCATAAGTTATGCTCGGCTTCTTGCATTGTCATGCATTTCGCCCCTGCCTTCGGGCGCATACCTTGTTTGTTTTGCATGTTTGTCTAAGTCTTCGGCCTTGTCAAAAATGGGTCGTCTCTGGGCTTTGACATTCACTCCCGTCATTGTTATGACTTTCGAGTTCTGTCAAAGAGGGCAAATCAGAGACACCCCATTTTTGACCGTCCTCAAGACTTGGACGTCACCGTTCGAACACTCGGTGATTATCCATGTTTGTGTTCGTTTAGAGTTCCCGGGGGGCTCGGCTACGCGCCTTGCCTCAGGATCTTCGAACTTGATTGTGTTGTGTCTGGTTTTGCACCAAACACCTGTGTTTTGTCTTGGGAGGGCAAGGAATGGCTTATTAACCATCCCCACACACCACCGGCCTTCCCCTACCATCACCGGCTACGCATTGGTTACACCGGCACTTGTTTGTTAAAAGCTTTGGCCGATCGGCACTTTATGTTGTCGACCGGCACTATTTTGTGCCGGTGGTCTTTTTTTGTGGCCGTAAGGCATTCAGACACCTGAGGCATGGTGCATGCATGCCAGACCCTTTGCACCTTTGCACCCCTAAACCTTCTAGAAGGTTGACCCTTTTGCTCAAGCTTCTTGGAGAAGCTTGGACAGCTGTCTTGGCTTCTCCAAGAAGCCAAGACCCCTTTGCACCTTTTGCCCCTTTTCCTTTGCGTAGCCATTAAGTCTTGAGGCTTAGTCTTGGCCTATATAAACACCACCCCTCTCCCTTTGTCAAAGGTTAGCCATTTTCCAACACAAAACCAGAGCTTATATCTATATATCTCTGATATATATCTATCTATATCTATATCTTCCCTTCCCTCATCCATTGTGTGTGTTTCTTGGCCTAAATAGTGTGTTTTACCTTACTTTTGCACCATTACACACACTATTACACCTAGCTCCGAGATTGAGGGACTTGGAGGGTTGTTTGTTGTGATTTTGAACTGGTTTTGATCATTAGAGGAGGGCTGCACCACTGGTTCTTCAAGGAGTCTTCAAGGGTAAGCATGTTGCTTTAGTTTCCCCAAACTTGCACTAGCTTTCTACCTGTCTTGCTTTGTGTTTTTGGCTTTGTGTTCAACATAAAAAAGTCTTATTTTTTCTTTCTTTAGAACCTTCATTAAGGTCACTTGGGGGTTTGAGCACAAACTCACCCTCTTAGGCTTTGTTTTGGCTATTTTAGCCCCTTTTCTTGAGACCTTGTTTAACTTGGTGTTTTTGGTCTTCTCACCACTGAAAGGTTTTTAGTGGTGACGGAGGTATTTTGGAGTCGTATATAGGGGAGGGACACCCCCCTCTCCTTTGTCCCTCTTTGGTCTTTACTTTGACTCACATAGTAGCATGCATTTTTAGCCTTATATGCCTTCATTTCAGAGCTTATTTGGGTGTTTTGGATCATATATCATCTCTGTTTTTGGTTGGTTTTGTGGTCCTTAGCATGCTTCTTATACTTGCTTTGTAATGCTCTAGTTTGCCTAGAAACGAGCCATGGGTTTAGGCCATGTTTCTTGCATGTATGAGCCTCACTTCATGAAGATATTAGCATCATTTTGCCATGCCTAGAGGCTGTAGGCCACTGATTTTGCCATGTTTGGTATGTTTGACAAAGTTGTTTTGCATTAAGGCTTGTTAGTCTTAAGATGTGAGTTCTTAGCATGCATTTGGTTAGGCTATTTTAGTGATTTGGAATCATCTAATATGCTATCTCAGTCCCTATGCCATGCTTATATGCCTCCATGTATCATCTCTCCCATCTTTTGAAATGTTGGTCTCTTATGCTTTAAAGTGAGCATTGTGCATGCTTGTATGTTTAGAGCATTTGGGCTGCCTTGTTGTTGGGTTTTGGGGGCTCATTTCATTTGTCAAAATCTGTTTTTGGTAGTCTAATATATCCCATGAGTGGCCATGTTAATGGTAGCAAGGAATGCTCCCTTTGTGCCTTAACCTTAGGCCCTTTGACTTGTATGTTTGCATAGGTAATTGGTCACCATTTTGGGCATGTTTTGCCACTGTTTTGGGTTGGTTTGAGGGCTGCCCTATTGTGGTCTAGTCCACCATCACATGCTTGCCTCATGTCTATCGCATAATTGATTCATTAAGTGTTGTAGTATGTTGGTCTTATTGCTTGATTGGTCCATGTTTGCATGACATTTGCACCTTGTCTACTCTAGCATTTTGCATGCTTAACATGGTAGTTGCATGACATTTGGTGTGCTTGCATCCTAATTCCCATGTTGCATCATTTGAGCTATGTTGCATACATGCATTTCATGGCTTGGTTTGGGGTTGTCAAACCAAGCATATGGGTTGAGGGAAGTTCACTCTACAAGTGGTGCAACTTGTTTCAACCCTTGGTCACCAAGGCCTTTGACCAACACATGATAAGGTCTTGGTTTCATTTGTGTGTTTGCATGCATTTTTACATTAAAATGCAATCTTGGTTCCTTAGGCTATCATGCACCAAGATGCATAGTTGATGGCCCAAGAACCAAGGGTCATGCTTCATTGAGTCCCATACATGATAGGGAGCATTGACCATGCTTACATTTGCTCTAAAATCCATATCATGCACTGTCTCACTTTATTCTTTGCCAAACCGTCTCTTAGGAATTTTGTGCCGATCGGCAGTATAGAGTGCCGACCGGCACTTTATGGGTAGCTGATAACCTCTCAAGAAGCAGGTGATCATTTTACATGGCCGGTGGCCATTCCATCCACCAATGGTGTATGTACATGCAAGGAAGGTGTTGTTGGACTTTGGCAATTTTTGGAGAGACAGGGCAGTAAGAACAGAGGCAGCAATGTCATGATGCGGGTTTCCGGTAGTCGGATTCGAGCACGCATCATTCACAAGATCCCGATAAGGTGGCCGAGGCCCTCTCTTTTGTTATATACTGAATTTAATTTGATAATTAGAAATTTCTGTAATAATTTATTTATTCTGTATTTGGACTGTACTATTTGGGACTGTATATTCTTTTGGTCCCTCCGAGTGAGGGCATATTTGTAATAAGTGTGGGTGAGTGTGTGTATGTCTTCCAACCCCCATTTCTTTCTTCCCTTTTATTTACCTGCTTATGATGGTAGATTAGGGCATGTTTAAAATTAGCATACCTTATGCAATGCATGCGTGCATCCATGCATTTGTTGACATGCATCGGGCTCGGTACATTATACAAACTGCATTGTATTTCAATTCCAAATTGAATACATGTTATTTGTGGCATCCCACATGCCATGTTTAGGATAGCCGAGCCTGCCTAGATTACATCTTTGCATGTGTTGTATTAGACATTTCAGTATGCTTAGGTCCATGCATGGATTTCTGATGAGCTTCTGTTTTGGCTTGGAGTACTATGTGAGTTTTTATGCTTTAGCATCCTTGCACGTGTGTGAATGTTGCCATAATAGCATGACTACCATGAGACTAAGTGCTTATGTGATATAACTGTTTGAATGCCTGTGGATGGAGGTCAAATTACCTAGATTGGAATAATGCATTAAAACTGTGAGTTTTAAGCCCACCAGCTAGTGGCAAAACTGTCTTTTCTAAAAGCCCACTTGAGGGTGGCAAAACCTGCATTTTAGCCTACTTGCGAGTAGCAAACCATTTTCAAAACAAACATGTAGTGTTTTGTTCCAATTTAGGCGATTTGGTCTATACTTGTTTGTTGTGCGCATAACATAGTAATTCTAGGCTAATAACCGGAACAAGAACACATAACGTTTTCAAAAAGGGATATCACGGTTAGTAGAGGCGGTCTTCGACGGCGAAAGGGTGCTCATAGTGACCTTCCCGATCGTACTCCAAGCTCTCGGAGCCAAGACCACTTTGGTGATGACGGACATGTGGCCTTCAAGACGCAGTCGTGGTTTCCTAAATTTTCCATTTTAAAATATTTAGGTGGCGACTCAGATTCCGCAAAGCAGTCCATGTTTGGCACTACTTTTCAAAAATGCTTTTTCTTCAAAACGGTTTGTCAGAGTTGGACTCTTTGGTTCAGATTACGAACCGCAACAAACAAAAAACAGGGGAGTCCGAACTGTAACGCCGTGAGTTCTCATGGGACTCGCCGCATTCTTCGGATCCATGTACTCATCTCCTAATAAGTTAATAGGAATGGCCTCAGCAGATATTTCCACCAAGATTACTCCCACCAAAGATCAGCGTTCCAAAATTTATTTAACATGTCGTATTCTTCTTCTGAGTCAATGGGTCCTTGTGTAAATGCACGAGACAGGGCCCTTGTAGCACAAAAAATTTCAACAATTTCTGTCATTTCTTGAAAATATTCAAACCCTTTTGTCCTAAATTTCTTCACATTTCTGCTAGCCTACAACAAGTACAAAACAAGAATTAAGCACTGTATATATCATGAAATGTTTAAAATAAAATTAGAAAATAGTACAGATTAATGGAAAACCTTATCCCAAAATTCATCAGTGCAATAAAGGTTTATAATAGATCCCATTCCGCATCACGTGCTTGGAGTCGTTTAAATGTTTGGTAATCAGCTTTCAATCGCTGATATTTTTGGCGCACCTTAACACCTGTATACTGAAATCCATATATGTTGTGCAACCGATTATAATGATTCCAATGCCTAATTGTCCACGTAAGTACGGCCCGTTGTTTGATTGTTTCTAACCTCATCTCTCAACATATTTATTAATTTCGTTTCAATTAAGGCCCACATTTTGGTGTTCTCATTGTCATCGGCATTATTTCCATCCATCTATAAATATACAAATTATATTTAAATTAGTTTTGGATGAATATACAAGCATAACAAAGTATTTTAAAGTAGACTGCGATGGATATACAACAATAACAGTGGAAAATGATTTGAAGGAGAACACAGATAAATGAAAAAGAACAGATGATTTTATTTTAAGGAAAAAAGTACGTAGCAGATTAATTGAATTTAAATAGCAGAAATATAATCACCAAAAAAAAAACATTCAGATAGCAGAAATATAACCACAAAAAAATAAAAATAAAATTCAGTTAACATTGTGTTTAAATAGTAAGAAAGAAATCAGTAATTTTTTTTTGAATTAACAATGTGTTTAACATTGAAAATTAGTATTGGTTGTTAACAATGTAAAAAAAAAAAATACTGAATTAAAAAAAACACAATGTTAACATTCAGTTAACAATGTTTTACAAAAAAAATTCAGTTAACATTCAATGCTTAACAATGTGTTTAACATTGTGTTATATTGATTTGAATTCAAAACAAATCAGTATTGGTTGTTAATTGAAATTAAGGAAAAAAATAGTAAAAAAGGCCGGTGGGTTCAAACAGTTCAAGGGAGAACCGGTGGTTCAAACCATTGAGGAATGGAAAGGCGGAAGACAAAACCGGAAGAAGAGGTGGGAAGACCGGGTGGTTGACCGGCCGGATGACCCGGGGGACGACCGGCTGGGTGTCCCAAACACCGCCGCTACTGGTTCTGATAGAAGAAAGGTTCAAACAATTCATAATTTCAAATAACAATCGATCGAAATGGAAAATACGCCTACAAATTCTCATAAACCATTTACGAACTAATTTCAACTTCTCCGGAATCATTTATACATAACAGATGAATGATTTACTGACTGTTCTTGAAGAGCAAAAAGTTGAAACAGTTTAGGAGGAAGGATTGACTCGTCTGAAATCATTTTTAGATAACAGATTTTCAGATAACAGATGAAGGATGAATGATTTATTTACCAGATTAGCGGGAGTTGAATAGTTATCGCCGGTGATGGAATGTGTATACTGATTGAATGTGCCACTGTTTGCTCGTCGGATTCGACAATAAATTTGACTTGAAAAAAAAAATTAGGATGAATTTCTCAAATAATTTCCCTATAACAAAATATGTAAATAATTTTGTGAGTAATTTCACCTCACAGTCGTCGTTGTTTGGTTGCCCGTAATAAGAATCGTCCGCAACGCACAAATCGTATCTTAGTCGATTTGTGAAATATGATACCAGGACAGAGCGGGTTGGGTGGATTCATTATTTTAAAAATGAGTCTGACTTCTGAAACTCACCTGTGATGAATCAAGTCTGAGATCTTTGATACAGAGAAGCCACCTGTGATGAATCTGAAGAACTGGTGTAGATGAGGTTCACGTGAAAGTTGGGAGACGATGAAGAAGGCAGAAACGTTAAAAGGGAGATACTTGCTACCAAAAAGATTTTCAAAATGTAATTTGAATTAACACGTGGAATCAATTTTTGAACATCGCATCCAAACGTCATGCGCGAGCTCACGTGTTGAAAATTGATTTCAGTTCACAACCAAACAGAGCCTACGGTTTTGTGTTGTGTGTGAGGTATGGTTTGGTTTATTGTGTATATATATAAGGGGTAGAAAAGTAATTTTATTTCGAAAATTAAGGCGGGGCAGTCGGGTTTGAATATCGATTATCGTCCCAGCTCAAAACAGATCGGGATTGATTTTCAAATACCATCTTCTCCTGTCAAGGGTTTTTTTCGAGAAAAAATTGCTCAAATCAAAGTCAGAGCCGGGAAACCCCATCAAATCGATTTCAAATTGCCATCCCTAATAATTCCCCCAATTATTAATAATAATTTCTACATCACACACTTTTAAAAAGTGCAGAATGTACCTCGCAGACAATGATACCCAAAACCAAATTACTAAAAAGCAGCCCGCCAAAGACCCTATTTTCAAAACATTTGAAAGTCCCCCTAAAGTAACAAGCCCCACTATAAAAACTGCTAACGTGGCGCAATATGCCTTTAGTCCAACTCATAACCAACCAGCCAACACGCACCACGCACAACACAACCCTCTCTCTCAAGTCAAAAAATACTCTTAATTAATTAATTATTAATTACAAAAAAAGAAAAATAGCTTTCTTCCCTCTCTTCTTCTTCCTTTGTGCTTCTGCGTATATCTCCGTCTATATCGTCTCTTTTATCATTGTTCGCTCCAGCCATCGCCGCCGTAGGATTTCTGTATCGGACGACGGAGTCCTCGACTTTCCGGCCATGGAGAGTGTTATCGGACTCGTCAATCGCATCCAGAAGGCATGTACGGTCCTCAGCGACAATGCCGCTGACAATGCCTTGCCTACTCTCTGGGACTCTCTTCCCACCATCGTCGTCGTCAGTGGTCAGGTTCTCTCTCTCTCTCTCTCTAAGATCGCTTTTATGGTTGTTCTTCATTCTGTTCATTACGCAATCTCTCTCTGTACGTGTATGTATCAAAGTTTGTGTTTCTTATGGTTATCTTTAGTTACCTTTGATTTGTGCTGTTGTTCATGATGTGGTTTGTAAAGGTATATATATGCATGTATGTGAATCACGCACACGCATTCACTCTATGTGTGTTTGTGTGTGTATATATATATTTATTGTTGATCTTTTATTTGTATATTTTCGTCAGGTTTGATTTGTGAATTGTGTGCGTGTTTTTTTTATTATGTGGTTTTGTAGAGTTCTGGGAAATCTTCAGTGTTGGAGAGCATTGTTGGTAGGGATTTTCTGCCAAGGGGATCAGGTAACCAATTCCTATAACTTTTTTAAAAAAAAATTTATTTTTTGTGGTTTTGATTTCGATTAATGGCATGTTTGGTTGTTGAGAGAAGATAAAAAATGAAATTTAAGCCAAATTTTATGTCTTCCGGTTGTGGATATTTGTGTAATTGAAGTCGATTTGTTTTTTTTGGTTAAAATTGAATTTGATCATAATTTAGGATCTAAAAGCTTAAAAAGATGTGGCTACAAGTTGTAGTTTGAGTTGACACCTTTTGTTAACTGGAGAAATGATTCAAGTGGTTGCATTTTTCTTAATAAATTTTTTATTTTCAGTTTCTCAGTGATCAATATGACAGAAAGTTTTGTAGTAATTGATTAGCTTGGATTACCTCACTAGTTATGTAATAATTTCAGGGATTGTGACTAGGAGGCCTTTGGTGTTGCAATTACACAAGACAGAACAAGGACAAGAGGAGTATGCCCAGTTTCTTCACCAGGCGAACAAAAAATTCAGAGACTTTTGTATGTCATATCTTATGCAAATGTCGTGATTTGGTTTCACTGTTTCATGTTTTTGTTATTCCAGTTGGATCAGTTCCAATGAAAGTATCCCCCCCAAAAAAAGATGCTTTATGTTGTCAAGCTTTTAATTTACCTTTTTTGTCAACAATATTATGTTCTTAGTTATTTAGGAATACGAATTATGGACCTCTTTTGTAAAGGAGTTGGAAGGTTAGTCTTTATACATCTGTAAACCCTCATTGGAATGCACTAACTCATATGTTGATGCCAAATATTGGAAATTACTTTAGGCAATTACTTCTGAACCTTTTTTCCTTCTCACTGTCACTGCACGAAAGTATGAAAGCACACACAAAGATAAATATGCCTCCATATATCCATGTCTTTATAGGCAACTTAAAACAATCTTCTGTATTTTCCACCTTTTTATTTTATTTTATCTGTTTTACATTGTTACTTGTTATTTAAGTTCTATGATTGAGAGACCAGATTGATGGTACAATTTTGCTATGTCATTTTTAGTAATATTACTTGTGCGTTTGTTTTTTGACTGGCAATATCATTGTGCATGTTTATGTATATTAACAAAGATAATATTTCTCATATGTGGTTGATTGCTTGCTTGGTTGCTCACGAAATAGAAATGCCTTTTACTTTTTAACTAAAGTTATCTCTGAATTTTTTTATGCAGCTTTAGTACGGAAAGAAATTCAAGATGAAACAGACAGAGTGACTGGCAAGACAAAACATATTTCTCCACTTCCTATTAATCTCAGCATCTACTCGCCCAATGGTGATTCATGAATTTTTTATTTCCCCCTTTTTTATGATTCAAATTATTAAACAGGTGGTGTGCTATTGTCCCATCTAGCCAACTTTGTTAGTCTATGTAGCGGGTTGCAATAAAATTTACATGGCAATAGATTTTTAAGCAATAAGTTAGGTGATAAGTAACATTATCATCTTTACCACATGGCCCTCCATCGTTTTCTACTGTACTTGTTTCGTACATTTTTTTGCTTGGCGATTTTATTTTCCCATCTACATTTATGTTTGACGCATTGAATTACATTTTTGTTTGTTTGAAAATAATGCGTCAATAAATAGTTCAGAATATAATGATCTAGGTCATGTACTCAATATGTTGATGTTGCATGTATCACTTGCAATTTGAATTATACTATATGTTTGGGGGAAAAAAAATATATTTATGCATTGATTTCTTATCAATATACCTAGATACCAATATTGTCCAATGAACCATACATGGAATTTTTAGGGGATTGCTGCTGTTTTTATGTTATTGTCTAATTCTTCATGATCCGCTGTTAAGAATTTATGACATGTTTATCTCTTTGTTTTTAACACTTCATTTTTATCTGATGGATATTCATGGACTATTTTGCTTGGCAGTTGTTAACTTAACATTGATAGATTTACCTGGTCTAACTAAAGTTGCTGTAGGTATGATTTTCTCCCATTCCTTATTATTTTCGGCCTGCCCATGTTACATCTTTCACAAGTATTTTATCCCTCTAAATTCTAATGTGAACTACAAGTTGTTGGTTATTGACAGAGGGACAGCCAGAGAATATTGTTCAAGACATTGAAAACATGGTTCACTCTTATGTAGAGAAATGGGAACATATATAACTGTATAGTTATATATACGTCTAAATATGTACATACATGCATACGTACATATAATAATGCTAAACAATGTGCATTAAATTTAGGTAAATCCAAAAACAAATCAGTAGTGTATGCGTATCTTCTTTGTTTTTCTCGGTTGTAATACAATTGAGGGAGACCTCATAACATGTTATAATAAAATGAAAAGGGGAGAAGGTAATGAAGAATAAAATTGAAGCGGCTGATTTATTTTTGTAGTATTCCTGTCCTACGGTTTCTTTTTGCAAGTTAATAATAAAAGGTTTCTTTCGCAAGCAATGTATAATGATACTTCATGAATACCATAATTTGGAATCTCATACAGAGTGTTAATTATTTCCGAGAGAAACAATTTTGTAATCTCTTTGCTCAAAATAAATGCTTTATAGGTGTAGTTTGTCAGATTCTACGCAGCATACAGGTGTTGAAATGGCAATAGCTAATTTTTTTCTTTCATACACCTCCCTGTTTGAAATTCCTGTTGTGATTCTTCATCAAGCAGGCATAAAATCATTTTTTTCTACGATTTCTTGTAGTTTAGATGGGATGCTGAACTTTGTTAATTTATGAATATGTGGTTCTTGGGTTGCAGCCAAATTGCATTATCCTAGCCATAACTCCAGCCAATCAAGATGTCGCAACATCTGATGCTATCAAGCTTGCTCGAGAAGTTGATCCTAATGGTACTTCTGCATATTGTTTATATTTTTTACCCAATGCATTACTCTTAGTTGGGTTGTATTGTTGCCACTATATTTTTTGTTTTTGTTTTTCTTATCGTATGATTGCATGGTTAATGCATAGGTGAAAGGACATTTGGTGTGCTGACAAAGCTTGATTTGATGGACAGGGGAACAAATGCATTAGATGTAAGTTCTCTTACCTTGTAACAAGTATTGTTTAGAAATGCAGAAAACTGGACTTGTTCTTGGTGGAGAGTTAAGAACTCTTATTCGACTGTTTTCTTAGAATCCATTGCAGGGGAGATCATTTACTTGGCCATTGTCAATAGCAAGTGTTATGAGTAACCGTCTATTATCATTCCAAAAATCACTTCTACTTTACAATTTTTTGTATCCTTTCATCTCATGCATTTGTAAATTTTGTGGAGCAAGATCTATAACTTATACCATAAAAAATGCATGGATGCAGAATACTGGGCCTCTCATTTTCTCAATATTGGTTTGTATTATGTTGCAGGTTCTCGAAGGAAGATCTTACCGACTGCAGCATCCTTGGGTTGGAATTGTAAACCGTTCACAGGCTGATATAAATAGAAATGTTGACATGCTTGATGCTAGGCGTAGGGAGCGTGAATTCTTTGCCACCAATCCTGACTATGGACACTTAGCCAGCAGAATGGGTTCGGAATATCTTGCAAAACTTCTCTCTAAGGTATAGTTGGTCTTAATTGCATTTAAATAAATATCTTGAATGTTTCATTTATTTTTGAGATAGTATATATAGAATGGCTTGTTATCACCTAGAGTGTATTTTGTTTCAGCAACTAGAGTCTGTCATCAAGGCTCGCATACCAGGTATTATGTCATTGATTAACCAAAGCATTAACGAACTTGAAGCAGAGTTGAACCACCTTGGTAGAACAGTTGCTGTTGATGCAGGGGTAGGGAGCTTATATTTGTCTCGTTTATTTATGCAATGATATTTTTTGTTTCATACTCAAATTTGTTTTACTGGATGGGTTTTGTTTTCTATTTTTGCAGGCCCAGTTATACACCATCTTAGAGCTTTGCCGTGCATTTGATCGGATATTTAAGGAGCACCTTGATGGAGGGTAAGATGTGACATCTGTGAAAAATCTGGAAAAAAAAAACCCCAGCACGTCTCCGTGGTTTTTTTGTTTTTAGTGAACAATTTTCAGATTTCTTCACAAATATTTTATTTTTTAGGTGTATCTAAAGACATAAAAACATGAAAAAGCAAAAAATCAGAAACAGTTTTCAAAAACTAAACCAAACAAGGTACTTTTTCTTCCCCCGGCCCCACTGTTTCCCCAACTCTCCCACCCCAAACAAAATACCACCACCACCACAGAAAAATAACCAGTCACATTTTCTTTAGATCATAATCCTTTGTCTCCATCTGCTTGGTGAAAGCAGTTTGAGGAACCTTTAAACCTGTTAATAATCCTCATTTTATTCTCAGGCGACCCGGCGGAGATCGGATTTACGGAGTTTTTGACTACCAGTTGCCTGCTGCTTTAAGGAAGCTTCCATTTGATCGTCACCTTTCACTGCAGAATGTAAGGAAAGTCGTTTCAGAGGCAGATGGATACCAACCACATCTGATTGCACCGGAGGAAGGTTACCGACCTTATTGAAGGGCCCTTAATTATTTTAAAGGCCCAGCAGAAGCTTCAGTGGATGCTGTAAGAGCTTGTTATCTTGTTTTTCTCTTTATTGCTACTATGATTTCCTTTGTAGATGGAAAATGTGCTCCTTTTTTTTTTTTGGGGGGTGTGGTATTGATTTCATTGTAATTATTTATTATGAGAAAGGAAGCTTTGTCAGATATTATTATAAGTGCTTTGCAAACAGTTGGAAATGAAATCATTCCATTTCTTCACTGATTGAAGCATATATTCATTTTTTAGAATAAGAATGGAGTTGTTGCCAAAATTATTGGAGTCATTCGAAATTTGAACAAAGGAATCAAAATCTACGCACTGATTGTTATTTACATGAGCATTTTAACATATAATATAGCCGAAAAAGCTTCTGCAGACATCAATACTTTTCCATTGCTATGAAATAACATAATTTTCATATGATGCTTTCCCGGTCTCTGTTGTTGAGTTGATAAGATGTATTGAAAACCATTAATTGGTATTGTTGTAGGTACACTTCATTTTGAAGGAGCTTGTGAGAAAGTCAATCGGAGAAACTCAGGTTCGATATATGGGAATGATACTGGTTTCCTATAATGCAAGGACCTAATAATATGTAATGTAAGTTTATATTTTTTGTCACGCAGGAGTTGAAACGTTTTCCAACTCTCCAAGCGGACATAGCAGCAGCTGCCAATGAAGCATTGGAGAGGTTCCGTGATGACAGTAAAAAGACAGTGTTGCGAATGGTGGATATGGAGTCCTCATACCTGACTGTGGATTTTTTCCGCAGACTCCCTCAGGAAGTGGATAAGGGAGGGATTCCAGCTGCCTCTTCTGTGGACCGCTACACAGAGGGTCATTTCCGGAGGATAGGATCAAATGTTTCTTCTTATGTTGTGATGGTGTTGGAGACTCTCAGGAATACCATTCCGAAAGCTGTGGTGTATTGTCAAATTCGGGAGGCAAAGCAGTCTTTACTCGACCACTTCTATACACAAATTGGGAAAAAGGAGGTATACAACAATTATCTGCATTTTCGACCAATGCAACCCCCACCTTTCCAAGCACACACGTGACAGCCCCTCCCTCTCTCCTTCACCCTCTTTGATGCACAATAGGTTGGATAATGATCAGGTTCAACGTGAAAACGTTAAATTTGTTTGGCAAACTGTTTTCAAAAACTGTTTTTGGGAAATAATTTTTTAAAACAACCCACTTTTTAAGAAACAATAAAAAGTTATCCTTGAACTTTGAAATCTGTTTTCTCACAAAAATGAAAACAATATGAAAATGATAGGTGTTTTGGAAGTTTTCATTGTTTTGTTTCTAAACAAAAACATAAACACAACTAAACAAATCCTAAGTTTACAGAGAAGGAGGCTTGCTTTGCATAACTCTTCTTGATTTTTATTTTTATTATTTATTTATTTTTGTTTCTGAAAACAAAGAAAACAAAAATATTTCCAATCATACCAGCATAGCATATGTTTTCATTGACTCCTCTCAGAATTGATGGAGTGTTCAACTGCTAATTTCAGGTGATAATATCTTTTTACTAGCGACAATCATTTGTTGATTGAATGGTTTTGTTACTGTATAGGCGGCAGCTTGCAGAATTGCTTGATGAAGATCGGGTATTAATGGAGAGGAGGCAGCAATGTGGGAGGAGGCTTGAATTATACAAGTCTGCCAGGGATGAAATTGATTCTGTGTTATGGACTAGATGAAGATGAGTAAGATGGATATGCATCATTCATGCATGTATAGAGAGATTCCTTCATAATATGGCAATGAAGATTTATGATTGTTTTGATTTTGTGCAGTTTAAGGTTCCTCTTTTAGCTTTGCAAGCTTATAATAGTTTTCTGAGTTTGGATGCTGAAACATTGTGACATATAACTTGTTTCTCTCCTTCATTTGGATAATATAATAACATATACTTGATTCATTTGTGCTATACTTGATTCGTTTTGTGCTATACTTGATGCGTTGGATTAGCAGTTTTTCATTTTTTGACACGCAAAAACTTTGATATATGAAACAGGATTCACTAGAATAATATAATAACATCTTGTGCATTTTAGAACATTATAAATGGAGATCGGGCTCACTCTGGGCCTATATTCATGATTTAAATTGCTCTTAGGACTTCGAGAGTAGATCAAAAATAAATTATTTGGATATCAATAATTATATAATAAGATCACATATGTTTTAAAAAAAGAATTGACATCAAATGTGATTGTGAGACTAAATTATCCTTTTCAAAACAAATTGATCTGATTATATTACTAGAGATATTCGATCCACTTATTTTTAGCATATATAATATTTTTGTTAAGTTTTACAAAATGAATGGCTCAAATCATGAAGGTGAAGTTTAGAGTGGTGGATCCACTAAAGATAGGCATAATAGGGACCCATATCTAAAGAATAATATAAGAACATTATACATATTGATTATTATAAATTACTCAACTTCCATTTCTTTGGGTCCAAGGGAATAGAGAAAAACATTGACATTCACTCAGAGAGATTGAATCTGAATGTGTTTCCATTAGTAATGATTCCAAAACTCATCTTCATGCCACCATCATTCACTAAACAATATGAATGGTATAATAAGTTCATAAATTGTGTCTACGAATTATTTAAAAGGATGCAACAGCTCTCTCCAGCATATATAATTATTCAGAGTGGCCTCTGATTTTTTCTGCAGTATTTTCTACTCTGCTAGTTGCTATGATGATATACAATCATCTCAAGCCACACCTGCCTTCCTATCAAGCTCTTCCAATGCCGCCCACAATTTGGGGTCCTCATAATCCTTTATTAGAAGCGCGAGCTTCGCTTCCATCAACAAATGTTCTGGATTCCTGGTCTTTAAACCAACAACCGGCATCCCAGCTGCCACCCCAGCTTTAATTCCAGAAACAGAATCCTAGAAAAAACAAAAAAAATATAACATAGTTATAGAAAAACTATGAGCGAGTTGAGCTGAGCAGAGCTTTGGGGTGTTTCAGCTTAGTCTGCTAAAAATTAGTTTAGCTTCAGCTTCAGCTCAAGCCAAGCTCAAGTCGAGCCTAAAAAATCAAGATCGATCTCGGTTTGTCAAGTATTTGAGAAATTTGAGCTTTGCTTGAGTCAATTCGATTACATAAACAAACCAAGCTTGGAAGGAAAAATTAAACTTAAATTAATCAGAAACTATGAGCAAAATAAAAGAATGCTCACATTGATAATAAATCTACGAAACATAAATGGAGAAATAAAATAAATTAATAAAATTATATTTGATATATTAAAAAAATCAAAATAAATACCAATTCATATTGCTTATGTTCACTTGAGCCTTATCAGCGAAGCTTGGACTACTGGAGCTTGGCTTCATTACTAAACAAACCTAAAAGCTCAAGCTCGTTCATTGAGTAAACGAACTGAGCACAAAATGAGCTTTTAGTCTAGCTGAGTTCGAGCTGTTCATGAATAACTTTGTTTGTTTGCAGCCCTAGTAGGAAGATTGGCAGATTAACAGCAGAAAATAAAAGGGTGTGATAGAAGTTTAACCTCACAGACAAAAGTGTGATCCTTTGACACCTTGAGTATTTCAAGAGCCTTCAAGTAGGGATCTGGGAATGGTTTTGCACGTTCTGTCGCCTCCCAAGAACAACAGTATCGAAGAAATCAGAAAGTCCGAGAGCTGAGATCATTAGTTCAGCATTTGGTTTAGGAGCATTAGTCACAGCAGCCTGTTTCAAACCATGATCTTCAACCCATTTTGTCAGTTTGTAAAGGCCATCTATAGGCTTAATTTATCCTTTGCAAGTCTGTTTTTCTCCATGAGATAAATTATAAGTTGGGATATTTAAAAAAAAATTAAGTTAGAGGAGGCGGAATTTACCTTGAAACATAGTTTCCTTATCTTCCAAGAATTTTACGCCTGTTCATAATCATCAGAAGAGACGTGTAGAAATGTCGCTGTTATGCCTCCCAGCAATGTTCTCAATAAAGAATTCCTCAGTAATTGGAACCCCACCATTGAAACCTCATCTGTTAAACGCCCAAACAGGTTGTTGAAAAAGAACATAAAACAAAGAATAGTCATGAAATTATAAAGAGGGTTCACTTGTCATTCATAAAACATATAAATTTTTTTTTTTTTTTTATATTTTTGGATATATTTGATTTGTCGATGGAAAGACCATGCCAATAAACCATTAAAATGGAAGAAAAAATAGATTTACCTCTTGAAGCATTACACTGAAAGCCTGGTGGTGGATGGGATCTGAATCACACAGAGTTCCATCAACATCAAGAGTACTGCTTCGAGAGGAGCAAGTCTAGAGAGAGAACAAGAGCTGCTTGCACAAAACAAATGCAATAATAAGTTAAAAACACTCCAAAATGTCAATGAATCTGAAATTTCCTTCTACTCTGTGTAGCCAACTCATGTCAGCTGCTCTACCCCATACCATCAGATCAATATTAAGATTGCGATGGCACTGATTCATGGGCTTTCATTTACCAGATCAGTTGGTGGTTAGTACTCAAACCAACCGTGAATGAACTAACACAAGGGAATTAGTAATTCAAAAGAGAGTGCAAACTAGAGGTAGCAATTATTCCTATGATGAGCGTTCTTCCAACCGCATCAAAAATTTCAAGAGAACCCATTATGAATATTATCAAACTGTATAGGTTTGGCCACCTAAAATTTTTTAGAAATTTAATACACGTCTCCTTATTTAATATTCACCTCCCGAAAGTTGGAATCATGCATTTGTCACTACTATTATACCCTGTTTAAAGGGAAGCCAAAATAGAGTGAACATTTCAATATTTCATAGATCAAAATTTGACCTAGCTGGATGATATTATCATGACTTAATATCCCACCACACATGTTGAATATATAATCATGAAATCGCAACCTCCCATTGGCATTATTGGGACATATACCACATAAAAGGCTAATGCACACTTCTTTCTTTAGACAAGAGTTTCCTCACCAAAAGAAATCAAAAAGCATTCTCTGCATACATACATAGGTCAATATCTATACATCTAAGGCAGTATAAAATAACAAGCTTTGCAGAGGCCCTTTGCCTTCAAACCTAGTTTTTCTATTTTATTTTTAATAGTCCTATGCATTTGTCACTGCTAATACACTGTTTTATTACCACTAGGCCAAGACACCAGTTCGAAATCTAGTTATTTTTAATCACAAACAGTCCATTTGGTATGGTAAGGATATGATTTCACATCTAGTTGAGAGGGGGGAGGGGGGGGGGAATGATTGTAGTTCCTCACTATTTTATTTGCTTTGTATTTAGATGGGTAATTGAAGTATTACAATTAAATTTTTTTTTTTACTAAAGAACAATTTTAGTTGAATCAAAACATGAGTTCCAAGAGATTTTTTTTTTTCTTCTTACGATTTCTTTTTCCTTTTTTTTTTTTTCCTCATCAATTTAATCATCCAAACAAGTGATGAGATATCTCTTTTCTCAATTTTTTCTCTTCTTTTCTCAATAAATCCCTCAATCTAAATGCATCGAAAGTGAATGAAAGATGTCTAGAAATACTATGCGATTGAAGAAGAAACACAACAAAGTACGAGCTCAACCAGAAATGTGTATTTCTGCAAATGCGAATTCACAAACACAAAGTACGAGCTCAATCATTCAAGAAACATTAAAGTAGTACAAAAATATAGGAGATTCTTGTAATGTTTATGAGCACAATCATACAAAATAAAAAAGAAAAAACCATATGATCCATACGAAATGGGGATTCTAATGGGTATGAATTGGGTTGCATTGAACAAAACAAACTCAAAAAATTTGAAGCAGTTGTGGTGTGTAGATAAAATAAACCAAAGAAACAAACACAACCCAGATGAAATATTGTATCGATCTTGAAGAAACATGAAAATTGAGATTCAAATGTGTATGTATAATCACCTGTCCACTGAGTTTTCAATTGAAGAAGATGTCATGATACGATGGTTGTGAAGGATTTTCAAAGCGGGTTCTCAACGCAAGTTTGTTTGTTGTCTGCGAAATGGGTATTTGATAGCTGATCGAAGGGAATATTACATGGAATCAATCAAGAAGTAGTGTCCATCATTCATATACTCTCTTTTAAAATTTAGCAACGATTACAACCAAAAAAAAATAAAATAAATAATAATAATAATAATAAATAAAATAAAATAAAATAAATCTTTTTAATAAAATAATATTTGAATTTTATCAATTTGAATTTATTTTTAATCTAAATTATTTATTTATTTTTGTTAAGTAAAATTGACAAAAAAAATATTTAGTTATTAAACATAATATATCTAAAATACATTTTCATTAAATTTATTAAATAAAATATTATTTTTTTTTTATCGATTTTACTTAATAGAAGAGAAATAACTAAATGATTTATAGATTAAGAGTCAAATAAAAATTTAATATTTAAATTGACAAAATAAAAATTCAGGTTTATTTTGTTATAATGGATTAAAACTTGGATTTTTTTTCCCTAAAATTTATTTACCTATTATTATTTTTTAGTAAATAAAATATAAAATAAATATTATAATAAAATAATTATTCCATTTTACTTTTATTTCAATGCTACCTTTTAATGTTTTGTTAAAGCGATGAATTGAGTCCAATTCATAAATATTGACTACCATATAAAGAAGTTATATTAACTCACATAAGTTGTTAGTACTTAACTTGAGTTGTTACATTAGATTGAATCTTCATTTTAATATAATTTTTGGAGAATAATGCAAAGACATTTTGTGTTTTTAGCTGATATGTATAATTTAAGTAATTACATGTATCTTGAATTTATTTATAAAATCTTATATATTGAATGGCAAAGGAATTGGACCAATTAAAATTTTGACATAGAAAAAAGAATGTACAGTCACATTAATTGAAAATCTTAATTAAATAGCATATAGATGATGAGAATACTTTGAGTATACAATTTTAAGTTGTGTGTTGATCTCGAGGTCACATTAGTTAAAATGGAAAAATTATTGATAAATCTCATTTAGAAGTGTTTTTAATTCAAGAATTCCTATGAATGAATTTTAATCCATTTAGTCTTATGTATGTATAATTTTATTCCATAAAAATTACTTTTTCATGATTTACACTATTTTCTTGGACATTTATGCCATATATTTAATTTTGATACCCTTATAAATATTTTTTGACAGTTAGCAATTTTATGATGTGAAAACGATTCCATATTTTAAAATTTACATTAGTAGGAATGTAAAATTGGCCGATTATTGACAAAAGCCCGAGTCTTGGGTCTGCGGTAAGGCGAACTGGCCAGTTTGATAATGTGAATATTCACTGTCGACGTATTGCGTGATCACGTATTAATAAAGGTGTAAAATTGGCCCGGCGTCTCGAGTGGCGGTCTTGCGAAACCGTCCAGCGACCCATGGGTGACTTAGAGGCGGGCCGGTCAAGACTGCGTTGACAATGTGAATATTAGCGTTGATATGTTAACATTCACATTGATAAAGATTATAAAATTGGTGCTGTGGCTGGGCGGGACCTCGTCCGGCGACTGTTGACGAAATATGAATATTCAATGCATTGATAAGAGTATAAAATTGGCGGCGTCCGGTGATGGGCGTGCAAAAAGCCGCCCGTGACGCGAGAAAGCTACTGTTGCCGATGTGAATATTTACATTGACATGTGCTTTAACATTCCATTGATAGGAGTGTAAAATTATTGCCCGGTATACCAGTGTCTGCCCGAAACATGCGGGCCATGGGAGCCGGCAGGCTTTGAGGCGAGGCGTGACAGGTTGACAATGTGAATAATTACGCGTGACATATTAATATTACATTGATAAAGTATAAAATTGACGCGTCCGTGGCTACTCAAAACGCCTCGGCGTGGCGGCTGAAACGAACGGCCCAGCGCAGTAACAATGTG
>CM045771.1:102832437-103059925 GCA_025200525.1 Camellia lanceoleosa
ACATACACACCAAGTCGGAAATTTTTGAGGGGCTGAACACATTGATGTAGTTCATTGCAACAGTGACAAAACCCAAGTAGTGTATCATGAGAATCCTTCGAGAGATTTACAAAACCAAACACATTCTTTTTGCAGTTAAATTTTTAATGTATATATTTTGAAAAATCAAACCAAACAAGACCCGTAAATCCTGAAAAAATACATTTCTCCTCAATATGTAATACACCGCCTTGTAGGCCAAAAAATTTCTACATTTCTCTAATAAATTTTGTTATAAATACCAGAAACAGATTATAAAATCAAATACAAAACATATTATCAAAGTAGTTCATGACTTTTTCCACGCCTTAGGATTCCAACATTGAGGGTATGTCATTTCGTGATTACGTAGTCACCCTCTACTTCAGAATTATCCTTCCTCCACCATCCAATAGACAAAAAATAATCCCCTTCAAATCTATCATATATTTTATCTCTTCACCTCTAATCAAAAGGCCAATAATCTTATTTGTATATATCCCTAATCCAGTCCCCCAAACATGGCCCTAGATTAGAGGTTGGTTTGGTTATAAGTAGTTTGCCTTTTCTGCATTCTCGCACCAGGTTGGTAACAATCCAACAATCTAGTTGGACTCTGGGCCTCCTCTTCTGTGGGCTCGCCCATAAGCGCTTAAATCCTCTCGGTTATGTCGCTCATATAGCATTAGCTGTTGCCCGTTAATGGGAGCCCTCGTACAGGGTGGCTACAAGGCCCAATGGCCCACCTAAATGAACAAACAACACATGTTGAAATAAAATAAATATCTGGTCCATCATTAATAATTTCAACCCAATGATTAAAAAAATCAGATCTTAATGTCAATCGAAAAAGACAAGTGCAGTCGTTGGCCACTTGGGTTCAACCATGGGTTTGTGAACCAAAATCGAATCCAACAATGACGGGTTGTAATAAATATATAAAATTATATTTAAATAAAATATATAAGTAATGTAAAATATAAATTAAAAATCATTAAAATTACCTTTAAATATTTCTCTTAATTTTTTTTTTTATGCTGAAAATATAATAATATATTTTAAAAATATTATTAATTTTAATTTTAGAAGAGGAAATCAAATATTCAATATTCCTCGCGATATGGTATTTTTAATTCATTAATAATTTAATCGAAAGAAGAATAAAAATTTTGAAGTAGAATACTCAAAATTTCAAGTCTCCCTTCACAGGGAATTTGATTTAAAATCCTACATGGATTTCTTGGGTTTTTGAAAGTTAATTTTTTTTATAAATAGGTAGAGACATTCAATAATTTCAAGCCTTAATGGGATTCCTCACAAGAGAAGACCCTTGAAAGAGAGTTTTCAATTAAAAATTTTCTTATATATATAATAAGAAAGACAAGAGAAATGAAAAGAAAAGAAAGAATAAAGAAAAAAAGAAAGAAGCAAAAAAAATTACAAGAAATCAAAAAAAATCAAAATTTTTCAATTTCATGTTTGAATGACTCGGCAAACTGCCTCGGGTTTGCCGGGTCCAACCACCAAATTTTCTCTTGCCTCTCTAAATAAACTCGGGTTTTTTAGCTTTGAATGGTTTAGAGGGCACTATTTGGGACCTCCAATCTCGATCGGGTCGATTTCTTCAATAACCATCAGGTCAACCCAATCGATTCTGATCCAATTTTCAAACCATGACTCAATCACCACCACCTCCGATGCCACTCATCATCACCAACATTACTTTAATTAAGATACTATTTGACATCTTTGTAAAAATATATATTTTTAAGTCACATTATTTTTTTTTTTGTTTTTTATTTTTTTACACATCTTTTAATAAAAATTCAAAAATATATTTATTTAGATCATCCCAAACACCTTCTAAATATATTTCTTTTAACAAACGTAAAGAATGGTAATGTAATTTTGAAAAGAGTAATGTTAAAAACCCTCAATTTGGATTTTTTAGAAATGAGATTACACAATTAATTATATGACAAATCAAAATTAACATTCATCAAGCCACATCATTGTGGATCAAATTATATAAAAAAAATGCGAAGTTTTAAACATATTTTTCACTTAAAATTGCAAGAAAAATCTTTGTAATTGTCCAAAAAATCTCCAGAGATTTAACTCCTTTTATTTTTCTTTCCATTTCAGTTTTTCCGACAAACAAACAAAAATATGGGAATTACTGTTTAAGAGTTTTATTTTGCATTTCACTCAATGTGTTTTTTGTAAGTAACCAAACAAGATGATTATTTCCTTTCTGATTTTTTTTTTTTTTGTTTCCATTGTCTTCCATCTCCAAATGAATTGAGCCAAACACCGCTCAAGGGTTGATCGAAATTAAAGAAGGAAAACCTCAGGATGCTAGCTTGGAAAAGCTCATTTTCATATATATATATATATGCTCTATTATAAAGTTTCAATTGAACTCATATCTATTATCTAAACCATTTATCTTGTAAGTTTCTATAATAGGAAGCGCCATTCTATGTAATAAATAAATTTATCAAAAGATTGTGAGAATACAAAAATAAATTACATTTTGTTTTATGTAAATAAAATTGTAAAATATAATTAATAAATTTAAATAATTTATTTTGTAAAATAAAATACAATTTATTCCTATGGTTTTGAAAACTAATATTTTGCATGAATGACTTTCATTAATGTAGGCTTATGATAGACCTGTTTCAATATATTATTGATCATTGTTTGAATTAAAAACATATAAAATAGTATAAAAAGAGTATGATGTTGTTATGGAGAGATGAAGTATAGAGAGATGAGATATGAAAAAGTTTAGGTTTTATCGACTCACATACACTACGCCTTGTTTGGTGGAATTTTTTAAGTTAAAAATTGATAATTAAAAAGTAAAAACTAAAAGCATCCATATACTAACTTTCAAATAGCGTTAGTTTATTTTGGGATTTATTTTACCTAATAATCTATGGGGTAGAAATTTTTACCGATAAAATAAATTCGGTCCCACACAAATCTTCTAAATCAAAATAAGCTTATAATTACTCCCAAAACTACCTGTAACAAATGTTCACAATTTTTAGAATTGTAATACAAGAAAATTGTTTTTGTCTTTTAAAAAGTCTAATTAGGGTTATGTACTTTTTTAATTATTTATCTAATGTATAAAGGAAAAAAAAATTAATAAATAATGATTATATAATCAATAAAATTATTGTAACACAGATCACACTAAAAATGATGACACTAATATTTAACTTTAATAAGTTGGCAGTCTAAGGCGTTAAAAAAAAATAAAAAGGCCAAATTATTATATTAGTAGTGAGATCCACATGATGGCATATATTATTAGGTGGTAACTATTAGCGGTGTTGAATTAGTCAGCTGAAGCTCAGATATTATGGGGGCGGCGCGTAGATAATTTTTTCCAGTCACAGACATCTCCGCAGGAAGATTCTTTCTGGGTTTAGTTCTTTGATTCGCTGACAGATTCTTTTGGGGTTTCTTTCTTCCTCCTTTTTTCTTACAGGTGTACCCTTGAAATCATTTTTCTTTTCCTTTTGATCAAAGAAGAGCCAATCGGTCTGCTTCTTTGAATACCCATTTCTGCATACAAAATTTTCACTGACAACCCTTTTTCTGAAATTGGCCAAAGTTGTCTAATCTCTACAATGACGGTTTCTTCTGGTTGAAAACTCAGTAGACCTTATGGTGGGATCTTGTATTCTCGTAAAATAGGCCTACCCATATGAGAGGAAGAACTGCTGTATAAATGTAACAACAAAAATTAACTGTCGATTCATACTCATATTATTTGTCTGCTTTTGATTTGATGAATCTCCAAACTTATTCTTGGAAGATCTTATATGGAGTTGTGGTTTATATTTTCGATTTCTTAATCTGTACACCATACCTTCTTAGAAATCTATGCCCTTTGTCCAACAATATTCATTCCACATTTCCTATGTGTTGTTGAGATATTCTTTCATAACCATTTTTTTGGGAAATTGTTAAGCTTTTTGTAAGATTTTGCTTAACCATTAATAAATTCAAATCAGGTTAGTGTTTTCTATGATTCCTATTTGTCAAATTCATATTCCTTTAGAAATTATCTTGTGGCGGTGTATGTATGATTTCTGCACACATCTGTCCACAGAAATTCAGATCCCATTTCTTTTATGTTGTAGTTCAATTCAATCACATCGTAGTCTTGACATTTCTTTCAGAACTTTGTTTTGGTAGATTAGAATAATTAAATTTATGTTACACACAGTGCTCGCCCTGTTCATTTGATTTCTTTTTGGTGTGGAACTCGTTTTTGCTTTTGTGTTCTAATCGGAAATGTTTTTAGCTTGAAAATAAATTAGCTCGAAATTTTAAAGCCCAAAACGTACGCTGTTTTGGGCTTTAGTTTTTTTTTTTTTTTTTTTTTTTTTTTCTGCCATTTTCGTTTTTCGCAGAGAGGTGAAGAGGAAGAGAGGAGAGGAGGAGAGGGAGCAGGTCTCTGGAGGTCGCGTCGCGGGTCATGTTGTCGCCATTGCCGCTGGTCCTGGCTGGTCGCCATCCGCCGTCGGCCTGAAACATCTGCCGCCGCTGTTGCCCTCGGCCGGCTCTGCCCTCCTCGCCTCCGGTCCGCCCTCCTCCTCCATTCCCTCCAGTCCTCCTCAAGTCCTCCTCCGCCTTTCTTCCTTCTGGCCTGCACAGAAAAAAAAAACGAAAACGATCGCTCATTTACTGGCGAGCTGGCTATTTTCGAGTCACCAATCGCGGTACATTGTTCAAAAAAAATTAGCCTCTTTGTTGTGATTTGGTATATGATTCTTGATCATGTGAGTGGGTGATTAGATGCAACTCTTTAAGTTTTGATAATGTAATACACTTTTGTAAATTAGAATTATGAATCTTCGGATATTAAGTTTTTGATGATTTTATACAGCTTGATCAGGTATGTAATTGTTTGGTTTTTTGATTTTGGATTCCTTCTTAAACTCTGTCAAAAGAAATATTTGGAACATAGAGTATTTGTATGACTGGCCAAGCAGCTAATAATGAACAAGTTAATTTTTCTTGTCTGACTCAAAATCTGATCTGATGGACCAAGTGAACAAGTTAATTTTGCTGTCTGATCAAAAATCTGATCTGATGGACCAAGTGTCGTGTACATGAGTTGGACAAAAACGCAGGAAATTTCCGTCTATTGGATATTTGAGGTGAGTAGTGATTTACAAACAGAAAATGCATACATAATGATTTGGCTGAGTTTGAGCCTATCACTTTGAACAAAGAGCTCCTATTGAGATAACTTTAATTAGACAAATAGCACTGTCTCCATCATTCTGGTGTAATATTCTGTTTAAAATTCTGGTGGAATAGCATTTTCCTATTTTGAATTGTTGACTTATGTCCCTTGATTTCGCTTAAGCATAGCGCATCCCCCCCCTCTCTCTAGACTTGCTCCTCTCCGGAAAAGCTAAATACTATTCGACTATTGATGGAACTCTATGTGTGATTCAGATCCCTTTCACTACCAAGCATACCGCATTGAAATGCTTCCAGAGGCAGAGAGTTTTTCTTTTTTTCTTTTTTCAATATATGGCGTTGGGAAAAAATTATGTTCTGGTTTCTTGATGTTTTCTTTTCAATCACATTTTCATCGCACTCATGTCATGATTAGGGAGCAAAATCTTTCTATTGACATACCTCAACAAAATGTTGAGCTAAGCTCTTCGAATTGGAATACTAGAAACTTAAAAGAAACAGCATATGTCAAAACAAAGTTATAAACCAAAACAGAAATTCCTGCGACAAAACTTGTTGAATTGCAAAAATGAAACTTTCATAAAACAAAGAAAAATGCTATGATACTGAATAATTTGTGTTCGACAAATTGCTTTGGGATATTAACAGATAATGCAGTGTTTGACGAGGCTACCACTAGGTTTCAAATGGCGGGTTCCCCAATTTACTGAGTGAATTTTACGCTGAATTTATTTCTGTGAAGCGTATATAATGAAGATCGTGGCTTGCATTCCTTTTCCCTGATGATCACCAACGGGCATAAAATTCACGGATGACAAGGAAGCCATGTTTCGGAGGTAAATTTCACTCTTTTTTCCCAAGAAACTTTTTTTTTTAATCCTCCCATATTGTAACTTATTTCATGAAGGAAAAAAAAACAGATTGGCAAAGGATAAAATGCAGGCTGTGAATGATACCTATACAAATCTGAAGAAATGGATCAAGATCGTGGTTTGAGACGTACTGCTGTTACTAATGCTCCTAGAAAATGCTGAACTGGTGATTTCAACTCTCGGACTTTCTGATTTCTTTGAATTTGTTATTTTGGGAGCGTAATGTGAGCATGCAAACCGCATTCGGATCCATACTTGAAGGCTCTTGAACTACTCAAGGTGTCAAAAGATCACACTTTCATATTTGAGGTATGATTTCTTTCCAGATTTGCTGGGTCTTTCTTTTGTTGAAAAATGCAAAAACTTGTTTTGGCCATTTTTTATAGAAACTATTTTTGGGAACAACAGTTTTTAAAAACACCACAAGGAGGTTGTTTTCAAATTTTTAAAACTGTTTCACAAAAATAGTTTTAATGAGTGTTTTCCAAACTTCTCATTGTTTTTTCTTTTTGAAAACACAAAAACCAGTGCTGGACACAGAAGGGCAAATTCTCAAAATTTGATTACTTCCATGCAATTTCAAGTACTTATAACAGAAATTAGCATCTTGGCCCTCCAAAATCTATATAATTTTACTTCAACCCTTCTAAACTTCACAAAAATCTCATTAGCCTATATACAGCAATTTTGAGTGTTTATAAAAGAAATTAGCATTTTATTCTCCCAAAATCTATATAAACTTTACTTTGTTTGACCCCTCCTTTATCGATTTATGGGACCTCCCTGCAAAATGAAACAAAGAAACAAAAACACAACATTTATGAAGAATGAACACAAAACCAAACATACCCGCTGGTTCCTTAGTTTGCTGCCCTTCATATAATTTGGTCTTCTTTTTTCTCCTTCCTTAAGATTCTGTTTCTGGAATTAAAGCTGGTGTGGCAGCTGGGATGCAGTTGTTGGTCTGTTGACTGGAAACCCGAGCATTTTCTAATGGAAGCAAAGCCTGCATTTCTTATAAAGAATTTGAAGATCCAAAGTTGTGGGCTGCTCTGGAAGGCTTGATAGAAAGTCAGGTGTGACAAGAAGTGCAGCTTGAAAGATTTGTCATATCGCAGTGAGCTAGGATGAAACTATCGAATACTTTGAATAATTATGTTGTAGAGGAGCTGAATGCTTCCATCTAATAATCAGAATGAAGAAAATATGTGAAACCATTTCATTGTTTTGCTAATGATATGACACCATTGGTGTTGCTGGTTGTATCATAAATGAGTCGCTTATGGCTTCTTCTTACAGATTATTAGTTTTCAACAATAGGCTCTTTGAGTTTTGGACACATCACTATCATGGTTACACAAAAAGAAGCTAGCCCTCTCTATGCATTCCTTGTAGAAGCATGAAAATATGTTACTGGTTAGATTAAATAGAAGATCCAATCATATTTGATATGATTAAAGAAGTCAGTGCTATATGGTAAGCACCAAAACACACTGCCTTTGTGATCTTTAACTTTTGTGGATTCCATATGGACCTGGAATCCAGGTCGTGGATGATGATTGCCAAAACCATAAGGACATGTGGACACGTGATGATTATTTAATATTCCCGGAGTATGGACATGTAGTGTTTCATAAGATTTTGATTGGTAGATAGGGATTGAGTCTCACGATTTATGTTTGGAATGAGGGAATAACATGGGGACTAAATATTAGTGATTGACTTGGAATATGACCATAATGTTCTCGAGATTATTGAATAATTTTCCGTAATAATGTCTTGTTTGATGTGCATTGCACTTTTTTTTTTTTTTTTTCTTTTGGGCTACAAGTTATGACCATTGAGGAGAAAAATAATTGTGGAGTTGGGAAAATACTCGCGTAAAAGAAATTTTGTACCAAAAAAAATATTGAATGATATTGAAGGGACATTTTTGGCTGACTATCAAGGTGAGCAAGTCTCTACCGGTAATTCAAGAGGTGATGTTTTATGTAATGAATTCAATATTGTGATGTTTCCCTATGTGGAGCTTCTACTTGTAGAATTTATATGTGTGGGAGAAAAAATGATACCTAATCATGTTGTATTTATTACATGTGTGAGTGAATTTCCGATCACACTGCCCTCCTTAGTGATTCAGCGGAAGAACACAGGCAGAGTAGACGGCTCCTCAGAATCCGCACGAGAGAAAGAAAAGACTCAAGGGTGGTTCTTCCACCGCATCTCAAACGATCAAGTCAAGATATCTCTCAAAGATAATCAAGTACTTAACTCACTAGCTTGAGCATCAAAAACATACCTTAGACCCATGGGGTGCCTCTCTTTTATAGCCAATACAATCCTAGTCCCAATAGGAGCCCCGTCCTAATGGACTTAGGACTCATGCTAATCTAGGACTCCCTTGAGTTCGTGACAAACTCCCTAAGACTTTTATCTTTACCCAAACCAAGTCTTCTCACAATCTAGGACTCTTGTTTATATCTTAGTTGAGCTTCTCTTCATTCTAGGACTCTTGTCCTTTATCCGCTTTCTTGATTCCGATATCTTCTTGAGGTAACCTCTACCTAACCGAGATAACCTCAAGACAACCACCATAACATCGTGGGGATCTCTCGACACTTGGTGTCACCTCGCCACATGTTGGCACTAAAATACATCCCCAATACCGCCCCTAGGTTCTATTACCTCAGATTCCGAGGTGATAGAACCTATCTTCGATTTTCTGACATCTACTTAAGAACTTTCTAGCCGAGATCATTCATTCCAGACAAAGATGTCCTCTTGATTCAAATCAATTCCCTTACGCCAGTATGAGTTGCCATACACCAATCTTCAACCATTCCGAGGATCGCTTTTTATTCTATCGTCCGCAAGCTGCTGAGCCTACAAGCCGTCTTTTCTCTCTCGCCTTCGATCACTGGGCGAAGGTTACTCTAGGCGTAATTATTGCTGGTATTTTTTTACTGCTTCAAATTTAGGAAAAACGATTCTCTCTTCTTTCCTTCACTTTTGTATTTTGAATCTCCTTACTTTCTTTCTCTCTAAAACTTTTTTCTTCAATTCTCGCCATTACTCTTGCAAGCCCCGTGAATCGCCTCCTACCATTTTTTAAGCTCAAGCTCTTGCTATCATATGCTTCATTATCCTCGACCTGCTTCATCCCTCAATTTTCCTCCTTTATCCTGTAAGCCACCGTTCTTCCCAGCTCCGCTTGTTTCTAGATTTCTCGTTACTTGATTGTTCTCAGATTCGATTTTGTAAATCTCATACTCTCATCTCATTTTTTGTTTATACTGCTAATACTTCACCTCTGCTTGGCCTTCCACTCTTCGTGTTCTTGAATCAGACTTTTTTGCTTTCCTGCTTTCCTGATTTTCTTCCCTTCATACTCATCATTCAGAGACTTAGGCTTGGATTTGTCAGATCCTTCAATCTTTAGGGAAAATCAAACCAACTTCCCAACATACACATAGGTTGCTTGAGGTCCCGAGAGCCCTTTAGGAATACTCTTCAGAGTCTAACACTTGTTTATATCAAGACCATGGGTGTGTGGAGGATAGAGTCAATACCCCAACCAAGCTTCAAACTTGTGCAAGAATTTTCTATACCAGAGGATGTCCACCTCAGACTAGCCGAGGAGAAGGATTCCATTATGCCCGATGGTGATAAAATGCCTTTCCTCGTAGTTGCCTTCGCCTAGTGCGGACTTAGGTTCCCCTCTAGATCCCTCTCCCGGCGAGGTCCTTCATTACTATACCTCAACCCCATGCAACTTTCCATTAACGCCTATAGACACTCACGGAATAATAGCCTTAGCTCGACAGAGAACGTTAGATTACTCTAGTTGATATCCAATATTGCTACACAATGTGCCCCCCGAACCTTATGAAAAGGGTTATGTCTACTACCTCGCCGGGGTCCACCGCCTATAAAATAGTAGCCGACCTTCCAGACTCCAAACAAAGGGCCGGAGATGATTACTTGATCGCTTCGAAATTGGGAATTTGCCCCGTATGAAGAAGTTCAACTCTTCCCTCTTCCTCGAAAGGTCAAGGAGGGCAAGGTAAGAGTCCAACGTTAATCGCTTTGTTGTTTTCGTCAATTTTTCCAAATTGAATCTGTTTGATGTTGTATTTCTTCTTGCGTATCGCTCGCCACCCACCCAAGGATTTTTCGCCAATCATATTTCCTTAGGCCGAACCGAAAAGCTCTTAGACCTTCCACTTCACGACGAAAGCTCCATTGTTGTTGAACTTCATCCCCACTTACACGCCCGTTGTCCGACGCTCCAAGGAAGAGGAAGAAGAGCGCTTCTCCATCAATCGCCTCTGAGCACAGCCGCCACATACGAAGCCGCACCGATCAACCATCAACCTCGGCTCCAAAGAACGCTTTATTTGACGGCTGTAAAACAAATTAGAGATGGAAAAACTAAAAGTGGTACGAACCTCTTGGCCGATCTTCAGATGATATGGATGACGCACCAACAACTCTCTCGCCCCCACCAAAGCTGGAGAAGAGAACTAAGAAGGCTCCTCCATTTTAAAGCGATAAGCTATCATGGATGAGCCCAGAGGTCAAGATGCCTCGCCAATCTCCAACCGGCCGCCGGAAAGATCACTGCCGGCTCCAGCAGAGACTGGCTTTGAAGCTCCGATACCATCGATGGGGCCACTCAAAGAAAAGAAGCTAAGGTCTACATCTACCTCAATCTCAGTTCCCAGTGGTTCCCAAAGTTCCCTGGCCGAACCCAAAGTTACACTTGAAGACATGTGCCAGGCTTCACACTAAATGAAAGCTGGCTACCGACATCAACATCGCATTGGCGCCAAGACAAGAAATTCTTCTTGAGGCGATATGGACAGCGAATCTGTGAAAAATGGGTGGCTATGAGAATTCACGCTCATGACGTGCGGTACATTTCATCCAAGTAAGTTCATTTAATTTGATAATTTGTCTTCATACTTATAAAATTTTGAAATGTTTATAATAACTTCGCTTCAGTATTCTTCCAAGGCCATCCAACACCTACCATACCTTTCTCCATGCGCTTTTGAAATAGCAAAGAAAGGTTAATGCCGACATGGAGAAGGAGTTTTCTTCTCCACAAACAAAACAACAAAGGCCCTCCATTGCAAGATAGAAAAAAAATTTGGAGGATCCAAAGCCGGTGAGGCAAATCCAAGGCTGCCAGATAGCCGGATATAGGAGAAGGCCTTATCGACACGCCGAGGGTCAAGTATAAATCATAGCCCCTATACCATCAGCTTCAGGAGGAAGCCGAGAGAAAGCGCCCAGTCGTAAAAAGAGCTAGCAAGAAGCCTTGGCTACAAAAGAAAGTTCTCCCAAATCAACGCCTTTTATAATAGCCAAGGCATATTACGCCGATGTCAAGACTATGCTTCAAAGTCAAGCAAGCATGTAACAGAGATATTCCCTAGGTTGGACATGCTTTAGCCAAAGAGCTTAATCTTCCCAATGACTCGCCACATGGCATAGGGCAAGACCGCTAAGGCCACGCTGGCCTTCCTCCTTGCCCTTGCTTCCTCCATCTCCGGGTGCCAAGTCAAGGTGAAAGATGATTCGAAGCCGAGGTCAAGAGGAGAGTGAAGGTGAAGCCCGCGAGAAGGTAAAATCTCCCTCCCATAGGGTCGATCAAGTTTTGGACTTGACTCAAGATGAAGATCCCTCGGGCTTCCCCAAAAGGCAGACATCGCAGACTCTTTCCTTCCTCGATCTTCTTTTAGAGAGAGAAGTGTTGATGAAACCCTTGCCGAGATCGACAGTCAAGTCAGAGCTTATATTGTCGTAACAGCCGAGGTTATAAAGACGATAAAGAAGCCGAGGTCAGAAAGAAAGGCGCATCGAGGTTGTGACAGTAAAAGTATTGAGGTTATTTCTCAAGAGTCCTCCGAGGCCCCCCGCCCCAACCTACTCCCTGTCAAGAAATTTAGATGCTTTGGTAATTTCTTTTCTTTTTTGTACTTTGTCTATTTCTTTTTGTCCTTTCCTTCAATATATATCATTCTTTGTGGGCCGATGTGCCTTCTATGTAGCTTGTGAACAAAATTTTGCTTAGACCACGTTATTTTCTCTTCCTTTTATATGCAAATCGCTTTTTTCTACTAATGTTTCATTTTTAAATTCTTTTCTTTATTGCTTCTATGCAGCTTTTTATATTTAGAATATTTCATATGATTACACCATTCTTCCTTGCATTAATCTCTCGGGGTTACATACCTCGCACATGTTTTACTCAAGATTTGCTCTCGGCCTAGGATCCAGACTCAGAACTTGCTTATAAGTTTCAAAGAAGTATAAAGCATATAAATTCAAATTAATCTCTATCTTGTAAATTGTTGCTACAGAATTTTCAAACAAGTGAAGATAAACAATCATATTGGCTTAACTTTAACTCGTGAAATTGCTAAATTTCAACAAGTAAAGATAAAGAAATTTATCTCGCTTAACTTTAGCTTGTAAATTGTTACAAATTTCTCAACAACAAGTAAAGATAAGGAATTTATCTCACTAACTTTAACTTGTAAATTGCTACAAATTTCAACAAGCAAAGGTAAAGAATTTATCTCAAATTTAACTTTAACTTGTAAATTGCTACAAATCTTCAACAAGTAAAGGTAAGGGAATTTATCCTCACCCATTAATCTTTAAATTTGTAAATTGCTACAAATTTCAACTAAGTAAGATAAGAATTTATCTCTCAGCTTTATCCTTAACTTGTAAATTGCTACAAATTTCAATAAGTAAAGATAAAGAGAATTTATCTCGCTTAACTTTAACTTGTAAATTGCTACAAATTTCAACAAGTAAAGATAAGGAATTATCTCGCTTAACTTTTACTAAGCATTACTAATGTCTTCTCTCCCCTTCATTTCAATGTGAACCTAAGTTCCTCTTGGGTTCTCTATTATATTCTAAAAATAACATCATGCAAAGTTGTATAACTTCAGAGGAATTCGGCTAAGATTTTATTGATCATATCTACAGAGAGAAAAAATCAAACAATATCTAATGATAGAAAACTTTCTAAAATTACAAGTGTTCCATGGTTTGAGGTAAATGCTTTCGTCCTCATTATCTTCGAGCCGATATGCCCCCATTCCCTAACAACCGAGGTGATTCTCGTAGCGCGGCTTTCTCTGGCTTGGGGCCAAGCTTGCCTCTCCGGGATCCTTCTATTGCCGGCAATTCCACTTTTCTCAAGACTAGGTTGTCGACTTGAAAAATCCTTCGATCGACTCTTTGTCTTGTTGTAGCCTTTGGCAAGTCAGTTGTCTGGTATGTCTTTGCAAGTGGTTCGATTGCAGTTTTTCTCTTTCTTCTTTCTTCTAGTAGGTCCCGGATCTCGTGCTAAGAGCACATCATTAGATCCGCTTCTCAACTCCTCGCGTTCTCCGATCCTGGGATGCCGATCTCCGGGTGGAATGATCGCATTCGCGCTATAAGTTTATGGCAAAAATGATTCTGTTGATCTTCATATGCGAAGATGCGATATGCCCGTGAGTGACTGCTGGGCAATTGCTCCACCCACTTTCCTTTTTGTCGCTGTCGCAAATTTCTCTTCTTTATTCCATCTAGAATGACTTTGTTTGATGCTTCTAGCTTTTGCCCATTACTTTGGGGAAAGCTTGGTGTTGAAAATAATTACTTTATCTAACTTGGCAGAAAATTTCGATGAGTTTCTTGTCAAACCGTGGTTGTATTCGTTGTTACAAGAACGATTGCTCTTGGAATCCCAAATCTGGTTATGATGCTTTTCCAGATGAAGTTCTTCACATCCACACATCTCGGATTTTGGCAAGAGGTCTCACGCTTCTATCCATTTTGTGAAGTAGTCAAGATTTACCAAGAGTATTGTCCGCTGCCCGATTGGGTTGGGGCAATTTTCCGAACAAAGATCCGCTCTTATGCGCCCCAATGGTTGAACCCAAATGGCTATGTATCTTGAACTGAGGTTCAAAGTCAAGAAATTTGGGCGATGTATCAAGCAGCAAACCTCCGCATTGTTCACACTTCTTCACATAGGTTGTAACAGATCTTTTTGCATATAAGCCCACCAATACCCCCCTGGTAATGGCCCCGTGAGCTAACGAGATTATCACCATATGGGCTAACCCACAAACTCCTTCATGAATTTCATATAAAAGTCTTCAACACCGAGAGGGTGTACACACCTTAAAAGGGGCCAGCTGAAGAGATTTTCATGTAGATGTCCTTCTCGCTGTCAATACGACTCAATCTTGGCCGACTTCCAATTGACCTTGTGCGGCTTCCTTTCGATCTTTCCGGCAATTTTGCCTCTTTCAGAATGTAACAATTGCATCCATCCAAACCGGTCCCCATGTCCACTTTTGCGGCATAATGCTTCTTGCATTGTGTGTGGTGTCTCTATGCTCGGGCTTGATACAGATAATCCACCATGATTGTCCTCGTCTTTCGGTTGCCAGATTGAGTCATTCTACAGATTGGCCAATGCGTCATGGTTATTTATCTTCTCACGGCTAACACCTCAAGAAGTCTGGCATGAAACATGTCCGCCACCGATGACTTCTTTTGCATATGCCGAGCATCCTTTCATCTCGGAACAATAAACTCTCTCTGTAGTTTGATTCACTATGAAGTCATGGAGTCACAAAAACTTTGCCATTACCTCATCTCTCTCGCCTCCTCGGCCAAATACCGCCAAATTGTGACCCAAATTCAAGAATCGGTGCTATCATATTCTACTCATTATTCGAGGCTTTGAACCCCAATCGAATGGATCGTATTCTAATATCTCCCCATCGGGAAATTAACACTGACATTCCCGCCTCAAGCACCTCGCTGCTGGGATTTGAGCTCCCATCAACAAAAAGCTGAAAAGCGAGCTCGCCATGTAGATGTCCGAGAGGTCTCGAAGTTTTCTTTCCTGGGCTCCTTACCCTCATTGGGCTGGCTTCTCCTTCCTTTCTTGGACACATCAGTTTCATCTCTAGCGGCCAATCTGGCAGCCAAGGTTGTTCGGGATGGATTCATGCGAGAACTCACCACGAAGTCTGGCCAAGGCACTTGTAGCCCTTAATTATGCGGTTCTTGGCTTGAACTCCGTGTCAGCATCGCTTCCAAAGTTACCGCCCATCTAGTTAATTAAATCTGAATAAGTCTCCTTGCTGCAACAAGGATTTTAATGGTGCCTGGCCTGTAACCACTATCTGGGTGAGCCCGAAATAATGGTTTAGCTTCTTTGAGGCCATTGGCCAAGGCCAAGACACTTCTCCAAAGTAGTAAATAATTAGCCTTGTTTTACTGCGCAGCCAAGGTTTTACTTTCACATAGTATAGTATATCGCTTCCGCCTTCTCCCTTCTCTTTCTCGGATAATCGCCAAAGAGATCATGCATGGTTGGCTTTGAAATTATCGCCAGTATAAAAAAACGCCTCTCTCTTCTAGGATTTGGAGGGTGCGTTGGAGAGGACTGGCCGAGGCAGGTATTTCTTCAGTCGTACAAAGCGGCCTCTACATTCTCTTCCTGTCCATAGAAAATCCGCGGCCTTTTTTCACCGAGATTAAAAAGGGTTTTATGACTTGTCCTCAATCCTTAGAAGCATATGAACCTGCTAGGGTCAGCGCCTTCCAAGAGCATCTGAACTGCGATGCCGATGTCGGACTCAGAATTCGAATGGCCTTGATCCGATCTGGACCAATGCTTCAATGCCCTTCTTGTCACCAGTACCCTAGAACTTTCGGATCCGAGCTCAAACGCCCGCATTTCGATCGCTTAGTCGAGCCGATATGCCAGTATGTCAAAGACCCTTCTAAGTCAAATAGATGATCCTTTGGTTCCTTGGTCTTTATGACCATATCATCGATGTAGACTTCCACGTTCGCCAATCAAGTGTCTGAACATCTTGGTCACCCGACCTTTGGTAAGTTGCTCATGCGTTCTTCAACCAACCTTAAATGGCATGACTACAGAGTAACATCTGAGACCTTTGGGAGTGATAAACGTTGTCTTCTCCTCATCCGTAAAGTGCAGTGGCTATCCTGGTGATACTATCTATATGCGCCCAAAGCTCATCCTTCCATGTCCGGATGTGGCGCCCTGGCCAATCCTGGTCGATCTTTGGCGAGGAGAAAAGGCTGTCTTTCAGGACAAACTTTGTTCAAATTTGTGCAAAAGTCTCATAATTTACCTCCACTTGCCATTCTCCTCGCCTAACCTTTACTACCACGGTATTTGATAACCACGCGTGGGATAATTGGCTTCTTACCGGATGGCCACGACGCCTAGAAGTGTTCCGGGCTGTCCCTCTTCCTTTGCTTCGGCTGACGCATCAACTTGTGAGAGAGAGGTCTTCCTCGGCTCGAATTGTATTATGTCGGTTTGTGAGCACATCGCCAACGTTGAGTCTGTGGCGCTAGACCTCGGGGTCAATGCTGTAGGGCATTTCATAAGGTGTCCAGCGAACACCTCAATATTTTTTTTTTTTTTCTCGGAAAATTTGCGCTCCAACTCCCCTTTCTTCTTCTTGACTGCTAACTCAGGCCGGTTAGAAGAAGCATTCTCATCGCCTCTGGACGGCTTGGGCGAAGATTTTCTTCAGTATGCCCAAAACGCCGCTTTTCTTGGCCGATGGCGGCTCCTTTTCTTGAACATCATCTAGGACCTTCTTGTCCTCTTCTTGTCTCTGCTTCCTGCAGACTTCTCGAACGTCAAGCGAGTTAACTATTCTTCGCCATGGGCAATTTTTTTTCTGGCGCGAATCGATCTCCTCTGATTTCAATGTCCGTTCGCTGCGCGGGGAATCGCGGCCAGCTTGATGCAAGGTTGAGGCTACCGCTCTATGCGTATGCAACCACGGCCTCACGAGGATGATGTTGTAAGGCTAAGAAAGCGTATCAATCACAATAAATTCGGCCTGTCCTCATCTTCTTCGTGCTGACTTGTACCTCCAAGCTTGTTGCGCCTTAAAGGCCATGCTCGGCTCCATTGAAGGCGGAAACCATCGACGTCAGTTGTTGCTCCATATCATCGGTCAAAGCGCCTAACTCCTTATAGCATCTTTGACATACATGATGTCGCAGGCGTCGCCTTTGATCAATCAAGATGGGTTTTCACCCTGCACTCCCAACCTGGGGATACTACCAGGTAAGCATCATTATTGTGCGAGTCTTTGGAACCATGTCAAAGTCGACCTCTCTTGTGAAAGGTTATCATTGGTCCTTAGCACAATCTTCAGCCGAGGTCTTTTGATCCAAATCCGACTGGTTGTCGACATAAGCTGCAGATGTTTCACCTCTCTAACGTCTCCCCAGGTATGCCGTCGTTTTCATTCACCTTTGGTGGATCCGTTAACCACCCGAGGATCCACACTGTGGTTCTGTATACGGTAGGCTGTGGCTAACATCTTTGAGAAATGAAATTTAATTGCGAATGCTTGAGGCAACGTACTGTTCTTCCACAGTTCTGACCTCATCCACAAGGTCTCTTAAATATGGCCTTGGTCTCACCCAGGATCTTCTAAGTGTGCTTTAAGGGCCCCAAAGACACTGCAATACGAAGTTGGGGTGACCACGCTCATTATAGTAGGCACAATGCCTACCAAGGTTTCTCCATGAATTCTCCTTGTGCTCTTGGATTGCGTTGAAGTAGGGTGATTTCATTTGGTCAAGGACCTTTTTTGGATGGATTGAACACCGTCATTAACTATTGCCTTTGATCCTTAACTCGCGTCTCCCTGTTTTGTTACCTTTCGTCAAGAAAATACCTCGGCCACCGCCCGGCGAACCTCATTTGGCTCGTGCCTTCTACGAAGGCCAGGTCTTTGTCTCCTTGTTCCCAGATATCTTCCATAAACGGCTCGTCCTGCTTCTCAGATTCATCTCATAAGTTCTTCCATGCTTTCTTTGGCGAGATTCTTTGCCAAAGACTTCCCACCATGATGGACGATCATCCTTCCAGGCCCGTTCTTGAAAGATACGACCGCCACTTCACAGTTGCACTCACGGTATTCGGGATTGAACACCTCATAGTACCTCTTTGCATAAGCCCTAAGGCTTTTCGTCTTTGCTAATTTTAGCCATCAACGCATCCACCTCGGTCAGTGTAGCGGGTTTGTTTATTATAGAACCGGCAACCTTAAACATCTCGGCCAGGCCTTCCGGCTCTTCACGCTCCCTTTGGCGGGTTTATTGGAACTAATTTGATGCAATTTCCCGAAGGATGAAGGAACACTTTGAGCAGAGCAACGGCTCGCTTCCGTTCACTTTGTACAATGCCATTGAATTCAAAAATAATCAACATGGAAGTTAGGGTCCGGCATTTACTACTTCATATATCTTTGGAGCCTTCAGCATCTCGAATCTTTTTGGCGCGACAAATCTATCCAAGATACTGCCGAGCAATGGAGTTCCTTGTGCTTAACCGTGGAAGTTACTTAATTGAAACAGACATTCTCTGTTTCCTCTTGGAGGTAATCTCTTAAGTCCTCTTTCGCATTTCTTAACGACCCTGCTCACACTGGGTCATCGGGCTTCCTACTTTTTGGCAAGACCACTCTCGGCCTCATGGTGGCCCTGCACGTTGATCCTTCTCCGCGGGGCGCGCTTCGAAACATAATATCCGCCGGAACATCTGCCGATGTTCTTTGGGAATTACTCTTCCTTCCTTCGGTATGTCCTCAGCCTGGGACTCTTCTCGTCTCGGCTCTTCTCGGCCGACTTCCTGGAAGGCTCGGTGTAGTACCTTCCGGCTCTTGGCTGTGTTGTGGGGCATTGGGGATTTCTTTCCAGTCCTTCTTCTTACGGCCCGTTCTTCTTTGGCATTGGTGTGTCTGCTGTAATTGTATGGCTATTTTACATGACATTGATACGCCTCAAGATCATGAAGGATTGATCGGACAATGAAGGTCTCGCTAACTATTTGCCATCTCCTTTACTTCTTCATCCCTCCTCGGCATCTGTCTTTCCACGTGCGCGGAGGTGGAGCCCTCATTAGTAGTATTTGCCCCCGTCATTTCTTTTGATGTATCACCATCTTGTCCGACGGCTTTTTCTGCGTGATTACGATCACGAAGTTTCTTCGTTCTGGTCTCCTTCTTTCCGGCTGTTAAGGTCGGCGGGTCTTCACGACTCGAATCGAATGTCGCCCCTACCGCTTTCCTCATGCACATTCTTGCCATCCTCTTCTCTGGAATTCTCCCACCAGCATGGCGCCCAAATTGTGTGAGTGAATTTCCGATCCTGCCCTTGCCCTCCTTAGTGATTAAGTGAAGAACGTGTAGAGTGGACTCGGCTCCTGTGTAACTTTGCACCAGAAAGAAAAGATTTCAAAATGGTGGTTATGCTTTCCACCCCAGGGGTACTCAGAGCGCATCAAGTAAGTATATCTCTCAAAGATAATCAAGTACTTAACTCACTAAGCAGAGCATCAAAAACATACCTTAGACCCATGGGGGTGCCTCTCTTTTATAGCCAATACAATCCTGAGTCCCAATAGGAGCACTGAATTACCTAATGGACTTAGGACTCTGCTAATCTGGATTGGAAGATGACCAAACTCCCATAAAAAGTTTCTTATCTTTACCCAAAGCTGAAGTCTTCTCACAATCACTGATGGACTCTTGTTTATATTTTAGTTGAGCTTCCTCTTCATTTCTAGGACTCTTGTCCTTTATCCGCTTATCTGGGATTCGAGCATTGTCTTGAGTTAACCTTCAGCCTACCAACCGAGATAACCTCGAGACAACCACCCCATAACACAGTAGGGATCACAGGTGACGCTTGGTGTCACCTCAAGCCAGCGTGTTGGTACTTTCGAAAAAATACATCCCCACATTACAACAAAATATATAAACATAAATCCAACACTATTGTTAAAATGGTTATATGAAAAGAAAATTAAAAACCTTATTATAACACTCCAGTTGTTATTTACATAGAGAACTTCTAAATTATGAAAAATATTATTTTGATCCTCTATATTATAAAATCTTACAAATATATTTTCTAAACTATTGGCGTGTTTCACTTTGACTCATCCACTAGGAAGTCCAATTTGTACATTTTTATAGTTTAGGGATCTATTTGTATGTTTTTATAGTTTAAGGACCAAAGTAATTCTTCGCAATAATTTAGGAGCTAAAGTGATATTTTTTAATAATTTAGAGAGTTTATTTGTACACTTTTATAATTTAGAAACCAAAGTGATATTTCTCAATAGTTTAAGAAATTTTCATATAAATAACCCTATAACTTTTACACATTACAAAATATTTTTGGGTAAATTACAAATACACCTTTTGAGATTTGCTTAAAATAATGAATACCCACAATGGTTTGAAAAATTACAAATATCTCCTCGTCGATTTTTTTTATTTAATGTAATTAATTGAAAAAGTGAAATTTTAACTGCTCACCTATAGAATAATAAAATTATCGAATTATTAATTGAAATAAAATTTTAACATTATTGAAAAGCTGTTAATTAACTTGATGATTTATTAATAAAATGACCTGTTGTTATGAAATTAGAAATTTTATGAGGCATAATGTAATTTCTAGAATCACATGAGATAATTTATAATTTAAGTAAATCTCAGGGAGTGTGTTTGTAATTTATCCAATATTTTTATATTAACACATTTCAATACAAGTTTTGATTGTAATTTTTCTTGTTGGGTCTAAAAAAGTGGCCAATTCCGGTTTGGATTCTCTCTTCACACAAGGGCAATAAGAAAACACAAGGTCCTTTATTGTAACATGAACAAAACGTGTAAGCAAATATTAAAAATTCAATTAATTAGTGTGTGTATTGAAAAAATGATATGTATTAAAATAAGTAAATGTGTAAAAATATAATTTCTCAAAAAAAAAAAATGTGTGGATGGGGAAGTGTATGTAGACAAGTGTGTGGTGGGCAGGTTGGCCACTGGTTAGCTTGGCCTTTCAAATTTGGAAAATTGGGCTCGGATCTATGAACCAAAAAGGTTTCTATGTATTATATATCAGACATATTAGAAACTCTAAAAATTATAAAAATTGTACACAATTTATTTATTTATTTATTTTTGTAAACTGAATGCAAAAAGAAAATTACACATTACACAAGTCTAGAGCAACATAAAATAGCTTATTAAAAACAGAGGGAGGAGGGTTGATAAAAGTTCGAAAATTTTCAACTCAAGCTCAGAAGTTTGTGAAAATCCGCACAAGTATTAGCTTCCCGATATTGCCGGTACTCGAGACAGTTCAGAGATACATGCAATCATTAATAAGATTATTGAGTTGATATGAGTCCGTGATGACACCTATTAAGAGTTGTTTAGTGTGAGTTTCCCCATGTAAATAGTAGGTAGAATTTATTAGAATTCATAACATTGTTCGTTGTATAACTGGTCTTACAATACAAGAAATATATAAAAATTTGAAAAACATGACACTTTCACTAAAATCAATGTATTTCTTATTAAAATTAATATATATTTTCTAATTATTTTACTACTTTCACTTTTTAACATTTGCCTTATATATTTTCTAGGCACGCGATATAATGTTAAATTTAATTACTAAAAGACATCGCTATTTCTATTTCACTTTGTTCTAAATACACCTACTTCTTTGTTTTTATTTTATATAGAAGTACTTGAAGTAAAAGTGAAGTGAAAATAGTAGTTATATATAATAAGGACAAAAAAACTATATTTAGAGTAAAATATAATCTAAATAGCGGCTCCTAAAAAAAATCACAATGTGTGTTTAGAAAAATAGAGTTTTGGAATGGTAAATCCTATAATTTTGTTTCAATTTCATAAAATATATGCATAAAATAAATGTTGATACACATTTTGTTCGAGTTTTTTAAGGTAATCCAACAACATGTACCTAATTTTATTAAAAATACTAAAAATATAATTTTAAACTCACTAATATGTGTAAGATAAATTTTATTCTATTTTGACTCTATTAATAAAACAGACATATATTTTATTTAGAAGCACAATATTATTAAAAATAAATAAACGAATCTGAAATACTAAAGTGTGAGTCACAAATAAATAAACAAATCTCTATCTCTCTCTCCAACCTCCATATAAAAGTTTTAATTAAACATCTTTATCAATAAAATATTAAATTAATTATTTAGTTCATTTTTATATGAGATAAAACAAAAAATTAACATAATAAATAAAGATAAAATCTTACTATATTAATTGAGACATCCCACATGGGTGTAGATTTTCGACTTATGCTAAACACCCACAAAATTTGTTGCAATATTTTATGATTATAATTCTATTGAGATTGGATAGACACTTATTACTAACTAATCATTCTCAAGCAAATAATAATTTAAAAAAATTCTTTTCCAAAATGAACATATCACGATTGCCAATTGTCAACAATTGATCTTCAAGAATGTACTTACTGTGGCCTTAGGGCATAGGTCACAAGGCCATGGCCTAGGGCCTCTCAAAATAGAGTTTAAAAAGGGTCCCACTTATTATAATTTAATGTAATATATTAGACATGTTTTAAGTCTAAAAAATTTAAAAAAAGGTCCAAACTAACTTAAAATAAATTGACCCATTAAAAAATTGAAAGGCCATTCAAAAAAATTAACATTATTATCCATTGAAAATAGACCCAAAAAAGGGTCTCTCTTATTATAGTTTAGTCTAATATATTAAGTATATTTTAAGTCTAAAAAAAATTAAGGAAGGCTCAAATTAACTTAAATAAATTAATCCATTAAAAAATTGAAAGGCCCATTTAAAATAATTAGCATTGTTATTCATTGAAAATAATTTTACAAAAAAATTAGATTATGCAAGTATGATTGATTTATTTGCTTCTAAAAATATAAAAAGAGTGAGGATTAAACAATACTTATTAGTTATTGTAATTTAATACTAAGTATTTTTTATGATTTTGACATAAATCTCTTGTCTTTTACTTTCAATTTTTTTTTTCATTCAATGAAAAAAAAAAATATGAAGGGCCCCAGAAATTTATTAATTGATTATCGGCTTTGGGTCTCAAAAATCTCAGGGCCGGGCCTGTACCTTACAAATTGCCACATCTTCATCAATGCTTAATAATTTTTTTCTTTATTTTTGATGAACCTTCTATAAAGATTGTGTGAAAAAACAAAAAAGAAAAATGTAATTTGAAATGTTTTGCTATGAATTTAAATTGAATTCAGATGTTTGTATTTGTATTTACTACAAAAAGATGACTACTTTTTTTTAGTCGTTTCATTTATAGTTAAGACTACAAACAAGTTAAGTCGAGAAATGAGCGAGCCAAACTTTAGTATGTTTGGACTTATTTATTAAGATTTTAATGAACTTGAGTTCAAATCCGAACTCAATAAAAATTAATGAACCGAGCTAGAACTGAGTTGACTTAAGCTGACTGAAGTTCAAATTGTTCCACGAAGTTTTAATGAACCAAAGAAATTATAAATTCATTTTATGTATGAAACTAAAGTTACAATTGAAACTTTCATTATATAATTATATAATATATATATATAAACATACTAAAAAAAATTAATATCTTACCAAAAATAATAATAACTACCACTACTATAATATAAATAGAGTAAATTACACCGTACCCCCTCGAGGTTTATGTTTATTACAGTTTTCCTTCACATTTAAAATTACACTAACTCCCCATTATCAAGGTAATTATTTGACAAGATAACTTTTAAGTTAAAATGACATATTTTCCTTAACCTTTACATATACTTTAAAGGGTAAATTACATGGACACCCCCTGAGATTTCAATTTAATAAGAATCCCCCTTTGGAATTTAAAAAAAAAATTAATAAAAATATAAAAATAGATAAAAATAAAAATCACTCTATTTAATTTAGAGTTTTCAAAAATAATTGTCTGAGCTTGCAATTTTGGAGGGTTTTTAAAAATATATAAGATGTATGTGAGATATATTTTAATTTAATGGCTAAGATTAATTCCAAACCTATATCAATAGTTCAGATCAATAGTGATCTCCCGCCCAAACACTCGTCTGCCTTAACCTTCTCACCTACCCACGCTCCTCCTCATCCCCTTTTATTTTCTCTCTCTCCTCTCTGCTGTCACCCACGTCTTTCGTTCCTTCTTGATCTCTCCCTTTCTGTTTATTCTTCAACAGAACCCTCTGGACCACCGCCATCGCGACCACCTCTCTACTCCCTCGCAGGACCCTCCCTGTTTCTCCTTCTTCAACAGATTCCTCGACCACCGCCATCACGACAGCCTCTTCCTCATCCCCCTTTATCACTTCAGTCATCTCCTCCTCGCAACAGATCTCGCCGAAACCCTCTTTGCCTCTTTGCTACCGATGCTTGGCAAGGTACGATTTTTGTTTGTTTTGATTTCGGTTGTTATTTTTGTCTGTTTTGATTTTGATTTTTCTGAATTTGGAGTTTATTTTTCTGATTTCGGCATTAGTTTATTTCTGAATTTGGTGTATTGTATCAGTCCCTTATTTTCTTCCACCGTTGTTGTTTGTTGAGAGAGAGAGAGTTTGAGACAAAGTTGGGAGAGACCCAGAACAAGTTACACAGATTTGCTTTTCTCTTATCCCCACACCCCAATTCGCTTCTTCCTCCTCGGGTAAATTCCAAATGGAATGACCCATTCCATGTACATGCCCCCAGGCAATAAGGTCACCTGGAAGCCACCATCAAATTTGACCAAGTTGTTGGATATGGTACCGTCCAGTGTACATTAGTTGCGACATCATCTCCGCTAGATGTAGAGGTTATGTCCTGTTTTTAATTAAAAATAGAAAAAGACAGATGAGGAAGAAGTAGAAAAAAGAAGAGAAACTCAGAATATGACATGTTACATGAAATTAAGCACAGAGAGATACACTAAACAATCCAATCCTCCATTCACTCAATTTGACTAGGAGCAACAAACTTAATTCATCCCCCAAGCACAAGACAAAAAGAGTTAAGTGACTGAGAGATGGAGGAAAGCACTAGGGCACTTATTGACAAAGTTAATGTAGAAACTCAGAAGACTTTAACTAGTTACTGTCAAGACTAACTAAGCACTTAGAATTAAAATTTTTAAAGTTAAAGTCTTGACTAAGCACTTAGAATTTAGAATAAGTTAAAGTCTTGACTAAGCACTTAGAATTAAATTTTTTTAAAGTTATCTAAGCACTTACTAGGCACTTAGATAAGTTAAAGTCTTGACCGTAACTTAGTTAATAAGAACTTATTAAATTTTTTTTGTTAAGTTTCTAATTTTTCTCTATAATTTTAGAATTTAGAATTATACTAAGATGAACAATAAGAAGGCAAATATCCCAATTTGATTTAAAAGAAATTCTTTAGCCACAACCGCAGATAATGTTGGTGCAAAGAATATGTGCTCAAGGTGTTGAGAAGTGAATTAGTAGACATTACAAATGAGGCATGGCAAGAGCATCATGTAAAATGCTTTCACCATTTGATTGTGACTGGAAATGTGTTATCTTCACATTGATGACAAGAAATTGATTTTGATATTGTGATTTGAGAAATTCTACAAAACCAAGTCTTTGAAATACCAAATCTTGGATTTTGTAAGAAGGACTATATACCTAAATGGAAAAAAATAGGAATAAGCACTTAGTTAAGTTAAAGTCTTGACAAGAAACCTATCATCTATTTTTTCATGTTCGAAAGTAAAATGGAATGTACTAACCTATCTATGACACATTGTTGTTTTGTAATGTTTATTATGCCTGTATTTCTAGGAGTGTGCTTCCTAAAATGCTCTTTTGGTTTGTGAATTATATAAATTGCTTTCTACATTAACTTGGGCACTAAGTGACAAAAAGTGTTAAACTCAGAATATACATGCACTAGGGCACTTATTGTTTTTTATTTATGTTAATATTTCTACCAATCATGTGTTCAATTTACTAATCGTTTCATGCCAAAATAATGGATTATTATTTTATGAATCCCAAGTTTCAACCAAGCCATCCCACAAGGAAACAAAGAGAACTATACACAGTACTAAATGGCGGATATGTACAAGTTAGCATGTTAAAGTTGGTGAATCCTACATTTTCTTTTGAAATTGGAAATTAAGAAAATAAATGGTTCTACAAATATTGATTCAACTGCAAACCTATACAAATCTATAAAAGCAACTAATTGATCAATGGAGGAAAAGACAGTTCTACAAAGATCAGCAAGAGGAATTTTGTCATATGGAAAACCAGTTTTTTTTTTTCTTTTTTCAAACCAATGTCTAGAGTGAACAGTGTTATGCCTCCTCCAATTAAGATTTCCTTGGAATTCTACCCTGACCATCAATTCCAAAATTCCAAAAAATAGGATATTGGTACTGCATTTTTGCATATTTTACTACGAGAACTTACTAGAATTCCAAAAAATAGGATATTTTGTGCCATGGGAAGCAAATTTATGAATGCTGAACAATCAACATTTATGATTGATCTACATCAAGTTGGAATGATGCTAAGGTATAGTTACACAGTTTTCTCTTAACCTACTAATAATGGACATGGGATTGACATTGTGCCTGTTTGGCACAGCTTATAATCAGCTTATTTCAGCTTTTAGTTTAATTTAAGCTATTTTGATGTGTTTGGTTTAGCTTATAGCTTATAGCTTATAACTTTTTGAAAGTCAGAAATCCGCTTATTCTTTGAGTGGGGCAGGAGATGCTTTAAGAATAAGTTGGAAATCACTTGTCAAAGTTATAAGCTATGTCGTTTAGGCATAAGCTATAAGCACTTTTCCACAGCTCTACCAAACAGGGCCATTGTTATCTTGCTGCCATATTTGAAAGTGGGGTTCAAGTGCCAATTAATCGAGGGTTATCGCCAATTAATTTGTTTCTTTGCTTTTGTTTAAATTTTGAATTCCTAAAGTATCTTAGAGATTGTTGAGTTTATGTAAGATTGATGATGAGTTAAAACTCTTCCTCTGAAGTTCTTGGTTTTTGTTTTTGAGGTGGAAAGAGCTTCATTTCATCATTTTATAGTGTGGGTTATACAGTATGTTTGGATTGGAGGTTGTTCACTTTATATGAGATTGATGTTAAGTTGAATTCTTCATCTTTTGTGTATGTTATCATATTTATTATGTGAGTTTTTTTTTTGTTTTTTTTTGTGTGTTTGTGCGTGTGTGTATTTTCTAGCTTAGAGTTGATTTTAGCTTTATTTACTTTTGTTTATATCTTAGATATTGTTGAGTTTATGTAAGATTGATGCTGAGTTAAAACTCTTTCTTTTTCGTGTACGAAATCAAAGTCCTAAATTTCGAACTGGCAAGGTAAGATTGTTTGTTTTGATTTTGGTTGCTTTGGTCACTGTTGTTTTGATTTTGAAATCAAAAATTAAGAAGAAGAGGTGTTTTCGGATAATTTACTTTTGTTGCCTTTTTTGGTGGCTGAGATTTTAAAGGAAAAAAAAAAAAAAGAGGAAAAACAATTTGGGGTTTTGGTGACCGAAGTTCATATTTTTTTTATAAAAAATAATATAAAATTGTATTTTCAACATTTTGTTAGTAGCTGTATAGATTTTAACTCAATACTCCTGTTTATACTGTAGAACACGAGATTCAATGTTAAACATAATTGCTAAATATGTAGGACATGAGATTTCCTTTTGGAGAATATGAGATTACAAATTTGAAATTACAGTTTCAACTTAGTACTCATGTTTATACTATATATGTATGAAATTGCGCTTGAAATTACCTTCTAACTCAAGACTCGCAAGGTAAGATTGAGAATTGTTTCAATCTTTTTTTTCGCTTGAGAATTGTTTCAGTATTTTTTGTTTATTTTTATTTCCTATTTTTTGGTAATTCTTATTATTTAAAATAAATAAAGTCTAAAATGAAATTAAACCGCTGTATGCTTTCATCCTCTAATTTGCTTCTCTAATTCTACCTCTAATGATGTAGAATTAAAGAGGCTAATTCTTTATAAGTTTTTAAGAAGAATACTTTTATATTTTTTCAATATCTTTATCAAAAACCGACAAGACTCTACAAATTTGAACATGATATGTATAAATTACAATTGCATTTTAATCTCAACATTATTTATGAATCACCTATATGCTTCACGGGGACCAAATATTTTGAAATTCAAGTTTATCGGGCCACCTTTGTTGTTGAAATGGATTCATGAGATGGCCTTTATATGTGCTTTCTTTAATTTACTTATGTGATGCTCATTCTGTGTAAATTTCAATATTTTATGTCAGCTCACAGAAAGTGATCGAATGGATTAAGCGTGTTGCTCGCAAGCGTCAGCTTCAGATAAACATATTACTGATGCTTCTGCCACTGTATTAACATATGGATCATATGGCCTTGGAGTAAGTCATTTGATTGGAAGTTTTTTTTCTTTCTTTGTTTCCTTATTTTTCTGTTGTTAGGAATAGATAGGGAGGGGGAATTCATGATACTATGTTTTTTTTTTTTTTTTTTTGCAAGGTAATTCATGATACTATGTTTCACTTATTAACAGCTTGCAAGTAGCTAAATGATTAGAATTGACACGTAAATGAAGAGAAACATTTTCATTTTGTAAATTTTTTTTATTTATTTTTTATTTTTTTCCTATGACTCGATCTAGCTACGATCATTGGAAGATAAAAGATGACTGATCTGGTTTGTGCTTTTCTTATCTAATATTTTCTTGGTGTTTAATAGGTTTGCAACAAGTAGTTGTAAGTTTCCTCATACATAGGGGTTCTGTTCCAGGGAGAAATCTAAATGGCAGTAGCAGGAAAATCTACATCCAAATGTTCACTAAACTCTTATCACTTACTAGGCTGGCAATTGAATATGGTTTTAATTTTTTTTTTACATATAAAGGGTTCCTCTTTGAATTTGGTTGCCTATTTTGCCATTCTTTTTTTTTTTGGGTCTGTTTTACCATATTAATCTAGACAGCTCTTTTTTTATTTCGCTTTTGGGTCGGACAATTTTTAAACCCTTAGTGTGTTGTCATATTTTTTTTTCATCTTTTCATCTTATAGAATGACCCAATTAGTCATGTATTGCAAGTGTTTGATAGAATGACCCAATAAGTTTTCTTTATTTTGATTTTGGGGAATATATATAGGCATACAACTAGAACCCATTTCTGAACAACCAATCATGTTTTTTGTTTTGTTTTTTATTTTTTGGTGTGAGTTTATCGACTCAAATCAATTACGATCATTACACGTGTTTGATAGAATGACCCAATAAGTCATGTATTGCAAGTCTTTGATAGCATGACCCAATAAGTCGATTAAATTTATATATACCCTAAAAGCTTTTTAACGATATGCATCCAAAGTTATAATCAAGAGTTCATAATCTTAAAAAAATATCATAAATCCTCATAACTAAGGCCACTTAAATTTATAATTAAACATCACAAAATTTTATAACCAAAACCACCATGGATTATAACCATAAACACTACAAAGTTCATCATAAATTTGAACATCACAAAATCTTATAACTAAGTGCCACAAATCATTAGAATTCTGGTGCATGTTACACATTTTTTCAATGTTTATTTTATAACCAAAACCACCATGTGTATCAAAGAATTTCTCAATGTTCGATAACTATTCTACTAAAATGTTCGATAACTAGTCTTATTAATAAAATGTTCTGATTGTTGATTTTATCGAACATTTTATGAAACTTTTTATGAAACTTTTTCACTGTGAGTATTGTTTTTTTTTAATTTTCTAGATGCATATAGGATTTTGGGTATACTTTTATGGGTTTTGTTGATTTTTCTTATTCATACATATTATCTATGTATATATACACACATATATATGAAGAGTTGGTTGGGTTCCACGAAACCCATTTACTTTGATTTAGTAGGAATTTGTGGGACTATTGTATTGAGTTACTCTATTGAATGGTTGTTGTGCCATTACTATTGTTTGGTTGTTACAAAAATGTTTGATAACCATTCTATCTTCCTTACTTATTACGTGTTTGATAAAATATTTCGATGGAATTTACACACACATACACAAATTGACTTTAACACACACCACACATTGGTAATTTTCATCATAAAAATTCATAACTATCTTATGATGTGCATCCTTTTTTTTTTTTGACAAATAAACAAACTTTATTAATATGATGTGCATCCTTTTAAGAGTGGACATTATTAATTTCCCCTAATATATAATAAATCAATATTTAGCCAAGAGAATGCATTAAATATATATATATATATTCAAAGAACAAGATTGAAACCTTAAACAAATAAATTATGGGTTTGTTGGGTGCTCTGTTCTGCAAAGGTAATACTCTCATCTCTTTCCTAATAGATTATTGTGTGTGTAGATATTGATTACATATATATTTGTTTCCTTTGAAGCCACATAGATCATCAATTGATCATTAGTGGAATAGAGAAAGAACAATTACCAAATCAAACTGTAAGTATTGTTTTTCTTTAATTTTCTAGATGCATGTACGATTTGGGGTATACTTTTATGGGTTTTGTTGATTTTTCTTATACATATATATTATCTATGTATATATACACACATATATGAAGAGTTGGTTGGGTTCCACGAAACCCATTTACTTTGATTTTGTAGGAATTTGTGGGACTATTATATTGAGTTACTCCATTGAATGGTTGTTGTGCCATTACTATCGTTTGGTTGTTACTAAAATGTTCGATAACCATTCTATCTTCCTTACTTATTAAGTGTTTGATAAAATGTTTCAATGGAATTTACACACACACAATTTGACTTTAACACACACCACAAACATTGGTAGTTTTCATCATAAAATTCATAACTATCTTATGATGTGCATCCTTTTTTTTTTTTTTTTTGACAAATAAACAAACTTTATTAATATGATGTGCATCCTTTTAAGAGTGGACATTATTAATTTCCCTAATATATGAGAAATCAATATTTAGCCAAGAGAATGCATTAAAAAATATATATATATTCAAAGAACAAGATTGAAACCTTAAACAAATAAATTATGGGTTTGTTGGGTTTGTTGGGTGCCTGCTCGCAAAGTAAAGGTAATACTCTCATCTCTTTATTAATAGATTATTGTGTGTATATATATTGACTAATCTTTTGAGAGCTTCTAATTTTTTCTCTACATCCACATGTCTAATACTTTATTTTAAAATACAAGTTGTATAATTTATATGATAGGAGATCAAAATAAATAAATTAATAAAAATTGTATATGTCTGCTCAAAGATATTAAAAAGTGTTTTTAGAAGCTCGCTTTTGTGAATAAATATTTTACCACACTTTGTAAGAGTTTCCATCAAAGATAGCAAGAATTACTATATATGTATAAGCTTGTAAAGAGATTTTTTCTCTATTTTTTCACAAGATATTTTGGGAATTTGCAAGATTATTTCCCATACAAATCTACTTTTTAAGAAAAATATGTCACATATCGGGTCATATACTATCCTAGAAAAATATATAGCAAAGAAGAAAATCTATACCTTTTTCCCGCATCTCATGTCGATTTTATCTCACAATCAAGCAGGAATAAGTTTTTCAAAGCTTGAATTTACCAACTATAGTTGGCCTCTGAGTATTCAACACCCTTACTCTGTTTTTCTTGCTAATTAAGTTCAACAAACTATTAAATTCACAAGATTTGATAGTCTTTAATGTATTAATTTTACTTGAATTGGGTTTTTTTGCAGACTCAAGCTTCGTGGGATGCAGATTTTTATGTGAAGACAAAGTCATATTTTGCTGCTGCTGTTGCTTCATGGGATGCAGATTTTTATGTCAAAGTTGATGATGATGTTCATGTAAATATAGGTAAGAAATTTGTTTTTAGTACTTGATATAAAAATAAAATGCATACATGAAGGTCTAAAATCCAATATATAGATGCAAACACTCAATGTGTTACAACTTTAAATTCTAATCGGGTAGAAACTTCAGATGCCCATGTTCATATGAACCTCTAAATTCAAATCTACGATCGATATGATTGATTAAACAAGTTTTACTTGAAAATGAAATTATATATGTTTGTAACTCTACAAATTATTTATTTATTTAAGATGTTGTAAATTTTGCAAGAACACTAGGAGAAACTTTGGCAAGATACGTGAAAAAGCCACGAAAGTGTATATCGGATGTATGAAACTGCATCGCCCTTGCTCAAGTAAGTGGAATTTTGTCCTAAAATTCTTGCTGTTAACTGGATGTTGAGAAAGTGTTAAGCTTTTAGATGTCTTATTTGTGCACTCTGTGGAACAGGGAAGTGAGGTACCATGAACCTGAATATTGGAAATACCGGGGAGGCAAGAAACAGGTATTTAGACATGCTACAGGACAACTATATGCCATTTCAAAAGATTTGGTTACTTACATCTCGATAAACCAGTTAAGTTACACTCTCACATGGTGTTAAAAATGAGAGATCAAAAAAAGAAATGTGTGTATCACTGAAGCCATTTTCGCAGAGAGAGAGAAAGTGTAGGTTTTTGATGATGATACAAATTGTGATTGATTTGTATCTATATATATAGATATATCTCTGCAAATGTGTGTGCATATGTATGAGGGAGATGAAGAAAAATGAAAATCATGTCTCTGGAAATGTGTTTGTCAATTGTGATGCATGGGTCCTAGAGAGAGAATCTCTCATCTTTTTTTTTTTTAAAGTTAATAACACTTTTGACGAGGCACATCTGTCTAACTAGCTATATATTATATAAGTAAAAGTGAGTTTTTGTGAAGAGTTCTGTGAATTTAATCCTAACATTATTTTTTTAATCCTAACATTATTTACACCGTGCCTTCAGGCACGGACATACGCTATGGTTCTCTCTCAGATAGGGTTCTCTATCTCTCTCCCTCGCATTACAACATGCAAACATTCTAGATCTCTTTCTCTACATATTTATATATATGTGTATGTATAGGTGATTGATTCCGATTGATTCGGGGCTAATCGGGTCCCGCCTTTGCATCAATCGAATCTGAGACCGCCGTGAACTTGGTCCGCGGGACTCGTGAATGAGGGTTTTGAATTATCATTTTTGGTTCGTTTCTATTCCTACTATTTCACAGTTATGACACGGAGTTCACGCCACAAATCTCACAAACAGCAAACACGCTTCCAGAGACGCCGAGAGCACTCTTAATCTAATCGGATGTGAAGATGAAGGAACGAACGGCAAAGAGGAAGGTTCAGTACGGTTTGTAGGGATTCGCCTCGAGCGAGAAGCGAAAGATCTGGTTCGTCACGCTAATGGTGATGCTTCGAAGATTATGCTCGCTCAAGCGCCCGAAAGAGAAGGCCGACGGATAGGTGGAATAGTTGGGATGAGATGAAAGTGGAAAGTTCAAGGATCGATGGGGATAAGACTTCAAAGTCAAAAGCTTTGGTTGATTCAAGAGTAAAAGTAGTAGAAAGCATGATGGTGGTGGTGGTGAGAAGAAAGAGGAGAGTGTGGGTTTAGTGGGAGAGAAAGAGGAGAGTAAGAGTAGCAAAGAAGTTGAGTCGGCTTTAAGTCCGAAAAAGATTTGGGGCTAAAAGATAAGGATTCAAAGGAAAAGAAACGCGTGTGTTGAGAAGAAGATTCATGAAACAGAGGTAATCGTTGATGGTGAAGAGCGACAAGGCAAACGTGGTAGAGAAAATACTGCAAGGTAACTAGTTGTGTTTTTAGTCGATTGATGATTCGGATTGATGGTGGTGTTGTTGGTGTTGTTCTGCTTGTTCAATTTTTCACTATATAAAGAAAAAAATCTATAATCATGCATAATTGAGATTGTAAATAACCTATTGATGTAAAGAAAATATAGCAATGGGATTGCTCTCAAGATATTCTTTTGATTTGGAAATTGCGTAGATTAAGACTTGTGTTTGTTTTAAATGTAACAAGTCAATGAGGAAGTCAACAATAGTACCTTGTGAGTTTGTGTGAAGATATGCTTAGAAGTATGCAAAGATGATTTAATCTTTACTACACACACTAATACGTAGAGAGGAGATCGTATGTACATATATAGATATTTTATTGAATTTTATAGATATTTTGTGGTTCAAGATCAACTGATTCGCTCATTTCTAGGTTTGATTTTCATTCTTGGCATTTAAATTCGCTTCAGAATTCAGAGATTTGAACAGTTCTATGGAGTCATTCATTTTTCCTTTAATTCTGAATTGAGTTTACATGATCAGATAGTGTTTTATGGGTCTGGATCCGGGTCTTTTCTTGATTTCATGGTAATTGATTGGAAAATGAGAATTTCATTGTCTTAGCTCTCAACATTTTAGCTTAAAATTTAAAAAATCAAAATTTACATGATCAGATAGTGTTTTATGGGTCTGGATCTGGGTCTTTTCTTGATTTCATGGTAATTGATTAGAAAATGAGAATTTCATTGTCTTAGCTCTCAATATTTTAGCTTAAAATTTTAAAAATCAAAAAAAAAAAAAAAAATTAAAAGTAAACGACCTATACCAAAAAATAAAAAGAAAATTTTTTCACTATTTTGTACAATTTTTCATAAAATATTAAAAAGTTATTCAAAATATATTAATTTTTTTACCTCATATTTTAATAAAAAAATTAAAAATTATTAAAATAACTTATTCCAAACGAGGTCTAATATCCTTTAAAAGTTTATTTATTTATTTATCTATTTGTGCATTTATTTTTTGTAGATGAGTTTCTGAATTGACCCGTTAGGTAATACTTAATTGGCTTAGTTATGTGATTGCTAAGGAACCCAGTTGCAACTGTGTAATATTCTTTTTTTTTCCCCTATCTATTTTTATTCTAGGATTGCCAAAAGGTTTACAAAACAATAAGTTGAAATTTGTGCTTAGCTCTGTACTTATTCCATAGTTGATCCTTTAGCTATTGGTTGACATTGTGTCATGCATTTTATATCTGTTTGAAAATTGAGTATGTTGTGATTTTTGAAATGGGTTTGATGGGTTTTGATTTCTGAAATTTGAAATGGATTTGATGGGTTTAATTCGCAGAAATTCAAAGTTAAATGGATTTCTAATAATTTGATTTCTAATTTCTAATAATTTGACTTCCCAAAGTAAACACAGAGAGATGGTGAAACTGTAAGTCTCTAACTTTAATTCGGTGTAAACTATTTTAATTGTTGTGGTTGGAGTGATTGTGATTTCTGAAATGGGTTTGATGGGTTTTGATTTCTAATAATTTGAAATGGATTTGATGGGTTTAGTTAAATTTGTATGAAACAATAATATTAGGAGTCAATAACTTAAAACACACCCACACAAATATGAAACAACATTTGATGATAAAGAGAATTACATGATATTCTCATGTGTTTGATTTATACTTTCAACTAGAAATTCATTGCTCTTATTGCAACCATGGTATTCTTCTTCCCATAATATTGTTGATTTGTAGGTATATGATTGATATCCTCTGTGGTTGGAGTGGTTGTGATTTCATCCATAAACTATTTTGATTTGTAGGAAATTATCATCCATCATGCTTGCTATAGGTATGGTTTGTAGGTATATGATTGAACACAATAAAAATACTTTTCATTTTTATTTTTTTGGTCATGTGTCATGTGTTAATGATGAAATAAAAAAAATCATACCTACAATTTGATGAATGAATGTGTTAATAGTTAGGATTTGTATGGTCAAGTTAGACAACCATGGCTTTAAATTTTTATTCTGTTAATTGTTAGGATTTGAATCTTTTTCAGTTAATTGATTTTGAAATTCTGTTAATTGATTTTTTTCTTTTTCATGTTATCCCGTTACCTTTCTTTTGTTATTATAAATTTTTCTTTTGTTTTACACCAACCTGTGTGGCATACCTAAGTGAAATCAGATAGAAAGGTAACGGATAACATTAAATTTGAAACTCTTTAATTATTTGAAGTGTAATTTGGATTGAGGGTGGTTGCATAACTCAAGACCTCAATCTTTCCGACACATCAGCAATATCGCATGAATCGAAAGTAATCGACTTGATTTCTATTTACCTAATTAGTTTTGTGTTCAATATAGAAACATAAATTTACTATTTTTTGATATTGTCAATTTCTTTTTGTGCTGCTGCTTCTTCTCATATTGTCAATTTCTAAATGTAAATTTTTTCTCTTTCGTGATTTGTTAAGATTTTTATTGGCTTTGAACATGAATTTAGCCTATTTTCTAGCTTGTGAATGAATTTCAGTTTTTTCGAGCTAATTCCCAAATCATAATATCTTGATGAAGTGACACACACACAGGTGTATGCTAGCTACACACAAGTGTGGCATCTGCAATGGTTATTGCCACATGTTACAAATGTCTTTTTTTTTTTAACCACCATATGATTCAATCTACACCGCATAAACGGTTTATCCGTGTCTAAATGTAAATTCTGAAATTGAAAAATAACAACTTTGTAAATTTTAGGCAAAATGTCAACTGATCAAATGTGATAAAATTTGGCATTTTGCTACACTTGGTGCCCAAATATATTACAATGCCAAATTTTGGCACACCATTGAGCTTCTTCTTCTATGCTCAAATCCCAAATTTTGGCTTTGGTGTGAGGTTGTGCATACAATTGAGATGCTCTTATTTGCATCATATTAAGAATGGAGAACATTAGGAGGTTATGGTAAGTTTTACATGGCCATCAAGTGAAATTATTTTTTCCGTTAGTAGAACATATCAATGAAAACCATTTATTTTCCACGCCTCAATTGAAAGCACGGGTAGGAAGAGCCGAGTAGCTGAAATTGAAATTTGGTTCTTTGTTAGGCATATATCAGATTCATCATTTCATGATATGTAAGCCTAACAAGACCGATCAACTCGCTGTCAATTTATCTCGAGTAAAATATTTGTTTGATTTATCGATGTGTACTCCACAGAAATGATGCACATGCAAATAAACAGCAGAGTTTTGGCTGACATCTAACTCTTTTTGACCCTAGAATTAGTTTTAGGATTCCACCATTTGATTTGCATTTGTTTAATGCCAACCGTGTGTAGCATACCTAAGTGAAATCAGATAGAAAGGTAACGGATAACATTAAATTTGAAACTCTTTTTAATTATTTGAAGGTGTAATTTGATTGAGGGTGGTTGCATAACTGAAGACCTCAATCTTCCGACACATCGCCAATATCGCATATGGAACCGAAAGTAATCAACTTGATTTCTATTTACCTAATTAGTTTTGTGTTCAGTATAGAAACATAAATTTACTGTTTTTTGATATTGTCAATTTCTTTTTGTGCTGCTGCTTCTTCTCATGTTGACTCCTCTGAGTATATCGAGTATATCAAGTATACCATCATATTGTTCAAGCTTTAATTAATCTCATTAGCGAAGGTCTTTTTATTTTCTTAGAATTCTCCATTAGTATGATTTTTAATTTTTAATTTTTTCCTCCATCGTTTATTGTTTCAATTATGAAGTTATTTTCGAATTCCAACTTTGGTTTTAGATTTTGATATCTCGTATTTTAGATGTTTTTCCTCATTGAGCTACAGGTAACATATTATTAGCTTAATGAAGAATAATATATACAAAGTTCTAAATTGAAACTGTATTTGTGTTTGTGTTGGAAAAATTAAACATTTTTTATTTCTGAAATGTGAAATGGGTTTCATTTCTAAATGTGTTTTGATTTTTGAATGTCTAAACTGTGTTCACATTTTTATTTTTTCCTTTTCTCTGCTCTTGCCTTTATCCGTTGTTTTTACTTTTGCCTCTACCGAAACCACATGGAAGAAGTAATCTTCTTGTCCAATCTTCTCCGTCTAATTTTATTACTTGGTATACATCGGTTATCCCACCATTAATCTTGAGATTAATCTTGGGACAAATGTTTGAGATATTGGGATTAATCTCGATTAATCCCAACATCAATTTTATAGCAACCCATCCCAACATTAATCTCAAAATGTTGTCATTGGGGTTTCAAGTAATATTTTCATGTCATAGAGGAGATATTATATAAATTTTTCTTTCCTCTTCGTAATGTTTTATTGATTTTGCAATGTTTGTTTTAATGATAGAAGAGTTTTCTTTTTCAATGAGCTATTTTTTTGATTGTTTTATTGCTTTTAATGATACATGTTTATTTATTTATTTATTTATTTATTTTTAATTAAGGTGTGAATTGTTTTATCTGCTTTTAAGATATTATATAAATTTTTCTTTTCCACTATTGCTAAAGGAGAAATAATCTTGGATTAATCTTCTCCTATCCAATCTTCTCCGTCAATTTTATTACTTGTATAATCGTCATCCCAACATTAATCTTGGGATTAATCTTGGGACAATGTTTGGAGATATTGGGATTAATCCCAACATCAATTTTATAACAACCACATCCCAACATTAATCTCAAAATGTTGTCATTGGGGTTTGAAGTAATATTTTCATGTCATAGAGAGATATTATAAAAAAAATTTCTTTCCTCTTCACAATGTTTTATTGATTTTGCAATGTTTGTTTTAATGATAGAATAGCTTTCTTTTTCAATGATCTATTGTTTGATTGTTTTACTTGTTTTTGAAAATGGAGGTTTATTTATTTTCTATTTTTTTAATTAAGGTGTGAATTGTTTTTCCTGTTTTAAGATATTATATAAATTTTTATTTCCTCTCATTGCAATATACAATTGTTAATTTTTGAAATTCTCGCCTCTTTCATTTTTGATTTCATTGTTTTTACCAATTACCAAACAGAAATTTCCGACTCTAGAGCAAGAACTGAACTGATTCTCACCAAGGTAATCTCTTTCTCCTTCTCTTTCTGCTCTGTTTTGTTACCCACAAAAGGTATTATGGGTTTTTAATTCTTGGAACTCTAGAAAATGAAAACCTCAACATCATTTTGATAGGTAAGAAAACATACCATTTTGATAGCAATTTGTTAGAAACCTTTTTTTATTCTTCAAGTCACTGCCTCACTTCTTAGGGGTTTGTTTGGTTGCTCACTTCTAATTCTGTATAATCTGAACTGCTAACCCCAAATCTTGACAAAACTTACCCTTATGAAACATTCATATATGTGATGTATGCTTAAGTATTTGGTTGTAATCTTTGTTTAAAAAATAGTACGCTTAATTTTATTTAACGTAACCTTGGGTTTAATTTAGTTAGATTTTCCCATTAACATTGATTTCAAAGAAGCAATTAGAACCTGCTTTTTGAGTTTTGAGATCCTTGGGTTTCATTACTTTGGTTTTTCTATGTTGTGTGCTTTTGGATGATTCATGTAACATTTTTTAATTAAGATAGTATTGTGTTATGTATAGTTTACAAGTTGAGGCTCAATTTTACCATCAATTGGTCGACCGACTTGACAAGATCGGATGAAAGAAAACTCACCCGCTTCTAATCGAATTATGATTTGCAACCCGCTTAGAATTATGGTTTGAATGAGTGAAAAAAATTGAGTCGACTGCCCTTTAGCTCTTTGGGGTGGGTGTGTAAAAAAAAATTTTAAGTATGTTTCAAATTATAATTTCTAATTAAAAATTTAAAATCACTATAAAATATTTCATCATTTTTTATAGATTTTTTTTGGATCAAAAATTAGAAAATTAACTAAGTTAGCAATTTTCAAATAGAGCCTAAATACGCTAAGAAGAGTTTTATTGGGACATTTCAATGGTTGAGACTCTTTTATTCAGTTTGAATGGTCGATTTAGCTATTTGGGTTCCCACCCAACTCTTACGCCTCTCACATCTCAAACACGCCTCAACTCTCACATGTCACGCATATCTTCTTTTCACCCTTATTTTGATTTCAAAATTTGAAACTTCATTCTCTCACACCTCTTCCTCTCATTCTCACCACACACCTCTTCCTCTTCCCAAGCTCTCTCTCTACCACAATAGCACCATCCGACTTTCCTTTATACAGCTCAATTCACACAGCTCCAAGGTAGAAGGTTAAATTCTTACTTTTTTTTCCCCTCTTTTGTTATTGTTCCGTTGTATTTTCATTTGTACCATGTTAGGTTAGGTTTTTTTTGGAAGAGGGTGTGAGAATCAAGGAGTTTTATTTGGGTTTTCTATTTGTGTAAAATGTGATATGATTTGTGTAAATGTGAGGGTGTGAGAATCTAGCATTTTTATTTGGGTTTTGATATGATAATCTATTTGTGGCGATGTGATATAGTCTAAGGATTTGAAACTCCAAACAAAGCCCCTCCTTTGCAACAAAGCACATAGCCTTACAAAGAAACCCAGGTAATATTTTATTTTTTTCTTATTAGCCCAGAAACTTTTCTTGCTGCAGAAACTTTTCATCCCATAAACTTTTCTTGCTGGTCTTCTCTCTACTAATGCATGGGATACATTCCAATGTTTAGAATGCATAGGACACATTCCAAGCTCATCATTGGTTAGTTGTATACATGTGTCAAAACCCTTCAATAGTAATTCTGCTAACTGTGTCTCTGTATTTAATTTTGTGGCTTGCTAATCAAACATGCACACACTCACCTTTTTTCTCTCTCTTTCATTTGCAATATTTTTTTTGGTTCGGCAACCCCATGCTTTGCCATGCAGAAATCTGCAACTGACTAATCATCCTCTAATTTACAGCAATTTTAGTATAATATAAAAGAATTAGTTTCAACCAAACTATTAAATAGTTGCAAATTGATAAATGTTAATCTTCATCCTCTTTTCATGAGATAACATACATGCTAACAAAATTCCAAGAAATTGTTAAGTAATTGAAGCACACAAAAAAAGGAACTCATATCCTATCAAGGCTTCCATTATAGAAATGGTCAAATTATTTAGTGAACAATCTTTCGACGCGTTCTCATTTGAAGTCATCGTGAATAATCAAGCAATGTATTCACCGTGTGTATATATAGATACTAGGATTTTATGCACACACAAAAATGTATAATAATCTTGCATGGGTGATTTAAGGATAGTTCAAACCCCAAAAGACAATCAATTAGATGTTTAAATTACAAGATTATTATGCTAAAAATTATTACGAGAATGATAAGATTGGTGGTTGGAATTTGAAGGGGTAAGATGAAAATAGCAAAGATACATGTAAGAAGAGATTGAGAGATTACAAATATGACAGTTGAAATGTTTGTATAGAAGAAGGCAAAGGGTGAGGAGAGATGGACACACATAGATGAACATGAGTGATGGCCCATCACTACTGATTGTGCTATATTTAATGCAAATCCGTTCCAGATTGAGGACACACTAATAAACCTTCTTGAGGCTCCTTTAGCTTTACCATTCTATGTCAATAACTCAAATTTTTCTTAATGTTTTTTAATTTCCAAGGCTGGGCTTCAAGACCCAACCGCTTAACACCAAAATAGAGGTATTTTACATTGTCTCTTGAATTTCCCGTTCTCTGCTTTTGATCGTTGTTGTTGGTTGATTATGTTGTTTGGATTTGTTGTTTGAATTCTGAATCCTGAAGGATTTGTTTTTTGGACTTGTTGGTTGATAATATTTTGTATTACTTTTTAAGATTTCATGTACAACACACAGTGCTTCCCTTTTGCAATAGTCAGCCTTCTATTTGACATGTAACTTTATAGAGATATATCCAATTTTGGAGTTAATAATAATGTATTTTGGAGTTGATCCCATCTCAATCTCAATTAAATTGTGGATGGTTTATTTCTAGGCTTTTAAGTCTGCAGAAAATTTGCCAAAAATTTACCAAATAGGTTTTGTTTTCAAGCTTTTTTTTTCTCCTTCCTTGAAAGTTCAAACATTGAGTTTGATGTGCTTTGATTGTTGGAAAACTTTGTTCTTTACCGCTTGCAAAAACTTTTTGCTTTTATTGTTGACGGTAAATGAAAGAACAGAACAACAACTTAAAGATCGCATAAAAACGTAATTAAACTAAAATGAAACTATTTGGGCCTTAATTGAATTTCATTTGCAAACTCGCCTATGTTCTTATAAATTTTAATTTCAAATTCCTTCATTTGATTGGAAACTTCCACAGCTTCTATGAACTTAGATAGATGTTTTTGAGTTTGTTTCATGGTGGGTCACCAAAGCTCAACAATAGTTGTTTGCCTATGCCATTTTTTTGGTATAGAAATAGGAATTTTCAGGTTGAAGACATAATTTCATCTCTATAATTGATAATTTATTTTTAAGACAAGAAGGGTTGGGATTACTATTATATTAAATTAATAATTGATAATTGATAATTTATTAATAGTGCTGGGATTACAATTATATTCTAATCCCAACATTATTTACACCGTGCCTTCAGGCACAGGTATACGCTAGCAAATTGGTGAATGAAATATGAATTAAATATGATATTTTATTATAATTAATTAAAATAACTTATTTTATCTTATATAATTATTTTAGCCCAAACATCCCACCTAAACAGGACATATATATATCTATCTAATACGGGAGAGTGGTTTTTGAAATCTGATGGGACTGTTGTCCCTTTGTCAGAATGTGAACCCTTGGATTGATTCAATCCAACAGCTAAAAAATGTCCAAGAAACAAATTATATTTCAATGGTGGATTTATAATGGTGATTCAATCCTATGGTGAGTTTACAATGGGGTTTTTCTTCCCTTCCATCCATCTCTCTCTCTACTCTGTCTTCAAAATTTAAAATTTAGTTTCTCCCTCATCTCTCACTCTCGTAGCTTACTCTAATACATAGCAGATCGACGACAAACTAGCAAATCAAGGCATCGCAGATCGGCGACATACATAGCAAATCGGTGAGGTTCTTCAAAATCTTGACTATATTTGTTCATTCCTCATGAGGTTCTCCAAAATTTTTACGCTTCACATACCAGCCCTTTGTTTTCAATGAAACCGACCTTATATTGATTACAGATTTTTTTTGTTTTTTTTTCTTTGAAGTCACAGAGATCATCAATTGATCAATTGAAGCCAGAGATCATCAAAAGAACAATTTGCAAAATCATTCATCTTCATACCAAAATGGTGAGTATTGTTGATTTTTCTTATACGTATAATATACAAGAGTTTGATTTTTCTTACACTTTTATGAAGAGTTGGTTGGATTTCATTTAATTTGATTTTGATTTTGGGTTTGGGTTTGTGTTTCTTAAAATCAACCCATTTACTATCATTTGGTTGTTACCAAAATGTTCGATAACCATTCTATATTCCTTGCTCATTAAGTGTTTGATAAAATGTTTCAATGAAATTAGTAGGCACACAATTGGAATTATTCTCTAAATCCAGCTTGATGGTATCCTCTAAATTGATATTCCTCTAAAATGTTTCTTGATGATTCCTATTATCCTCTAAATTCCATCAACTGGAATTATTGGGATAAAATGTTTGATAACCATTCAATTTACACACAAGAAATCTCAAAAGATGTTAGTATTGTTGTGGGTCTCGAGATGTGAAGTTGATAACCATTCAATGGGTGGGTCCGAGATGTAACCATTCAATGTTTGATAATTTACTCAATTTTTATTTGGAGATGTGAAGTTTTGTTGGGTGGGTCTCGAGATGTGAAGTTAATAATGGAGGGTTGGTTATTGTTGTGACACCCTTTTAATTCCATTAAATTAATTTAATATAATATGCACGGCCCCATTATAGTCACAGTGGAGCAATAACCCACCAGCCATAACAAAATAATATTAAATTTTTAAAAATGGAATTATTCAACAAATTCGATGCTTTAAATACTAAAAGGATAATGAGAATCATCCTCTAAATCTAGATGATGGTATCCTCTAAATCCAGCTTGATGGAATTTACGTACAACAAATCCAGCTTGATGGAATTTAGTAGGCACTTTTGTTTTTGGTTTGATTTTGTGGAGAATTGGGAATCATCTCAATAATTTTTAATTTGCTTTTGGATAATGGGAATCATCCACTACCAATATTATTCTTCTCTTGATTTTTTTATGTGGTTATTTTTCTATGTGGGTTTTCAAGTTTAGGCTTAAGTTGCAATGATGTTGTGTATATTTTTTCTTTGTTAGAATAGACATAATTTCTTTACTTGCATTTAGTCAATCTTTCAGATTCACTTTTCTAAATTCTATACCTTTCAGATTCACTTTTCTAACACCTATAAAATTTTCATGACACATAAGCATTCAATTTCACTATAGAATTGTTGGTTATCTTCTTCAACATTACCTTTGTCGTGCAACTAATTGCAAATTTTGCTAGAAAGTTGTATGTTGTTTTTATGGTCAAATTTTGGATGTTCTCGTAAAATGCCTCAATTAAAATAGTTTACTTTCTTATATAATTATACTTTTTGTTCAAATAGTGAGTAAATCTATCAAGTAAGTAAATGGCTAAACAACCTTTCCTGTGAGAGTTTGATTAACCATGCTTGAATGCACTTAGTGCTGGTAGTTTTTGTTGGCCTAATTGATCAAAGTTATCTTATAGTTTATTCTACATTCACGCCCCCCCATACACAGAAAAAAAAAAATAGTGAGTGAATCCATCATAGTTTATTCTATATTCCAAACAATGAATGATACATGCATTGATATTTGGTAAGATTAACAAAAATATAGGTATATTCAAATTGGTGAATCAATCAATGGGAGTTGGATCTTAGTTTTAATTATAAACAGGGGCAATTTTAGGAGTTGATTTTAGATAATGGATAATGGATAATGGATAATGGATAATGGATAATGGAGCTTGCTTGCTTATATTTTTTTTATTCTTCCTTTTGCTTCAGTACATATGCCTTGGCTTGAAGGTGTGTTTGATTAGCTCATAAAAGTTGTTATGGCTTTGTTTGCTACAATGGTTGATTAGGTAATTGGTCCGCTCCATTGATGGATTTGTCAATAATTTGTTACTATTCTATTGTTTAACTTGGCTTCATTTTACATGTTGTGAAAATTAAGAATCTTAAATTTTACTAGCTAGGCTTCGCTTTTATATGTTGGCTATCTTCGATTATTAGCTAGATGCGTTTATATTTTTTTTGTTCGTAGATGGTAGAGAAACAAGAACCAAGAAAGCTTAATACTTGATTTTTTTATGCTAATAATTTGGGTCTTCTATTTTAATTTTTGAATTTCATACTATTTTGATGATAATCATTGTGATAATTTTATTGTAATTTTAAAATTAGCATTGTTTAGAATGCCTTTATGTTTGATTTTATTGTTTTTCAAAAACAAGATGTTTTAGTTTGTTTTGATTAGACTTGAAAATTTCAAGTTAGATAATGAATGGAAGTGTTGTGTGGGTCTATTAGTGAATGTTTCAAGAAATGAAGAGCAATGGCACAACGGCTCATTTAACAAGTGAGCATTTTTTTTTTTCTTCACAATTTTAAAAGTTTATTTATTGTGTTTCTTTTTATTGGAATTTTTCTTCTTGATAGGTGATTTTGGGGGTGGAAGAGAAATTTAGATTATATTGATTCAATAGAATAACTTTGCCTATTACTTTTTTCACATCCTATAACTCTACCAGTGCTTATAATCAATTAAAACCGTTTGTTATTTTTTACAGGAGCTAAGCTTGTTATTTCCTTTTCTTTTTTTTTTTCCTCTCATTTTTTATTTTACTTTCAGAGTGAGGATTGTAAGTTCTGATAAAAAATAAAACAAATTATGCTTTCAACTTTGCCAGTTAAACAATGCTGAGATTGGCTTCAATGAGGTCTAGAAAGAATTTGTAAAAAGAAAAAAAACAGTAAAAAGGTCTAGAGTAACAAAAGTTAGTTTTAAGCCAATTGGCCGTTTTGATTTTTCTTCAAATATTTGGTTTTGGAACTACATTAATTCAGTAGACTATCTATGTTATTAGTTAGTCATCTTGGAGTAATAAGTGATGGCATAAACTTACTTTATGCTTGAAGCAGTTTAAAGCTGCTTTATACTTTTAATTGGATGATTATGCATAATGATACCCTCATAAGTAAAGAAGAAGGTGGTTTCACTATCAACCCTTAATGTTTGTTTCAGCTATTCAAAAATAGGCACTTAAATAGCTTACAAAAGCCTAGGCCCAATTCGCACCAAGGTTTTTTAAATAGGCACTTAATATGGAAAGAAGGTTCTTGAATTTGTCTTACGTGGCAAGAAATTGTCTTAGTTAATAAGTGAAAGAATTAACTGATGGAATTTTCATGCCCTTTTGAGGAGCCTTCTATTACCACTCAGAATTAAGAAAGTGGAAAAATGACACAAACTATACAAAATTTCAATATATATATTTTTTAGTATCTTTTATCAAAAAATGACATAAATTTTACAAATTTCAACATGATAATGATAAATTACAATTATGTTTTGATCTTAACATTAGGCACTGCATACACTAATATATAGATATAGCTCACTCTCTTCTTTCCTCATTTCAATACATGCTACACTACAAAGATCAAGAAATGGCTCTGCTTTCTCTATGCTCGCTTTTGTTCATCTTCTCTCTCTCAAGATCTATGCTTCCGCAGCTCTTCCTCCTCTTCAACCACATCTTGATGGTAAGTTAATCGCCTCAAACTTGCTTTTTATATACATCTCACATTACATCTGCTTTCTTTTTAGAAGAAATTGCTTGAATGTGATGTGGTTTAGTTCTGATTTGGTTTGTAAATCAACAAAGTTTTTTACTTTTTAGAGTAACTCTAACACTGCATTTCACTTAACAAAAGTATATATAAAATAATTTAACTTCTCAATTTTATCTCACAACTTTACCTAATATGTGTACTCCAACAACAATTGCTACTCATGAAATTAGTTTGCCTAGCTTTTAGAACTCTCTAAATGTAGTTATCGAAAAGGTGTGAGGCAAAATGTAGATCCATTCTTGGTGAGTTTGGGACTAGCAAAAAAAAATAGAGTTTTTCCTTTAGTATTTTTTTTTAAAAAAATTGTGTAGAAAAATTTGCTTTCAAGTCAATCTACTAGATCTAAAAAAAAAAAAACAAAACAAGACAAAAAAAAATTGAAAAATCTTCAAAGGTTCATTAAAATGAAAAAGTCTTTCGTTTTTTTCCGCCTTAGTTGAATATAAAAATGTAATATTTTCTAAAAGGCTACCTATAATTTTTCCTTTTTATTTTGAAAATTTATGCTAGACTCGAGAGTATTTTGTTGCAATTTCTACTTATAAAACATAAATAAATTAAATAAGTTAAAAAAAATTGAACATAAAAATTGAAAGTTGAGAAATAAGTGCATTTTTTAGTGCCCATTTCACAAAAATAGGCGATTTTTCATCTTTATCCTAAATAGCATCCAAGTGGTAAACTCACATGAATATTATAAAATTTTATGTTCCACAGTTATCTTAGTAGTTTATATGGATTTTAATGTGTACTATTTGGGTGTTGTTTTTATATATTTTTTAAGGGTGACACTTTTGCCAAGTAAATTTGAAATTTTCTACTTTTTTCCACGATATGTACTATGAAAATATGTCATGTTCCTAAATACTCCTATCTAGACTTTATGTCCCTAAATAATTTTTTGAAATATGTTATGTTCCTAAAGTAATCTTTCTTTTTTAATCTTTTTCCTTATTCATTCTAAATACTCTACCAATCGTTGGTTGGATATGAATCTATAGGAATAAGTTAGTTTTGATACTCATTTTCTTTGGAAAAATTCACAATAGTTTAAAGTTTGTAATATTTTATTTACCAGTGTGAGCACTTCCAAATTGAGGCATGAGTTATAATTATAAAGATAAATTCATGATTTAATTGTTAAGCTTCATGGAGGGTTTATTTAATATGATTTGAATTTTTCGCTAGAGGATCATGTATATTTTTGGATCTCAATTAAAATATTATATTGTCCTTCGCCTCTTTTATTTTTGTTTTGTATTTTTTAACCTTTATAATTAACATTGTTTCCAACTGGTTTGTTTTCTTTGATGGAACTCAAAGCAACATATTCATCCAAAATGAATATTAAACACAAGGTAAACTTTAATTGCTTTTTGATTTTTTTTTTTCATACTCATTTTATAAATTTGAATTTAATTATTTGTCGTTTACAATCTTAAAAATTATTATCCATTGTTTAGTCATGATGTGTAGGCATAAAAATAAATAAGGTAAAATTATAACGCTTTTTTTAAATATTTGGTCAATATGTAACTTTTCTTTTCTATGAAATACATGTCTCACATTCTTTTTTGGGTTTCCATTGAACAATACTCTCAATGAGTTAGAAGAGTGTAGAATAGCCTAGACTTCTTGCATTGGGAAAAAATACACGATTAGTAGGTACTTGGATTATTTTTCTCTTACAAGGTTGTCTTCCACTATCAACTCAATTTTGTTTTATATCATGGTTTTAGTATTGAATTTTGCTTTTTCTTTTGGTTGTTTTCTTTTCTTATTGTATCAAACATGATGTTTTCACTACAATAAGTTTTTAGGTAGCTAGCTTGGAGGTTTGTATGATTTTTTGTCATTCTCAATTTCACTCTCTATGCTATTGTTTTCTTTCTATTCATTTATCTACTTTAATAGTGCAAACGCATGTCTATTCACTTGAACATGGAATGACAGGTTTCAATTGACCATAATAGCTGCATTGCTTTAAACAGTGATGTTGGCATTTGCAAGAGAGTTTGAAGTTATTATATTGCATTGTAGATATCTCAACATTGAATCATGTATCATATCAATTCTCTTTTATGTAGCATGCTACTTTCTGTCTACCAAGTTACTAACCTAACTTTCACAATTTGAATTAATTTCTCACAGGCCAGTGGAAGCAAGAGCAAGATGGTGATAATCATGATCATGTTGCTTAGAGCTTTACAGCCTTGAATAGATAACCATAAGTGATGATGTACTTGGATGAAGAATATAACTTTGTTTTGTCATCACTTGAATTGTGAAGCTTTGTGAATTCCAGAAATTTAGGAATCATTGTTATTACATTGTTATGTACTTTATATCATTGTCCAAGTAGAGAGATTGGACAATTGTCTCATGTATCATTTTAGATGGTCAAGATCAATTTTAAACATTTTGTCGGATCTCATACAGCTAAGATCAAGAAGGCAGCTTTTTTAAAGTGTCTTGAATATTTTGGTAAGACTGATTATTTCTTTCTATGATCAAATGGTGAGAGATTGTTTTTTCACCTTTAAATTCCCTCTCAAATGTGTCATGTTTGTTGATAAATTCCACCTTTAAAGATCTCTTAATTTTTTGTATCTTGCTTCACTTCGAAGCTCACTCCACAAACCTTTATCCATCTCTCCTCTCTTTAACCATCCGTGCATTTTATCCCATTCATTTTCTCTTGACATGTGGGTAGGTATGATCTATGTTTGATATTGAGGGTTCATTTCTTTGGGATTGTGTAGTGTTGTTTATTATAGGTATGTGCAGCTCATTTATTGTTTCAGGACTCATTTGATGGGTATGTGATTATTTGTGACTTTTGGTGCATATATGTTGACAGCTTTGTAAAATAATTGATTTCAATGTTTTTGGTGGGTTTTAAAGGTAGAATGAGAGAAAAGCTTAACACTATGACAGATTTTTGACTACAATAGAAAGAGGAACTTTAATTTTTTTTTTCATATTTTTTAATCCATAGTTATTTTTTTTTATTTTTTTTGGAGGTCCGTAGCTATTGATTTTTTGTTTGTTTTTTTATTATTATGCTATCTACTTTAACCAAGAGGAGTTTGATGGAATTGCCTAATTTTAATTTTGGGTCATTTTGAAAGGAAAAATCAAGAATCTTGAATTTTCAAATTACTTTCCAATTAATTTTTTAGTTTTCTAATCTCATTTTCTATCGGTTTTATTTGTTGAGTAGATTTTTATCTATTTTGTGTTTGAGTGATCTAACTAAAATTCTATTTTTGCTTAGGACCGCTTAATTGAGCATGGTCTATTGATTGCATTTTTTAGCAATTAAGATTAATTTTTAATCATAATTATTTTCGAACTCATAACCCATTTGATATATTTATTTGAAATCATACAAACAATTCATGAGATACAGTATGCAAGAATTGATAGAAAGCATGCTTAGATATTTTTTTTCCCTTTCCTTTTGAAATGTTTTTAGGCACAAGTCATTCACTAATTGTCTTATATGAAAATGAATTAAAATAGCGAATGACCCGTGCTTGATTGGGATAAAAAGATCTTAGTATCTTTGTAGAATTTTCATCAAGATTGCTTACGAAAATTGCAGGTAAGTCATTTTTTTTCATATTTTTATTTCTTTGCATCTTGATTGTAACCCATTAAGTATTTTCTATCCGTGACACTTAATTACTGGAATTAATTTTGGAAAAATTGCAAATCAGTGGTTAAGACCAAAAAAAATTGCAAAATCATGGGAAACTTTATCACTTAAATTATTAAAGTTGATAAGCTTTACTATTGATTTGCAATTTTCCTATTAATTTTTAGATTTTGTTATCAATTTTGCTATCAATGGTTTTATTTCGAAAAGTGGAGAGACGAGTTGACTTTTTGCTATTCGTTTTAAATTCTCAAAAGATGTACAAGTGATTTAGAAAAAAACATTTGACTGCTATGTATGGTTGCTACTTTTTGTAAGGTTGTTATTTTTTGTACAAGTGATTTAGTATTTTCATGGATGTACAAGTGATTTAGTATTGCTAAAAAAATGTACAAGTGATTTAGTATTAATCAAAAAATATTGTTAATTGCTCAATGACCCAATGTCTAGCTTTATATTGAACTGCCTAGGTATATTAGTTGTTTCTCAACTTAATTAGTTATAGTTGAAAGTTTTCATAACATTTATAGGTTTTTGGTTAATGTCAGGTTGTGTTGAGAGTACATTTTTTTCATATCACATTGTTTGTAGGCAAGATAAATTATTATTATTTTTTCTACATTTTTCTCATGTAGTTTCAGGTTTATAATTTGCAAAGAACTATTACAATGTGATTTGCAAAAAGAATAATCAACAAGTGTACATTGCTTGGTATTTAAATTAATTTTTTAGATTGCGAGCATCGTTGGTGTGCATTTCAATTTTAATTTTAATTTTCTTAGATTGCGTTAGCAATAGGTGTGCTGGTTGGTATTTAATTTTATTTTTATTTTTGTTGAATTGCAAAATATTGGCTGGTGTGCATTGTTTGGTGTAATTTTTTTTGAATTATAGAGTTTTAACAAATGTACAATACATTGGTTTGTATGTTTTGTTTTGTCTTTACAATTTTTTATTAACTTACATAGCAAGGGTGCTTTTATTTTTAATGTTTGCATTGATATAAAGTTTATACTTTTTAAAGTCATAAAGTTTTTTAATAAAATGAAATGTTTATGATTATGCTACTTGCCATTTTAAATAGTTGATTGGGAAATATTTATTTTCAAAATATACAACCAAAAATATTTTCAAACTTTTTTAATAAAAAATCTTTTCAAAACTAACCAGACATTCATTCATATTTTGACTTCAAATTTTTACAACAAATGGGATAAATTACCTTTTAACCCAATAATTTTATATTTAATTACATTTTGATTTCATCATTATTTGCACCGTGCCTTTAGGCATGAGCATACACTAGTATATATATATATATATATATATTAGGAAAATGAGCAAGACTTCTTTTTTGGGAGATTCCACAACCTCCAAAGTGGATACACTATTTATGTATGTATGAGCTCATATCATGGTGTAAATCATTTTAGGAGTTGGTCTCTCAACCGTAAATCTTCCCATATTTGTATACACCTATTTTTATGGGTTGATTTCGAAGTAGATTGACTTTTTAGTTTTTTAATTATTTTATCTTCAAATTAAAAAGTTTTATTTAGAATAGATTTTTAAATTTTTATAAAAAAATAATTATGAGTTAAATATGATATTTTATTATATTTAATTAAAATAACTTATTTTATTTTATATAAGTATTTTAGCCCAAACACCCCACCTAAACAGGATATATATATATATTAAGAAAATGAGTGTGACTTCCTTTCTTGGAGATTCCACAACCTCCAAGCCTATGGGGTGTTTTGAGAAGTTAGTAAAAAGTTGGCTTTTGGCTTTTTACCAAGTTTTTTAGTTTTTTGGAAAGTGATTTGGGAAGTTGGTAAAAAGTTGGCTTTTTGCTTTTTAGTTTAATATTTATTTATGGTTTCAAATCAAATTAAAATGACCAAAATACCCTTACCCAACATAAGAATTTTATTTCTTTTATTTTTTGGTCATGGGCCCTAATTTGTAATTTTACACTTGCCTTTTTGGCATTTCCCAAACCAATTTTGTTGCGTTTTTTGACATTATGTCCAAAAATGTGGCTTTTTATTTTGTTCCCAAAACGGCCCATATATATATTAGGAACATATATATATATATATATATTAAGAAAATATATAATAATTTCTTTTTGGAAATTCCACAACCTATTTATGTATGGGCTCTTTCGGTGATATATATATTCATCTTTTGTTCCCAAAACAGCACATATATATATTAGGAAAATATATAATAATTTCTTTTTGCAGATTCCACTACCTATATTATGTATGGGCTCTTACGTTGATATATATATTCATCTCTCTCAAGTCTCACTTCACCACATTCATCTCTCTCAATTCTCACTTCAGCACTACGTTTTCTGGCACCATTGATTGATGGGCAAAGCAGCAAAGTGGTTTCGGGGCCCTCTTCGGCCTGAAAAGGACCACTGCCGTCGCAATCGGCGGAGAAGCCTCCGAAGAGAAGATGGAGCTTCGTCAAATCTTGCAGAGAAAGGGGCCACACACCTAAAAAACACCATCACCGACGACGCCGTTGATCCGAGCAAGCACGCCATCGCGGCGGCGGAGAAGATAACAAGCAGCGGAGGTCCAATGCCACTACCGCTACATCTGCGGCTTACGTTAGCGAATGGGCAGTGATTAAGTATACAGGCGCACTTCCGAGGCTACCTGGTTTGTTTTGTATTTTCTGCTCAAGTATCATTATATTTTCTTTATTCCTTTTCAAACCTTTGAACAAATAGATTTAAATAGTGATTTAGAAAGAAAAATAGAAAAAGTATTCATTCATATTTGAATTACATTTTCTTTTTTCTTTTTTTTTGAAAAGGATTAAGTAAAATGCTTCTATAAGTGTACCTTTTTAATCAAATGGATACTGAGAAGTTGGTTTGACAACCCTCTTTTGTGGGTAATTTGAAGGCAAGGAGAGCATTAAAAGGACTGGTGAAGCTACAGTAATCGATTAGAGGTCACATTGTGAGGAAGCGAACTGTGGATTTGGTACAGATCCTGCCGGCATTGTTGCGAGCCCAAGCACGTGCTTGTGCTGGGCGGGCTCAAATTTCTGAATCCCCACATTCAAGCAATAAGTCCTCTCAATTCCAAGCAAGTTTCAATCTTCCTTCCGATTATTTAAATTTGTCCTTTTGATATGCTGCATTCTGTTATGTGTGCTTTTCTTTTTAATAAGTAATGAATTTTCAAAAATGTTTTTTCAGTAAGTAACAAATCAATTGCTAGCTGCCTTGAATGCACAAAAATTTCGTTGTTACATTTGATAGTCTAATTTAGAAATTGGTTCATATTACTCAGTTTCTCAAATTTTTTCCAATTTCAGCAATACAATGAGTTGCATCGCTTGAATCATTTTGGTGACAATATATTTTTATATGCTTGCAGGGCCCTGCAACTCCTGAGAAATTTGAACGTGCCATATCATCTAAGGTTACAAAACATGACCAGTCACCAATGCTCCTCAAGGTACTTGCTAGACTCTCTGCTTTTGTAATATGCTACCTATTATTACAACAATCCACACCTCAATGCATTCTTAACCTACAAATGCAGAGAAGCAGCTCAAAATCAATTGCCCGGGTGATCATTCATCAAGACAAGGCACATACCGATTGGATGGGGTTGGACCACAAAATGGATGAAGGATCATGGGACCGAAAGCGGCGTCATGGTTTGCCTTTGGATCAATATTTGTTTTTTATATGTATAAATTTTAAATTTATTAGTATATTGTTATTTAAATAATTGAAATAAGAATAAAGTTCAATTAGGAGTTGTAGGTCTCTCAAAAAGGGTCTCTATTGTTTATATATATATTCATCTCTCTCAAGTCTCACTTCACCACTACGTTTTCTCTGGCACCATTGATTGATGGGCAAAGCAGCAAAGTGGTTTCGGGGCATCTTCGGCCTGAAAAAGGACCACTCGCTGTCGCAATTGGCGGCGAACCCTCCGAAGAGAAGATGGAGCTTCGTCAAAAAGCACGCCATCGCGGCGGCGGAGAAGATAACAAGCAGCGGGAGGTCCAATGCCACTACCGCTACATCCGCGGCTTACATTAGCAAATGGGCAGTGATTGTGAAACAGGCGCACTTCCGAGGCCACCTGGTTTGTTTTGTATTTTCTGCTATTCAGTTAGGCTAGTTCATGAATTTGAAAAATGATTATGAAATGAAGGTAAAATATGAATTAAGTATCATTATATTTTCTTTATTCCTTTTCAAATCTTTGAACAAATAGATTTAAATAGTGATTTAGATATAAAAATAGAAAAAGTATTCATTCATATTTGAATTACATTTTCTTTTTTTTCTTTTTTTTTTTGAAAAGGATTAAGTAAAATGCTTCTATAAGTGTACCTTTTTAATCAAGTGAATACTGAGAAGTTGGTTTGACGACTCTCTTTTGTGGGTAATTTGAAGGCAAAGAGAGCATTGCGAGCATTAAAAGGACTGGTGAAGCTACAGGCACTGGTTAGAGGTCACATTGTTAGGAAGCAAACTGTGGATCTGGAACAGTGTTTGCAGGTGTTGTTGCAAGCCCAAGCACGTGCTTGTGCTGGGCGGGCTCAAATTTCTGAATCCCCACATTCAAGCAATAAGTCCTCTCAATTCAAAGCAAGTTTCAATCTTCCCTCCAATTATTTAAATTTGTCCTTTTGATATGCAAAGATTCTTTACGTGTGCTTTTCTTTTAATAAGTAATGAATTATCAAAAATGCTTTTTCAGTAAGTAACAAATCAATTGCTAGCTGCCTTGAATGCACAAAATTTCGTTGTTACATTTGATAGTCTAATTTAGAAATTGGTTCATATTACTCAGTTTCTCAAATTCTTTTCCAATTTCAGCAATACAATGAGTTGCATCGCTTGAATCATTTTGGTGACAATATATCTTTTATATGCTTGCAGGGCCCTGCAACTCCTGAGAAATTTGAACGTGCCATATCATCTAAGGTTACAAAACATGACCAGTCACCAATGCTTCTCAAGGTACTTGCTAGACTCTCTGCTTTTGTAATATGCTACCTATTATTACAACAATCCACACTTCAATGCATTCTTAACCTACAAATGCAGAGAAGCAGCTCAAAATCAATTGCCCGGGTGATCATTCATCAAGACAAGGCACATACCGATTGGATGGGGTTGGACCACAAAATGGATGAAGGATCATGGGACCGAAAGCGGCGTCATGGTTTGCCTTTGGATCAATATTTGTTTTTTATATGTATAAATTTTAAATTTATTAGTATATTGTTATTTAAATAATTGAAACAAGAATAAAGTTCAATTAGGAGTTGTAGGTCTCTCAAAAAGGGTCTCTATTGTTTATATATATATATATATATTCATCTCTCTCAAGTCTCACTTCACCACTACGTTTTCTTTGGCACCATTGATTGATGGGCAAAGCAGCAAAGTGGTTTCGGGGCCTCTTCGGCCTGAAAAAGGACCACTCGCCGTCGCAATCAGCAGCGAAGCCTCCGAAGAGAAGATGGAGCTTCGTCAAATCACATAGAGAAAGGGACCGCACACCTACAAAAAACAACACCATCGACGACGCCGTTGATCCGAGCAAGCACGCCATCGCGGCAGCGGAGAAGATAACGAGCAGCGGGAGGTCCAATGCCACTACCGCTACATCTGCGGCTTACGTTAGCGAATGGGCAGTGATTGCGATACAGGCGCACTTCCGAGGCTACCTGGTTTGTTTTGTATTTTTTGCTATTCGCTAGTTCATGAATTTGAAAAATGATTACGGAATGAAGGTAAAATATGAATTAAGTATCATTATATTTTCTTTATTCCTTTTCAAATCTTTGAACAAATAGATTTAAATAGTGATTTAGAAAGAAAAATAGAAAAAGTATTCATTCATATTTGAATTACATTTTCTATTTTTTCTTTTTTTTGAAAAGGATTAAGTAAAATGCTTCTATAAGTGTACCTTTTTAATCAAGTGGATACTGAGAAGTTGGTTTGACGACTCTCTTTTGTGGGTAATTTGAAGGCAAAGAGAGCATTGCGAGCATTAAAAGGACTGGTGAAGCTACAGGCACTGGTTAGAGGTCACATTGTTAGGAAGCAAACTGTGGATCTGGAACAGTGTTTGCAGGTGTTGTTGCAAGCCCAAGCACGTGCTTGTGCTGGGCAGGCTCAAATTTCTGAATCCCCACATTCAAGCAATAAGTCCTCTCAATTCAAAGCAAGTTTCAATCTTCCCTCCAATTATTTAAATTTGTCCTTTTGATATGCAGCATTCTGTTTACGGTGTGCTTTTCTTTTAATAAGTAATGAATTATCAAAAATGCTTTTTCAGTAAGTAACAAATCAATTGCTAGCTGCCTTGAATGCACAAAATTTCGTTGTTACATTTGATAGTCTAATTTAGAAATTGGTTCATATTACTCAGTTTCTCAAATTCTTTTCCAATTTCAGCAATACAATGAGTTGCATCGCTTGAATCATTTTGGTGACAATATATCTTTTATATGCTTGCAGGGCCCTGCAACTCCTGAGAAATTTACAAAACATGACCAGTCACCAATGCTCCTCAAGGTACTTGCTAGACTCTTTGCTTTTGTAATATGCTACCTATTATTACAACAATCCACACCTCAATGCATTCTTAACCTACAAATGCAGAGAAGCAGCTCAAAATCAATTGCCCGGGTGATGATTCATCAAGACAAGGCACATAACGATTGGATGGGGTTGGACCACAAAATGGATGAAGGATCATGGGACCGAAAGCAGCGTCATGGTTTGCCTTTGGATCAATGTAATCATAGCTTTAGCACTTCAAAAGATTCAACAGCCCATCCAACAGTTCCGAGCCCATCTTCTTGCGAAGTTCACTCTTTATGCCCTTTAAAGTCTATGCAAGGCAACACTGAGGAAAGCCCTTTCTGCACAGCCAACAATGGCCCACAATTCTACTCGGCTTCATCAAGGAGTGGTAGCTCTAAGAGAGGTCCATTCACTCCCTCTAAGAGTGACAGATCAAGAAGCAACCTAAGTTGTCACTACCCCAATTGCATGGCTTGCACTGAATCTTCAAGGGCTAAGGTGAGGTCCCTCAGTGCTCCAAAACAAAGGCCCCAATTTGAGAGCTCTGTTTCATCCAAAAGGTACTCAGTTCATGGGTATGGTGAGTCCAGATCAAGCAGCCTAAGGGTTTCCGCCAACTTTGCAAACAAAGCTTATCTGGGGTCTGGTCGTTTGGAGAGGCTTGGAATGCCTGTGTGAGGTGATGCAATCTGGCTCAATGCTGGCCACTAGAACAGATACTAGAATAGCCTTTTTTTTCTTTTTCTTTTTTCCTTCCTATTTTTATAATTGGTGTCCAAGCTAGTTTACACGCACCTCAACTAAAATGCCTTTTGAGGGTTTTGAGTCCTCTTGTTTATCAAATTAATCTTCCTAACTAATATACTTAGCTACAGTTTTTGTCCGTTTTGCTAGGTGAATCTATTAGGCCAAAAGGTCATCTCATTTTGTTGGTATTAGTCATTGTTCTGGGCCTGCTGGGCTACTTTGGTTGAAAAATTTGGGAGAAGATTAGATTTTGGTTAAATAACTTGTTTGCTCCCTGCGGAAATTCATTTCTTTAATGTTTTATGGAACACTCTGTTAGTGCAAAAATTATGACATGAGTATGAAATATCACATGCCGTGTGTCTGCCCAATAATATTTTGTATGTTCTCCATTTCTTTGTTTCTAGGGTCATGTAATTATTTAGCTCTTTGCCATTGGTTGGGCACACAATTAATATGAAATTCCCCAAAACAAAATAGTTAATTGAATAAGATAATTACTCGGGCAGGTAAGTTGTGATTATGCCTATTTTCATTTTCAACCATTTTTTCAAAATGTGACACTCACACCTCTATTGAACATGGATCAATGTAAAATCGTGAGCTGTTCCATTGAAGATAATATCTACATACCATCATTTAGTTTAGAACTTTCAAAATAATTATACTTTCTAGAAAAATTTAGCCAAAACTCCTCTATTGAACCCTTATTTGGTGAAAATAACAGCTCAATTTATTTTATTTCATATATCCCCTAAGGAGAAAACACATAATTAAGTAAGGACAAAGTAAAATATATATATATATATATATTTCTTGGACAATATTGTCAGAATAATATGTTACTGTGAACCAAGATAATATGTTACTGTCAAACAGAATAATACGTCACTGTTGATGTTTACATCAATTTCAACGATAATAATTTTTTTTTTTATAAAAAATTTCATAGTCAATATAGATCTTATTTGATAGATCTTGATAAAAAAAATTTAAAAATATTAATTTTATTAAAAACTGACATTTACATTAAAAGTTATATTATTTTAAAGTTTAATATTTTGATATAATGCTATGTGTTGGACTTTTCAAGAAAAACTTTTTGTACTAGTCTTTAATGCATTAAAATTATATTATAAGAGATTTTTGTCCAAATTCTCTTATTTTCTATCTAATTAACAAGATAAAAATTTGAATGTGACAATAGTACTGCGACAACATTGAAAGTCGGCATCTCCTTCCAACTACATGTGGTATCGTCCAATAACATGTTACCATATATTCAACCATGTATATGTGACCGTTGCTAGATTATGATGACAAAGATAGCTATTTTTTGAAAGTGTAATTCACCTTCATATGTAGGTTCATTATTAAGAATTTGGATCTTTTGTAGTTGTTTCTTGTAGTGCCCTAAAATGATATCGTTTTGTTTTATTTTGTTTTGTTTTAGTTTTTTTTTTTTTAAATAGAGCTCTCCTCTTTTGGCAACTGCCCTGCCCCACCTTGTCATCCGTCTTCCCTTAATCCTTAGAAGTTCAGACCACCTTTGTCTGCCCTTCTCCAACAACCCTTATCTCTCCACAAAGCCAGTCGCTACCCCTAACCCTTTTCCAACCCATCTCTTCACTTATCAGCACCACCACCGTGACCTTAACCCTTGTCATCCCTCTCCAACCTAACCTCGCCATTGTAATGCCTTCCTCACCCCTACCCCTTCTCGCTATCCTCTGCCATGAACCTACCCACTCCCTCTTTTCTATTCCTCTTCCTTTCTTTTCTTTGTCCTCCTGTTGACCTCAAAAAACGAGGAGGAGAAAAAGAAATAGGAATTGGGTGGTTGGGGAGTGGTGGTTGGCGGTGGTCTAAAAGAAGGGGAGGGTGGGGTCAGGAGTGGGAGAGGGTGAGGAGGGGAAGACGAAAAGGGAGCTCTATTTTTTTGTGTGTAAGTTTTTGTTTTGGGATAGTACATGATGCTCTCTAGGTGGACTACTAATGTTGTATTTGGTTCATGAATTTGAGTAGAGAATTGGAAAGAAAAAAGAAAAAAAAGTGTGGAAGATGTGTGAAATGTAACTATATTTCATTGACATTTCACCTATTTTTTCCTTTCCCTTTCTTTTTCATTTTTAAATCCCTATCCAAATCCATAAACCAATCACAGCCTAAAAAGGATCCAGATTCTTAATAATAAATCTACATATCGAAGGTGAACTCACTTTCAAAAAATAACTACCTTTTCATCAAAACCTAGTAATTGTCAAACAACTACCAGCTCTTGAGTGCATAACCTCCACTTCAATGCTTTCAGTGTTTCAGAACAACTATAGGTAGAGACTATTTTATATGTAGTCTATCAATACACGTGGATCAAAATTCCACCATGTTACAACTATAAAAATACTTCCAACCTTGCTCATTCACAAAAACCATGTCTTGCTTCTCAGATAAATGTTCCACCCCACAACAGGGCACGACTGTCACCTAAAATCAGAAAAGGTAATAAATATAATAATACATTGTTGCAGGCATTCAATCAATAAGTTACAGCCCAGACACTTGAGTCTAAGACTAAAAAAATACTGACGTTAGTTATGTATAGACAGACACAAGACAATTGTGAAATTTTCATTCTCAGAGCATGTAAAAATCACTTTATCTGTGAAAACTGTAATTAGTATACATAATGAGAATCTATGTAAATTTATGGGAACAAGATTTCCTATATGTTCACACAGAGAGGGGTCAGAGTATGAATGTACACAACCAGAAGCATGCAAATGAGATAAACAATTCACCAATAATCCTGGGAAAAAGGGGGAATCAGATGGCAAGGTGATTGCAAAGAATGAAAGCTAAAACTGCTGAGAATTTCCTCATCAGTTATTGCAGTTCCATCTTAAGGTAGGCACACAGCTGACGTAGCGGCACCAGCTGCAATGATCGTTTCCATTCTCCCCTCTGAAAAGCATTGCCAGTCCTAAGGTAAATCTGCAGCATTCATCACCAGGGAGGAAAAAAGGGATGGAAATTAGGGTTTGCCACGAGCAAAATGAGGTGTTCAACCGGTACTACAAAACTCAACAATGCAAGAATCTAAAACCACCATCTAGAACATGAAGGGTAGTAAATAAGCAAAATGGTGAAAATATTGAAGGATTTATGGATTAAATAGCGGCAATAAAATCATCTTTCTTTTTCTTTCTTCTTTTTTGGTTTTAAGTAGGGATGGAAAAGTGTGAAAGGGTGTTTTTCAAATAATAAGGCTTGTCGTTAATGTCTTCACTGGTGTAGGTTTGAGTGATGGAAATAGCCTATTCAGAAATGGAGGGTAAGGATACAACCACTACGAACATCTTGCCCATACCAGACCCCACTTTAGCAGGAGCCTTGTGCAATGGGTCATCCTTTTAGGGATGGAAAAGTTAACTTCTTTTTTTTCTTTAATATGAATTGACCATGTTCTATATGCTTCATGAAAGCCCAATTTTTTCAACGACTACAATCATTCATTCGTATGGAACCACACTTTCCAAGCAATGACAGTTCTGAAACTAGGTAGATGATGTGCCTTTAACTGCAATAAACTCACTCCATAAGATAATAAAATTAGGGTTTGAGGTGATAATTCTTACCCAACAATCAGCAAAACCAGAGCAACCACCAATAATAAATATTTGAAAATCGTGTGCTTGGATTTTACACGAGCATCAGCTTGAAGATGTTGGTGCTCCGGCCAACCAAACTGGGTGCGGAGTAGCAATAGGAAACCAAGGAGGAAACCTGACAAGAATCCTCCAATGTGTGCAAAGTTGTCAACGTAAGGAAGAATTCCAACTGCTAAGTTGATGACAATGATGATCACAAGGCTAAATAGAGCAGCAGCCTACAAATAAGAGAAGATGAATCAGGAAATGTGGTTAGACTAGTCAAATTTCTTCATATTCACAGCCTGAACAAGTATTTTAAAAACCATTTAAACAGGTAGAACTATTAATCTACACTCCAACCACTGTGAAGAGGACCAGCAAGTTAAGTGATCTCAAGCTTCATGCTTGCTTCTCACTGATCATTTAATACAGAGATCTAAGCCTAGTTACAATTATCATGAACCCAAGATGACAATTCTCATTCTTCTTGGATGAGATCGGGGAAAACAACTAACACAACAGGAAAAATCAAACGCTTACTGAATCTACCTTATTGGTATAAATAGTCCAATTAGTAAGTAGCTCAGATAGCATCGCCCAAGAAGTCCAAATAGAGCCCCTGAAGCACCACAAGAAATTCTGAGTTGAATAAAAAGGGCAGAGTGTATGCTCCCACCAAATCCTGACAACAGGTAGATTGCCCCCACTCGCACTGACACATACCAAAAATTAAGGAAGAAGAAGAAGAAGATTATATGGATGTAAGAGAAACATAGCAAAATTGTTAAGACAGTAACACTGCAGGAACAAGAAGCTCACAATGGATCAATTATGGTAGAACAGGGTCCCCAATATATCCATGTGGTAAGTTAACTTTGCTTTTATTAGATTTTTTGGCAGGAATGCATCCAACTATGAGAAGCCATTGAAAGGCGTGCTTGCTAAAAAGGAGAGTGAAAAATGAAAAGAAAGTCTAATGCATAATGCTAAACACTACAATTGTCACATAATACTCAAAGGGACTCATTTTGAAGCTCAGCAAAGATTTCATTCCCATAGGACACCCTAAACACCCACATCTCCATCTCTTCAACAAGTTACCATGGAAAAGTATAATAAAACTTCTTTTTCACATACTAATTTGAATTAGGGACAAGTTTAGGCTTCAGCAAGATGAAAGAACATAACATACCAAACCCAAATTGCTGTTCAAGTCGGGTCCCAATAAATACCAAGCTCAACATGTTTGCTAGCAGATGAATGACACCAGCATGCAACCAGATACAAGTGATAAGTCTCCATGCTTCATGTCCATGTACTACCTTGTCCCACTCTAAAGGTCCCAATTTTTCCAATCTGCAAAAGTAAGGGTAGATTGAAAATTAAGAATATCTACAAGTCTGCAGCTACAATTTTATTTATTTATGTATTAACGGTAAAAGAGAACAATAAATTTTGCTTGGTCTGGGGAGGAGCATAAGCGTGAACCCTATGCATATACAAATCATTGAATTCCAGTATATATATTACCATTTCTACACAAATGCAGTACAAGAATGAAAATATTTCCCAGTTTCTTCCTATTGAAGTCGTGTCCTGTGATACATTTTTGACAGTGGCAGTTAAAACAATTAGATTTTATGATTACAGCTAACTCGAAAATTGAAATTAAGAAAGAGAAAATGGAAATATTGAGAAAAAAAAATGTGATGAGAATATCATCACATCCACAAAAGTTTTCCAACAAGAAACCACAATACCCAGTCAACACAACTATCCTAGACACCCATGACATTCTTTTAATGATATCAATTTGTGAAATCCTTTTACCAATTCAAAATCACCCAAGTTTCTGTTTAATTAAAATATCATATTCCATGAAACCACTTGCATTATTCACCAAAACTTTACTTCCAACTTCACTTTAGAACCAATGTGTTTACAACAATAAGCAACAAGATTTCTAAAGGCTATCCAGAACCATTCTCATCAAACGCAATTAGTTTGAGAGGAAAAAGAGACCATGAGCTGATCATCATGTATTTTAGAAATGGCACACAAACAAACACCATAGAAAAGGAAAAGAATAGCACAATACTTCAAAAAAATTAATTAATTAACATCAATACGGAAATAGCTAAACTAGCACCTTGTATGCTTAATTCATGATGTCTTGGATAGTTCTAACAATTTTCAGCCTCTTCAGGTTCATTAAGGACAGCGTTCATTAACAACAACATTAAGTTCCACTAAAAACTAAAAGATCAAAAATGCATATATGACGGTCCTAAAGATGATAACAATCAAGATAACAACACAAAATAAATGCACTCAAAAAATATCCAACCTATGAGAAATTTGAAATTAAGAGGAAATCCCAGCATTCCACAAAGGGGAAAAAATTACAAAAGCCCTCAAGCACAAGATGTTTAGAGGATTGCAATGAATGGACTTTAATCGACACAACAAGACATGGCCAGGTACAAATAAAAAAGAGAGGGTAAATTACACTTTGTATCCCTGCACTACACATGAAATTATGAAATTATGACAGTCAATCTTCTGTACTTCTGGTCAAATCGCACTTTGATCCTTGCACATAAAATTGTGACAGTCAACCCTCTTTACTTTGATCAAATCTCACTTTGGTCCCAATACAAGTGTCGATGTGCCCTTTCTGTTATTCAATTGTTTAAATGTTTAACAAAATCTAATCATGTGATAAAAAATGTGACTACAAAATGAGGGTAAAAAAGGAAAATCGTATGCATTTTTCACCAATACACACTTTATCCCAAAATTTACATCAAAATATTATTTTATTAAGCTAAAACAAAATGCAAATTGTGAACAATTAAGAAAATGAACTAGGATTTTATATAAATTGGAATCACGAAACTTTATTTTTCACAGTAACATAGTCTTTTGTTTATTCATGTTTTTTTCTCTTTGATTTCTTTGTCGCATTTTTTTAACTTCAAAAGCTCTACTTTCTTGCCTTTTCGTCCCAATTTTTACCATACAAACATATATATATATATGGTATTATACAACTCCCGGGCTTATCACGTAGGAAAAAGTATATTGGTGGGAAACATGAATGATTTTCCTCTCCTACCCCCATTTCGTAGTCATATTTTTGTTACATTACTGGATTTTGTTAAAGATTTAAAAATGAAGTAACAAAAGAAGGACATTGACACTTGTGTAAAGACCAAATTAGGATTTGAGTAAAAGTGCAAGGAGTTGACTGTTACGATTTCATGTGTAGAGACCAAGGTAGGATTTGACCAAAAGTGCAAAGGATTGACTATCATGATTTCATGTAAGGGCTAAAATGAGATTCGATGCAAAGTGTAGGGATACAAAGTGTAATTTACACAAAAAATAATAGCAACAATTTCTCCAATCAAATCCCCAATAAATTTTTAGGCGTCATAATTAATGTTAAAAAACATGAAGTTTCTAAAACCCCACGGACCTATACTTATTATGAAGATCTTCAAACAAAGGATCAAAGACCCATCCAATTAAAAAAGAGAAAAAAAAAGACTCACATAAACAATTCACATCAAACATGTACAATCCATGAAATTTTCATTAACCCAATTGCCTAAACTCTTGCCGAGAACTCCCAATAATTGAATCAAGCCCCAAACCAGATAAACCAACAAGAAGAAAAAACCAAAAATTGAGAAATGAGTATGCTAGAAAAACACAGAAATACATAGACATTATACAATTAGGATAAGTCTCACAACCCAAACTTACAGTCCCTGAATTTATCCAGAATATTGATGTATGGTTGAGATTAGTGTGAGGTCCATATATAAAATAAATATGAATCATTTAAATGATAATTCTAAGTAATTTTTTAGTAGTTTAGTCCGGGATTGTAGTATTACTAGCACAATTAAGATTCACACGCTTTGAACATCAATGAATCAAACCAAACCAAACCAAACCAATTAACAAAAGTCGAGAGATGAGCTAAGCAAGAAAATTCCATAGAAACATGTTGCTTACCCAAGATTTACCCTAAGTTTGGATTGAGAGGTTTGGTGAAAAAAGAAAAGAAATGGAGAGAATAATTTGAAGACTTCCCTGGGTTCATTTTCATGTGCTCATTAGTGTTAACTATAGCCATTACTCAATGATATGTTAGAAATAGTTTATTTTGCAGGGATTCAAAAGAGTTCTTTAATATTTTCTTGAGAACTTGAGTCTCAAATTGAGAATGAAATAAAGAGTAGAAAAATAATTTCTTAGTGATGTTAAGTGGGAAGTTTTCATGCTTATTGTTTAGTTTCTATGTATTAGTCTTTACTTAACGCATCCCGAGCAACGCCCAAAGACTCTGATGGTTCTTTCTGTAGGTAGAAGTTAGAACTACTCTGATTGGTCTAAACTTTGACCCTTATTTCTTCCAATTATGTTATGTGTTCTGTATTGCCATATGCCGTATATTCCCTGGAATGTGAGATTCATGATTTTGTTTATTGGATGCTGTCCTATGTTGTTCATTAGCCATTATTGTCATCACTATTTTTGATCTAGTCATGTTGACCTCCTTGTGTTCTGGAAATGATGCCAACCTTTCCAGTCAGTGTGGAGACTATGCTAATGGAGGGAGCTAATTAGCACACTTTTTAATTAGCTCCAATTGTTTGCACTTGCTAATTGATGCATTTTATTGATGCATATCACCTCAAGCCCATAATGAGACAGACAATGATGGTATAGATCAGTTTTGTATTTTTAGATTTTTGATGCAATAATATTTGAAACGTTGTCCATTTGTTTTTGTTTTTTCAATCTTCTTTGCATGAGATATTCCAATTTGATTTTCCCTAGTTTGGTGAAGTTGTGTTCATTTGGAGAGAATGATTAGGGAAGAGAAGAGATTAAGAAAAGAGAGATAGGAGAAAATGAATTAGTAAATTTTCCCTCGTTTTAGTTGAGAACAAAGTAGATAAGAGTTGAGGGGAAAATATATTTATTTTGTTGTTCCTTGAGCATTGTTTGTACCTAAATTAAATTGAATTCCCTCCAAATTTGTGTTCAATGACACGTGGGAATAATATTTAATAACTTTCTCAATTATTTTTTTCTATTTGCGTTTCCCTCTTACCAAACAAATCATAACATTGCTGAGTATTGTTGTTGCAGGAAATTTCTGCCCTGAGATGGAACCGTTCTGGAGAAAAGATTCCTTGATAGATAAAAATGAAATTTGCCTGTGTTTAATTCTAGTAACTTGAAGAACCAATTTATGCTGTGAATGCACAACTGTCCAAAGTAAAAGAGAGATTTGTGCTGGGAATACAAGTTACGATCACGAGTTTGTTGGTTTAGATAGTATATGTATTTGTTGGATTATACTATGTTTATGGATTTTTATTTTGTTGATATGTATGGTTAATAGTTAAGTTTTGTACGTGGTTGAAAATTGAATGGTACAAGTTGTGGAGAAATATTTTTATTGAATGGTTAAGAATTGAATGAATGAATGAATAGAAACTAGTTAAGATTTGTGAATGGAAACTAGTTAAGAATTCAATATTTTTATTGAATGGTTAAGATTTGTGAATGGCTAACCTAGTTAGTCTAGGTCTACTTTCAAATTCACTTGGAGACCTTGTTGGCACATAAATTTCAACTAAATTTATGCCACATATAGGAAGGTTGTAGGTAATCACTTCCTAAAAAAAGATCAATATGATCTGTTGAAATACATAAATAAAACAACGTTGTAACTCAATAACGTTATTCAAGATACTCAAGTGACACGTAAAGCCTACGAAAGATGACACCTGTAAAGCCTACAGCAAGAACACCACACAGGATGAAACCCCAAAGATCAATCCGGTTAATCAGATAGCGCTATTATTCAAAATTCAAATGGCGCTATCATTCAATTTGAAATTCAAATTGAAGATGAAGCATTCCTATCACCTGATGGCCCTCCATAAATATGAGGACCATCACACAAGACGGGGAATCAGAAAATCAGAAGTGAAAAGATCAGAGAGAGAGAAAGAAATTGAGAGCTAAAGAAATCGTTACAAGAAAGAAGAAGAGAAGCCTAGAGAACTCAAGAGCCTCCGCTAATGGCGATGAATAGGTAAAGGGTTCCAAACCCAAAAAAAAACTGTATTTTGTATTCGAGGGTTCAAAACCCATAACAATCTCAATAAAATATTTTTTTTTTTTCTTAAATTGTCTTTTGTTGTTTATTTTGTTCTTCATTAATCGAAGGTTTCATTTGTATAAAATGTGTAATTAACGATCTGAAATACAGATCAGAAATAAGAACCAGCTATTCAAATAATCAACACTGTTTAGTCCAAAAACTAAACAGTGGACATTTGTAACATAAAATTTTGAAATGTGTTGAAACACTTCATGTTTTAAAATTTGTGTCTACAAATTCTGGCACGCCCAGTGGGACCTATTTCTCCCATCTTTTGAAGAACAAAAAAATATATATATATAGTTGAAACTTACTAACGTATTCTTTTATTATAAGAATGTTGAAGCAACTGTCAAGAGACAAACCTACACTCCAGTGGTTCTGAAATCACCAAGGGCAGAGATAGCACCCATCACCCAAGGGGCTCCGGAGCGAATGCTCTTGGCTGTCCCAAAGATAGAACCAGCAAAATCCTGGAAAGATGCACTTCTTTCCCCTATCACCCAAGGGGCTCCGAAGCAAAAGCTCTTGGCTGTCCCGAAGGTAACTGGTGTGACGAAGAAAGTCACACTACTCCAGAAAGCTAAAAGTTTGAGAAAGATGCAAAAGCTCTTGGCTGTCCCGAAGGTAACTGGTGTGATGAAGAAAGTCACACTACTCCAGAAAGCTAAAAGTTTGAGAAAGATTACTGAAAATTATGTGAAAGCGTCAAAGCAGTACGCAACCGTGAGGACCACAGCCCGAACGAAGAGCTTTCTAATTCAGGCAAAGGAGGCTAATCAGTTTGCAACTACGACTTTTGTTGCAGCTTCAACGGGGGCAACAAAAAATGTTGTGGCCCAACTACTCAAAAAGGTAGAAGACTCCATTAAAATGGTGGAGTCTGCCCAGAAGAAAGATTCTGCTGAAAACATGGCCATCATTAGGGCCACTGGGAGGAGGGTAATGACCCAAACTCCTGTTGATGGAAAAAAAGCCCCTGTTGTTGAAAAAACAGTTTCGGCCTACGAACCGATAGTTCTGTTCAGAGCACAAAATCGGTCAAACCAAATCTCAGTCAACTCTCAGGAACCAAAGGAACACTCGTTGGCTCGACAGGGTTCGAATAAGGAACACCCATTGGCCCGACAGAATAAGGAACACCCGTTGGCCCGACAAGGTTCGAATAAGGAACACCTGTTGGCCCAACGGGATTTGAATCAACATCAATTGGTCCGCTCTAAAAATGTAGGGACTGTTTTGAAAATTCATGAGAAATTTGCAAAAACGCAAACAGTTCCTTCTATGCCCCTAGGGGCTCGACTTGATATGTCATCCGGTCCAGTTTCGAAAAGACAAAGGCGAAGAAGAAATAAGGCCTTAAAGAAACTGGAACTAAGAACAGTGGCCACAAATGTTATAGGAGCTATTGAAAGGGCTCTCTCGAAAGAAGAACCCCCAAAACAAATTGAAAGTCCTGTCTTTGTTGGAAAATCCAAGGTAGAGAAGGGTAAGCAACCCTTGGGAAATATTTCTATTTTGGTTTAACTATCTATGGAGGGAATAAGAAAAGGGCCTGTAACAAGGTCCATAACCCGTCAGGCTCAAAACAAAGCATCGCAGTCAGATACTTCAAATATGAGTAATGTTGTGGGGGTTGATAATCCTTTATACGAACAAGATGATTCTATCTCATTTGTTTCAACGAATATTGGAAACAATGAATTGAAAGATATCAACAAAGTCGCAGTTATGATGACTGAGGTTGAGAAAGAAGATGAAAATTCGCAGGTCCAACAAGACCAAGGTCTCAAGGAAAAAGTGGTGGCCCTATAAGAACAACTTGAGAGAAGAGAACGGGAAATGGCTATTATGTTGGAGCAAATGCAACAGTTGCAAGCCCAAATGACAGGACCAGGAAGTGCACCCAAACAAATGACACAACCTGTTGTGGGGACATCTGTAGGCATATAAAGTACACTAGCCCCAGGGGGCAATGGTCCTTATTACTCTGATCTAACCAGTGGTGGTGTGAATCCAATGCTCATGGCCATGATTGATGAAATGGTGAGGAGACAAGTAAAGAAAGTCAAAGAAAAAGATGATGAGAACTTTCGAATAATTTAAAAACCTTACCCAGCATGGGTAGATGCTGTTCCATTCCCTTCTGATTTTTCCCAACCAGATTTCAAAATGTTTGATGGAACAGGAGATCCAAGACAACATGTGGCTCATTTTCTTTCAAGGTGTGGGCCAATAGCCCAGAATGAGGCCCTGTGCCTGCAACTATTTGTTCAATCACTTGAAAGTTCTGCATTTACTTGGTATGCTAACCTTCCTGAGGGATCAATCCTAAATTGGGATTCCATGGTGAAGGAGTTCCTTAAACGATTCTGCAACACACAAAGGCGAGTTGGAGTACCAGAACTAATTGAGACCAAGCAACGTGACAATGAGTCTGTTACAGATTTCATTGCAAGATGGCGCGCTTTGACATTTGCTTGTCCTCAAAAGTTTACACAATTAGAGTTAATTCGGATGTGCCTTAACAACTTCCGACATAAGCTCTCTACGGCTCTTATGGCTCAAACTTTTGAAGGATTCAATGATCTATGCACTAAAGCTCATGATATGGAGCTGCATCTAGCTAAACGAAGGAGGCCTAGGGCCGTTGAAAGGGTTGAGTCCTCGACTGCAACTACAATCGAAACCAGAAAGAAGGGTCCCGTTGTAGTAGGGGCTAAGAAGCCCAAGGAATTTAAAAAGGTGACTATGAAAGAGAGGTTAGAAAATAAATATTCTTTCATGGATGATCTGGTCGAAGACCTATTTGAAGATCTGTTGGAGCAAAAGTTGATTGCTCTCCCTGAGGTGAAAAGACCACATGAAGTAGGAAAGACCAACGATCTAAAGTATTGCCCCTACCATCGTTTGATTAGTCATCCGACAAAAGAGTGCTTTGTTCTGAAAGAGAAAATTCAGGAACTTTTGGAAGATTATTGAGCTCCCTCCTCAAGAGATAGCATCTGCTAACCCAATCACTATCGACAATGATAATGAAAGTGAATGGGTTGTTTATCAGTCAAAAAGCATGAAGAAAAAACAAAATGCCACAACGAAAGCTAGAAGTGTGGTTGATTCAACAACACAAGGGCCAAAAGTTTCCAAAAAGCAAAAACCAAAAGTTTCTAAGAAACAGAAAAAAACCAAAGTAAGTAAGAGAAAAGGAAAGAAGAACCCAAAGAAGGAAAAAGGGGAGAAATTGGTCCCTGATGAGCAGTTAGAGCAAGGTCCTCTTGTCCCAGTCACATTGGAGGAATTTCTACCTTCAAAATTTCAATCTGTGGAGTTGCAGACATACTTTGATAAAAGAAGGGAGGAAAAATTTACTTTGGCCCCTTGTCTAACCATCATTGTTTTGAGTGATGACGAGGAAGATGAGGGTGAAGTTGGTTCAAAAGTTGGGGAAGGAGACTGCATTACATCTCCTATCTGCATTCCAGCCTCACCAGAGTATACACCAGCTTCTCCGGAGTACACAATAGAAGCCTTTTCTCCAAAATATTCGCATTACCACCAATGTACTATCAAAGCACTCCTGAATATGTAAGGGAGCAGAACAAGGAGACACTGGGTGTAGATCCACTGAGCTTGTGAAAAAGGCGAAAAAACAACTACACTTCAAGGATGATGAGGTGAATGGCAGGTGTAAGTCGGATGATGAAGTATGGAAGCATTTAAATAAACAAGCAAAGTCATCTCAAGTAGAGGATCCTAATGAAGATTGAGAACTTGACTTTTCGCCTGATGGTTCACCATACACATCCCCAACTAAGACATACGATGGATAAAGTGTATCAAGTGACCACTTTGACTTTCCTTGTAATGTCATCACTGTGGATGTAAATTTTGAAGAGCGAGAAATACATATCATTCGCAATCCAGGTGATAATGAGAAAGCAAAAATTGAAGCTAGAAGGGAAGCGGAACATCGGGCAAAAGTAACAGTCTCTTTGAAAGATGAGGATTTTGAAGCCCATCAAAATTTGATTATTGAAAGAAATCAAATTTCTGGACACCCTTTTCCTAATTGGGTCGAATGGGTTCAGTTCCCACGAGGATATGTAGTATCTCGTTTTCCTTTATATAATGGGACAGGTTGTCCAAGGCGCCATTTGGTTCGTTTCCTTGCACAATGTGGAAACACAGTAAAAAGTCAGGCGTTACTTCTACGGCAGTTCGTTCTTTCTTTAGAAGGATGGGCAGCAGATTGGTACTTCAGCCTGCCACCTAATTCAATCCCAGATTAGGATACCATGGCTGATCGATTCTATAGGACATTTTATAAACCATGGCCAATAAAAATTGAGATGTCAGAACATTTGGATGACGAAGGTACATCTTCTCAAACATATGATTTCATAGAAGGCACAATTGAGGAGAAGATTGAAATTGCCCTTGATCTTCGAGAGATGGGCACTTATTGCCCAAGGGATTTGTTCCCTTTATGGGTAGAGCAAACACCACTTCCTGAAGGATACGAACTTCCAAATTTTGTCCTATATGAAGGGTATGGAGATCCTCAAAAACATATTAGGCGTTTTTTGAAACAGTGTGGGGAAACAACTCAAAATCAAGCACTTTGCCTAAAACAATTCCCCCTTTCTTTAGAGGGGATCGCCTTTGACTGGTATTGCTCCCTCGATGGAGTCGTGGTGCCTAGTTAGGAGGCCATGAAGAATGGTTTTGAAGAATCTCAATGCTTTTATAGGCGTGACTCTCGATACCTAAGAAATGGGAGAAGAATGCAGCTCCAGGAAGATGGAGAAGTGACTGATGATGATGATCACGCTGCAGCTGGACCAGTTAACATGGTCCAAATAAGTGAGGGAATAAAAGAAGTTGAGGTCAACGAAAAGGCAGTTGCTGAAGTATGCCAGACTTCCTTGACCTATCGGAGGAAATTACGAAATCCTCAGGACCCTCAAACGTCAGAAGTTCCACAGGTTTTGCTGGAGGAAGAGCAAGTGAAATATGATGTACTAGCTTATCTAAAGAAAATTCCAGCATTGTTGAGCGTATATGATGCACTAAAAATGTCTCTAGAGCTTCAAAAGTCTTTAATATATGCTCTGTCCAAGCCAGAGGATTTCCACAAAGAAATCGAGGGTAGAAATCAAGAGAAGGCAACTACATGCATGGCCATGGTAACCTTTGGTGACAAAGACGTGTGCTGAAATGACAGACCATAATCGGCCTTTGTTTATCACTAGGCTTATCCATGATGTGAAAATTTCTCGAATTCTGGTTGATGGAGGATCTGCGGTAAACCTCCTGCCTCGGAGGGCCTTAAACTTGTTAGGGGTTCGAATTTCACAACTTCGCCCAAGTCGTTTGGTCATTCAAGGATTTAATCAGAATGAACGACGCCCAATGGGGAAGATTGAATTGCGAACCAAGTTTGGAGATATTGAAGAAAGCACTAAGTTCTTGGTCATTGATGTAGACACCTCTTACAATGCTTTGCTTGGGAGACCATGGATGCATAATCATCATGCAGTGCCATCAACTTATCATCAATGTATCAAGTACCCGTTGCCTTCACCCAAAAAAGAGGGGACAATTGTGGCTGACAATGATCCATTTGGAGAAGTAGAGGCCTATTATGCTGATGCTCGCTTCTATACAAAGACTTCACAAAGAAAGGGAAAAGATGTGAAGAAATCTGAAGATACTCCGAATGACAAAGACGCTCTAGAGTTTGCTCCAGTTTCAACAAAAAGAACTTTTCGATATGTGCCAAAGTCCGAAAGGAAACTGGGGGCAAAGGCTCTAGGCCCAATAAATCCAATTTTGGATCTCAAAGGTGAGTTCGCATTGCCATTAAAGAGGACAAAATGCACCTATGTCGAGAAATATAATAAGATTGTCGTCCCCCCTAAAGGAAAAGGGTCGAAACCCATAATATTCCACTCACTTGGAGATGTTGAACAGAAAGTGAAAGTTGAACAAGGGCCAGAAGAAAACATCTCGAGTTTTGAGAAGCCTACCTTCAGTGCAGAAATTACACAGATGTTGGTAAAAGTTGGTTTAGATCCTGAAAAGAACAATGACACCCTTTGACTTTGCATTAACACCTTCGCAAAGGCAAGCTATCCAGCAAGGCGGCATTATCACTGCTAGGACAGAAGGGTTAGGCTATCAGGGTGATGAGGAAAAATTTCCAGTAAACATGACTATCACTCAAGATGTGTTGGAAGATGTTGGCCAAGATGAAGCTCAACCTGCACCAACAGAATTTGAAGCAGGAGGCCAAGCCACTGTGGATGACCTTCGTGAAGTAAATCTGGGTGATGAAGGAGAAAACAAACCAACCTTCATTAGTGCAAATTTAAAGGAAGAAGAAGCTCAGCAATATATTTCCTTCTTAAGGGAGTATCGTGACATATTTGCATGGAACTACAATGAGATGCTTGGTCTTAATCCAAAGATTGCAGTCCATAAGCTTGCAATGCACCCTGAGAAACGGCCAGTTAAACAGCCTCAGAGGCGAACTCGACCAAAGCTTACAGCCCAAATTGAAGTTGAAGTCGACAAGCATATCAATGCAGAATTCATCAGGGAAGTCCAATATCCAACCTGGCTAGCAAACATAGTGCCGGTCAAGAAAAAGAATGGTCAAATAAAGGTCTGCATTGATTTCTGTGATCTCAATGAGGCTTGTCCTAAAGATGACTTTCCCTTGCCCATCACTGAGCTTCTTGTAGATGCAACTACGGGGTATGAAACCTTGTCTTTTATGGATGGATACTCAGGATACAATCAAATCCGAATGGCACCTGAAGATGAAGAAATGACTGCATTCAGGACTCCGAGAGGAGTCTTTTGCTATAAGGTAATGCCTTTTGGCCTGAAAATGCTGGGGCCACGTATCAAAGGGCAATGACTGTAATTTTCGGTGATATGCTCCATGACACCATTGAATGCTATGTTGATGATCTTATCGTCAAGACAAAGGAAAAAGAAAACCATGTGGAAGATTTGAGAAGAATCTTCGAACGTTTGAGGAGATACAAACTCAAGATGAACCCACTAAAATGTGCATTTAGAGTTTCCTCAGGAAAATTTCTAGGGTTTGTGATTCGAAACAAAGGGATTGAAATTGACCCTACTAAGATTAAAGCCATTGCTGAAATGCCTCCTCCGCAAAATTTAAGGGAATTGAAGGGGCTACAAGGGAGATTGGCCTATATCATAAGATTTATTTCTAACTTGGCTAGTCAATGCTTGGCATTCTCAAGATTGATGAAAAAGGGTGTTCCATTTGAATGGGATCAGCAGTGCCAAAATGCTTTTAATAGTATTAAGGAGTATCTTTTGAAGCCTCCAGTACTCGTGAGCCCAATAAAAGGGAAACCACTCTTGTTGTACATAACAGCCTTGGATGGTTCGTTAGGGGCACTGTTGGCACAACACGATGAGCATGGGAAAGAAAATGCCTTGTATTACTTGAGTCGTACTCTGGTTGGAGCAGAAGTCCATTACTCTCCTATCGAAAAGACATGTCTTGCCTTTGTGTTCGCCTTGCAAAAACTAAAGCACTATGTCTTTGAACACGAAGTCAAGTTGATATCAAGAGCAGACCCCTTGAAATATATACTTTCACGGCCCATACTTTCAGGGAAAATTACAAAGTGGGCTGTAATTCTCCAACAATTCGCAATTGAATATGTTCCCCAAAGAGCTGTAAAAGGGCAGGCTCTAGCAGATTTTTTGGCAACACATCCTATACCTGATGACTCACCTCTAGTAACTGATTTACCAGATGAAGAAGTTATGCAAGTAGAAATTCAAAAAGGATGGGAGATGTATTTTGATGGAGCTTCAAGGAGTCCAGATGACAAGAAGCAAGAAAATCCTAAAAACAATAAAGCTGGAATTGGAATTGTGTTTGTGACTCCAGACAATGCTATAATCACCCATTCTTTCGCCTTAAGTGAAGGATGCTCCAATAATGAAACAGAATATGAAGCTGTAATTGCTGGATTAGAATTGGCATTACAAATTCCTATTGAAGAACTCTCAATTTATGGAGATTCGGAACTGGTGGTAAAGCAACTCCGTGGAGAATACATTATTAAGAAAACAAGTCTCATCTCGTATCATGAAAGGGCTGATCAATTGCTTTCGCAATTTAGGAAAACACATATTTTCCACGTGAAGAGAAGAACAAATGCTCGAGCTGATTTACTTGCAAGTTTGGCTGCATCACTCACCCTACCAGATAGCAAAACAATTGCTATCACGGTAGGTGAAAGAAGGGTGTTACAACCTTTAAAAGAAGTTTCTGACTTGGTTCCAATTTTGGTCGTCACCACGAAAGAAGAAAACGATGAGGATTGGCGAGAACCATTCATAGCTTACCTCCAACATGGTAGGTGTTACAGGGTCTATTTTTGTTTCAAAAATTCCAGCCTGCAATGGCACTAAGTTGGACACTTAGTCTCAGCCAATGTATGAATCCACACACACACACAAAGTGCTTATAACAAATAAGAGATTAGGCAACAAAGTGATTACAGGAAAAACCCAACCTTTATTAAATTGCACCAACAATTACAAAGGATGCCAATGGATACTCTTACCAACACTTAGATGATTTTCGAGTTCCATGGCCTATGCCTAAATAGGCTTACATTCAGTTTTCAGATTACAAGCAGATTTACAAGGAAAGCATGCCAAGTGGCATGGCAGTTGACACCCCCAACTGCCTAGGGACTTAGGATCATTTCTGGGACATAACTGCCAGTAACTACTGCTATTTTTCAGCCATGCTTCCTGATGTCCAGCTTTGCCTTGTCTCTGCCCAACATGGGTAATCGGCTTCTTGCGCCTCACTGCTTGAACCTCATATGCCTTGCAGAAGAAATCGGTCATTTTAATGCCTTGCATATCTGCCATTGCTGCCCACACTTAGGAGGGCTCAGGTCATTGCCTTCAAAGATTAGCCAATGTTTCTCATCGTTTTGGCATGCCACCATCATGCCGGGGACTTGGTTGGACATGGGCGCAAGGTGCTGCCAATGCCAACCAATGCAGCCTTCAAGTAGAAGGTGCTAACAGTAGGCTACCTGAAGATGAAGTAAAAAGAATTGAAGTGAGACGCAGGGCTACCAAATTCGTCTCGTGGAAGGATGGGTTATACAAAAGGTCTTTGGATGGAATGTACATGCGGTATATAGCCAAGGAGCATATTCAAGAGGTAATGACAGAAATACATGCAGGTATATGTGGGGCATACCAAAGTGGTCCTAAATTACATATGCAGCTAAAACGGTTGGGATACTATCGGCCGACTATGATTGCATATTGGATAGATTATGCTCGAAGATGCCAAGTCTGCCAATTCCATGGGAACTTTCTCCACCAACCCCCAGAACCTTTACATTTAACAACTTGTTCTTGGCCATTTGCAGCATGGGGTATGGACATTATTGGTCCTTTTGTACCTCCATCTTCAGCAGGAAATCGATACATCCTAGCTGCAACTGACTATTTCTCAAAATAGGCAGAGGGCGTGGCTTTAAAGGATATAAAGGGCACAACTGTCTCTGAGTTCATCCGAACCCATATCATTTACAGGTTCGGGATTCCAGAAAGTATCATCATGGATAATGAACAGCCAATCAAGAGTGATGCTTTGAACAAGTTATTTGCCAAGTACAAAATCAAAAACAACCATTTATCAAGATATCATGCACCTGCCAATAGTTTGGCAGAAGCTTTCAACAAGACATTGTGCAAAATTCTCAAGAAGATGGTGGATAAAAACAAAAAAGCTTGGCACGAAAAGTTACAAGAAGTTTTGTGGGCTTATCGGACTTCGCACAGAACTCCTACTCAAGCAACCCCTTATTAGATTCGCGCTCGCTTTTGGAGGAGAAGGTTTTTTTTACCACTTGAGGTTCAAATACCATCATTGCGAGTGGCAATACAAGAGTCCTTAACAGAAGATGAAAGTGCAAGAGTGAGGTTGGCTGAGCTAGAGACCCTGGATGAAAGAAGGTTGTATGCTCAACAGAACTTGGAGATCTACCAACAAAGGATGGCAAATGCATTCAATAAAAGAGTGAAGCTTCGTTCCTTTAAAAATGGAGACTTGGTACTAATGGTTAGAACACCCATAGTAGTCTCACGAAGAACCAAAGGAAAGCTTGAGCCCAAATGGGAAGGACCTTACGTGATTGAAAAGGTTTATTCTAATGGGACCTATTTGTTGATAACGATGGATGGTGACAGAATCATTCCCCCAACCAATGCAAGGTTCTTGAAGAGATATTACCCTTAAAAAAGCTTGCTAGGTTGAAAACCCGAAAGGGCGGCCTAGGCAAAAGTTAGAGCACAAAAAAAAAACTACCAACGGTATTGTATGTGGTTAAACTGCTAAAATATCCCACCGAAATCTAAGGTAGTAAAACATTGGATACTCCTGACCCGCAAGAGTATAAACTATGTATAGCCAAACAACATTCAAAAACCACCAACGGTATTGTATGTGGTTAAACTGCTAAAATTTCCCACCGAAATCTAAGGTGATAAAACAATGGATACTCCTGGCCCGCAAGAGTATAAACTGTGTATGGCCAAACAAAAGTCAAAAACCACCAACGGTATTGTATGTGGTTAAACTGCTAAAATATCCCACCGAAATCTAAAGTGGTAAAACATTGAATACTCCTGGCCCGAAGAGTATAAACTGTGTACGGCTAAACAAAGATTGAATCCCAACAACGGTATTGTATGTGGCTAAACTGCTAAAATATCCCACCGAAATCTAAGGTGGTAAAACATTGGATACTCCTGGCCAGCAAGAGTATAAACTGTGAACGGCCAAAATAAGACAAATCAATATATTGTATTGAGAAATTTCATATGACAAATAAATCTATTGTGTACGGCCAAAATAAGACAAATCAATGTATTGTATTGAGAAATTTCATATAACAAATAAATCTATCACTGAGCGAAATTTCATAAATACATTATGTTCGGATGAATAACAAAATAAAAATGCATTCATTCATTAAGAGAAGCCTTGGCCCTTTCAAAAGCACGTTCCACAACACTCTGTTGTCCATTCTTCTTCTTGTGTTGGCTCAAAACATTCAAAGCAGTTTGCACGTCTTCTTCTGATTTAGAAACACTCTCAGAAGCTTGTGCAAAATCACACATAAATGATGCATGTTCGGCTTGGGTGAAGGACAATTCCTCTTCAAGTTGTTTGAGTAGCTCTTTGGTTTGAATAATCTTTTGATTAAGACCCGCAATGTACTCATCTGACTTGATAATTGAAGCAGACAACTGTTCATGTTCGCCAGAAACTTTGTCAAAATAAAGCTTCTTCTCATAGTATTGGGCCTCAAATTCTGCAGTAAACAAATTTGAAGAATCTGCAAGTTGGGTTTTCAAAGCAAAGCACCCAAGAAATATCTTCACCTTCTCGTAAAAGGAGGTGAAGTCTACACCCAAACTCTTCAAAATCATGAAAACGTTGTTTGCTACAGCGATCATGCCATTAACATCCGCCATTGATTGAAGAGAAATAGTAAGACCTTTCTGAATATGGGTGGTTGCTTCATTAGAGGAAGTTCCCAAAAGAAGGCTAGATGGAGCAAGGGTGCTTCAAGTTTGTCAAATAATTTGTTAACCCCATTTGCTTCAAGTAAGTCTGCAAGAATTTGGGCCTCTTCCGAGGTATCAGAAGTAATTTCGTCTGTCTCTTCCAATGTATCAGAAGTACTTTATGTGAAAATAGAAAGAGATACTCAATGAAAACATAGAAGGTAAAAACAATATATATATATATGAATGAAGTATACCTTGGTGTACAGCTTGAAGAGACTTAAATGGAGGAAGAGACAAGTTGTGATTCCCACAAGTGGACCACGGATTTTGCAATGTGGCATGATCTAAAAAGAAAAGAGTTCCTTGAGTACGTATACAAGGAATGAATAAGAATACCCTTAAAGGTAGCCAATGGCATATGTGAGGCAGCTGGGGATGTCCGAGGCACAGTACCTAAGAAAATGAAAGGTATATAAAAAATAAATTTAAAAAAAAAAAAAAAAAAAGAAAGAAAGAATTATACCTTTCTCTAATAGCTTGGATGGCTTGTTCGAAGAAAGAGAAGAAAAACCTACATTTACTGGGGGCAATTTACTCATCTTAGTCGGTGTGCCATCTAAAAGAGGGGTATAGTCATAAAACTCATCTTTACTCTCACTACTTCCGTTGAGAGAACAATCAAAAGATTTGGTAGGAGAAGGAATTTCAACATTCTTAATGCGAATACGACCCATGGCAATTAATTCATACCCATCTCCCTCAAAGAGTTCTTGAATCATATTCTCATCTTTATCTTCAAGAAAAGAGTACAAGTATGTGCGAAATTGATCCATTGGGGTTTTGGTCGCTACGGTGGGTTGGGAAGTTCCTGTACAATCATTGATAGACATAGTATCTGGAAAAAGCTTTGCGAGACTAGAAAATTGAGGACTAAAATCTACTTGCTCAAAGCTAAATCTCATTTTAAATTGAGAATTACACATATCCTCGAAAAGATGAAGGAGATCTGAAACCGAGTAACTAGATCGAGAAGGAGCAATAAATGGTCGACTATTATCCATTCTCTGAGGTGATGATGCTTCCAGAGCAATAGGTGAAGATGATGACCTAGCTCTATAGTAAGAAGGATTCTTCGTCTTTCGGTCTTTAATTGCCATATCCAGTTTTCTCTTACGTGAGGATTTTGGCTGGGTATGAGTAACATACTGAAGCACGGTAAAGGAAGTTCCCAACCACCAATTGGCATAAGGCATGGTTACGTGAGAAGTAGATCGGGAGCCTGGTAACTCCAATGAGACTTTTGTACCGCAGCGTAGCATATGGCGCCAGTTGTAATAAAATTTAGACCACTCAGAGGGCTGCCGACAAGATACATTAAGCGGTGTAGGGCACGCTTGAGCAAACCCAAATTGACGACGTGTCGCTTAGGGAGTACGGTTCAGAAATGAAATTAAATCCCATTTTAAAAGTTAAAATCCCTTGCCTCAAAGATACAAGATAGCCAAGGTGGAAAGGTGATATCCTTTCAGAGTCGACCAAAATGCCTGAAGGTTCACCTTCATGGGTAAGAGCCCGAAACTGACACTCCGTACGATAAGTTAGGAGAGAGTCCACAAATGAAAATTTATTAGTAAAAAACTGGACAGCCGATTGGTTTCCAATAAACCCAAGATATGACATGAAATGAATATCAGGAATCAAACGTATCAACTGAGGATCCCCATGAGAGTAAGTCTTGACAAAATATAGTGAAATCCATCCAAAAAGGTAATGCAAAGAACCTTGAATATTTTCCTTCCCAGGTGAAGATGATGATGCCATTTTACCAAGAGAATGATAGAGGTATGCAAAGACGGGAATGGCCAAGCTAAATAAGGTTCCACTTGCCATTTTGGTGGCTACATGAAAGGTCGTCGGACGAATTTCCCCAGAAGAGTGAGGGAAGACAAATCCACTAAGCCAGCTCGCCAAAAAACCAGAAAGATACACATTATCAGGGATTCTGTCTTTTCGTTGAAAACCACTAATCGAAGTTGGGGATTCGTCAATGAATTTGGAAGTCCAGTGGTTAAACTTCCTGGATTGAAAAGAGCTGACATAAATGTTGAAAAGCCCACAGCATGCCTTGGATGTCTGGGACGAATATAAAATGTCATTGGAGGGGGTGAACTCCTCATAAAACTCGCCATGGATGGGGAGCCCACTAATGCAATGAAGGTCCCATAAAGAGATCCCAAGTTCGCCGTAAATGGTGTGAAAAGTGTTGGTGTCGGGTGACCACCGCTCTAAGAATCCTTTGAGCAGGGTGACATTCCTAGCATAAGCAAATTGGGACACATAGATTGCAGCATAAATCCCACACTTCTTCAAAATAGGGGCAAATGTGGAAAGAACGTCATTCAACCAAAAAATCCATATAGGGGATTGTAAATGGGTAGAAATGTCGCGGACATTAAAAGAAATTATCCCACTTCAGTTTTTCATGTTTCATTCTCTTAAGAAGAGTATTAAATTCAGAGCAGTCAAGGTCTTCAGAAAATGAACGGAGGATTGAGACAGGGAATGAACCGATTGATTTGGAGTGCCCTTTCTCGAGAATCTCACAGCAGTTTCGAATTCTTGTATAGACCAAGTCTTCGGAAGCCGTATGTAAAGGGATGTAGGGGTCCAACTCGGTAGGTGACAATAAAGCAGTGATAGGTTTGTGACGAATTATTTTCAGACCAGATTTGTCCAATACATCCCTCTCGTCACGTCGAAGATATTCAAGTGTCTTTTCCGTGCTTCCTAAAAAAAAAGAGGTTAGTTGAGGCAAAATGTCCTAATATAAAGAAAGTGATGAAAGCCCCTTGCCAAGGAATCAAGCCATTGGGGTGAAAGACACAATCACTGCCAAGGTTTCAAGCCGTTGGGGTGACGGACACAATCACTGCCAAGAACTCAAGCCGTGAGGGTGACGGACACATTCACTGCCAAGGTTTCAACCCGTTGGGGTAACGGACACAATCACTGCCAAGAATTCAACCCGTTGGGGTGACAAACACATTCACTGCCAAGGTTTCAACCTGTTGGGGTGACAGACACAATCACTGCCAAGGATTCAACCCATTGGGGTGAAGGACACAATCACTGTCAAGGATTCAACCCGTTGACACAATCACTACCAAGGATTCAACCCATTGGGGTGACGGACACAATCACTGCCAAGGATTCAAGCCGTTGGGGTGACTACCAAGGATTCAAGCCGTTGGGGTGACGGACACAATCACTGCCAAGGATTCAAGCCGTTGGGGTGACGGACACAATCACTGCCAAGGATTCAAGCCGTTGGGGTGACGGATACAATCACTGCCAAGGATTCAAGCCGTTGGGGTGAAGGACACATTCACTGCCAAGGATTGAAGCCGATGAGGTGACGGACATAGTCACTGCCAAGGATTCAAGCCGTTGGGGTGACGGACACATGCACTGCCAAGGATTCAAGCCGTTGGGGTGATGGGGTGAAGTACACAATCACTGCCAAGGATTCAACCCGTTGGGGTGAAGTACACAATCACTGCCAAGGATTCAAGCCGTTGGGGTGACGGGCACATTCACTGCCAAGGATTCAAGCCGTTGGGGTGAAGGACACATTCACTGCCAAGGAAGCAAGCCGTTGGGGTGAAGGACACAATCACTGCCAAGGATTCAAGCCGTTAGGGTGAAGGACACAATCACTGCCAAGGATTCAAGCTGTTGGGGTGACGGACACATTCACTGCCAAGGATTCAACCCGTTGGGGTGACGGACACAATCATTGCCAAGGATTCAACCCGTTGGGGTGACGGGCACATTCACTGCCAAGGATTCAACCCGTTGGGATGAATGACACAATCACTACCAAGGAAGCAAGCCGTTGGGGTGAAGGACACAATCACTGCCAAGGAAGCAAGCCGTTGGAGTGAAGGACACAATCACTGCCAAGGATTCAAGCCGTTAGGGTGACAAACACAATCACTGCCAAGGATTCAAGCCGTTGGGGTGACAGACACATTCACTGCCAAGGATTCAAGTCGTTGGGGTGACGGACACAACACTACCAAGGATTCAAGCCGTTGGGGTGACGGACACAATCACTGCCAAGGATTCAACCTGTTGGGGTGAAAGACACAATCACTGTCAAGGATTCAAGCCGTATCACTGCCCAAGGATTCAACAATCACTGCCAAGGATTCAACCCGTTGGGGTGACGGACACAATCACTGCCAAGGATTCAACCCGTTGGGGTGACGGGCACAATCACTGCCAAGGACTCAAGCCGTTGGGGTGAAGGACACAATCACTGCCAAGGATTCAACCCGTTGGGGTGACGGACACAATCACGGCCAAGGATTCAACCCGTTGGGGTGACAGACACAATCACTGCCAAGGATTCAACCCGTTGGGGTGAAGGACACAATCACTGCCAATGATTCAAACCGTTGAAGTGAAGGACACAATCACTGCCAAGGTTTCAAGCCATTGGGGTGAAGGACACATTCACTGTCAATGATTCAAGCCATTGGGTAAAGGACACAATCACTGCCAAGAATTCAAGCCATTGGGGTGAAAGGACACAATCACTGCCAAGGATTCAAGCCATTAGGGTGAAAGGACACAATCACTGCCAAGGATTCAAGCCACTCAATGATACCTACAAACAAACTCTGACGCCTTGCGGGTTGCTTGTAAAAGAGGGAAAAAGACATGAAATAATTGCCAAAAAAAAAAGAAAAAACAAATCAAAACCAAAAAAAAATCGTAATTCGTACAGTTACAATTCACTTGCACGAATCACAAGGGGGCAGGCCTTGATTAGATTAGATTAAAAAAAATTCTACAAAAGGGGCTGAAAATTTGTGAGGGTTTAGCCAAAGAAGTCAAAGGGAAAGTAGGTTTTGTAACTTGGGATCTTGCTGGTCAATAATTAATGTCCACTGTTCCTCATTTGTTCAAAGATACAAGCAGCAAGTTCCTTGGTCATATCCACAAGTAAGGACTTTGTATACAGGCTATTAAAAAAAATCTGCTAAATAACATAGCAACAAACAGGTTGTTGCTGCTGGAAAAAAAAAAAAGGTGCGGTTTCAATCTTTACATGCTTGTCTTGACTTCAAAAAGGGTCTTTGTTTGACTATTTGGGCTTGTGGTCTAGCAAAATGGACTGTCTTTATTCATATCTAGGCCATATCTGCTTAACAAACATGACAGCAGATTATACACATAATACATTTTTAGAGCAGAGAATGTAAAAAAAAAAAAGAGCGGTTCATATGGGTTATAAAAAGGCTCATGAAGAAAAATTTTCTGCTGGAAGGTAAAAAGAAAAAAAAAACAAAAGGGGTTTATTCAGGTTATATATGTGTAATAAAAAAAGAGGGACTCATGTAGAAAGAAATTTTCCTATAGGGCTAAGTAAAAAAAGAGGTCTTAGCTTCATCAAAAAAAAAAAAAATTTCTTGTGGAAGTTAAAGCACAAGAAAAAGAAACTGTTTGGTCTTTAGAAAAAAAAAAAATCGTTTACATGGTTGTCCTGATTTCAAGAACTATGTGGATTTATGGGCTAGCAAAAGGGGCTGTTTTTGCCATCATATAAAAAGCACAGCATTCAATGGTGAGTTCATGAAATAAATCTGCTAAACAAACAGATTGATGCTATAAAACAGCATCAGATTGTCCTGTACAAAAAAAAAAAAGAAAAAAAAGAAGAAGAATGATAGAGGTACAACATGCAAAGTCCTGGATGGCCAAGCTAAATAAGAGGATGCTGCCACAAAGATATAAAGTCTTGTGATATAACATAGCGTCAGATTGTGTACAGCATGCAAAGTCCTTGTGGTTTGACAAGTAGGCCATTTAAAATATATATATATATAATAGAGTTTGCCAAATAGCATAGCAACAAACAAATTTGATGCTATAAAATAAAAAAAGAAGAAGATCTTGTGGAAGTTAAAGAACAGGAAAAAGAAGTTGTTTGGTCTTAAAGAAAGAAAAATTTGCTTACATGGTTAGCAAAATGGGTTGTTTTCTTTCAAGGCCATATATCTTTGTGGCAGTTTTTGAAGTCTTTGTTTGGTCTCATGGTTTTAAAAGCTGGCAGCAAGAAAAAAATATAGTGTACACACATATACACACGCGCACACACACACACACATATATATATATATGCTGCTAAACAACACAGCAACAAATAGGTTTTTGCTGTACAGAAGAAAAAAAAAAGTGTTCATTCTGTTGAAAGAAGCAAAGTACAAGAAAGATGAACAAGAAAAGAAGCAAAGCAAACCTGATATGAGGGGAGTAGAGGGTAATCTTTTGTATCCTCAAAGAGAAATTGCCGCTGGAAAGATACTAAAATAATACTAAAATAATGAAGACCTAATATGCACCACAAAATCTGCAAAGGAAAAAAAAGAGAGGCTGCTGGAAACAATCTGCTGGGAGGAAGAAAGCTACAGGGAAAATATATGGGCTGTATGCATGGATAGATGTCATATAAGCAAAAAATTCTTGCTTAAGAAAAGAGGTAGTATTCTCCTAAAATACTTCAAAGAAGCAAGAGTTTAGGTAGGATTTGAAATACTAAGAGTTTGTGTAGGATTAGAAATCCTACCAATGCCAATCCATCCTATTCCATTTAGACAAACTCCTAAAATATATATATATATATCTGTTGTAAAAAAATCTTAAAAATAATAAGTGGCAAGTTGGAGGCCCACAAAAGAAAAGGCCCAATTAAAAAAATGATGGTCTAGGAAAGGAAAGGTCCATGATGGCCTAGGGAAAATAAATAAATAAATATGTTGTAAAGAAAAAAGTGGCAAAAGAAAAGGCCCAATTTAAAAAAATGGTGGCCTAGAAAAGGAAAGGTCCATGATGGCCTAGGAAAAAAAAAATGTTGTAAAGAAAAAAAGTGGCAAGTTGGAGGCCCACAAAAGAAAAGGTCCAATTAAAAATGGTGGCCTAGAAAAGAAAAGGTCCATGATGACCTAAAAAAAAAAAAATTTGCTGTAAAAAAAATGGTGACAAGTTGGAGGCCCACAAAAGGAAATGTCCAATTAAATCTTGGACCTTACTCATGACCCTTCAAAAAAATAAAAAAAAATTAAGTCCATAAAAAGGACCCATGCAACAAAAGTAAATGGCCCATGGACTATAAAGGGCAATTAACCCTTTATTTAAAAAAAAAAAAGAAAAAGAAAGAGGCCAGGGACCAAAGCAAATAAATAATCCCATCCAAGACCTAAAGATCATCCAGATAAAAGTGCCAAATTGTCATGACTCGCACAGTTAAGAAAATTCACTTGTGCAAGTCACGAGGGGCATTTGTTGGCCCATAAATTTCAACTAAATTTATGACACGTATAGGAAGGTTGTAGGTAATCACTTCCAAAAAAAAGATCAATATGATCCGTTGAAATACATAAATAAAACGACGTTGTATCTCAACAACGTTATTCAAAATACTCAAGTGACACATAGAGCCTACAGCAAGGACACCACACAGGATGAAACCCCAAAGATCAATCCGGTTAATCAAATATACGATTAATCAGATAGCGCTATTACTCAAAATTCAAATGGCGCTATCATTCAATTTGAAATTCAAATTGAAGATGAAGCATTCCTATCACCTGATGGCCCTCCATAAATATGAGGACCATCACACAAGACGAGGGATCAGAAAATCAGAAGTGAAAAGATCAAAAAGAGAGAGAGAGAAATTGAGAGCTAAAGAAATCGTTACAAGAAAGAAGAAGAGAAGCCTAGAGAACTCAAGAGCCTACGCTAATGGCGATGAATAGGTAAAGGGTTCCAAACCCAAAAAAAAACTATATTTTGTATTCGAGGGTTCAAAACCCATAACAATCTCAATAAAATATTTTTTTTTTTCTTAAATTGTCTTTTATTGTTTATTTTGTTCTTCATTAATCGAAGGTTTCATTTGTATAAAATGTGTAATTAACGATCTGAAATACAGATCAGAAATAAGAACCTGTTATTCAAATAATCAACACTGTTTAGTCCAAAAACTAAACAGTGGACATTTGTAATATAAAATTTTGAAATGTGTTGAAACACTTCATGTTTTAAAATTTGTGTCTACAGACCTTTGAAACAGTAACTAATATTTTTTGAATGCCAATCAAAGCACAAAAGGCCAATTCACTATGCAAAACAAACAGCTAACATAACTGCTGGTGGCTATAGTATTTGAAATATTAAAGCATATAGAAGAGAAACTTGCCAATCTTTAACTGCCAGGCTTGACCCTTCTACCAACATCAATGAAGTCAAAAAGGGACTGCAAAGCAAATCACTCAAGTTAATCCACAAGAATGTGTAGAAGAACGTACCGATTAAATCAATGCAATGTAAATCTTAACCAGAAACTATACCTGCAGTTTGTCAGACTTCAGAAACCGGCGACCATGACGGCTGCCATCAGGCATCCGCACTTGAAGAGTTACAGCTTTCTCATCCTCTGGAGTTGGCTCCTGAGGAAGGGAAGCTTCCTTTGCTGCTAGCTGCCTCTCAATCTCCTGTAGTCAAAATAAATAAATTAGTCTCCTAAATAAGTCTCCAGGGATGAATATGGAAACTCTGAACATAATCTAGAACAGTGCCTGTCCTTCTCATCCAACGAGAAGCTTAAAAATTAAAATAACATATTCAGGGGAACTGTGCCAGAACGTCTTGATACAAAGGATGCACCAATTCCATTTGGACAGGATCGACAAGCATAAAATACTGAAGCGTAAAATTCAAACAATCTCAAAAAGAGAAATGAGAGATTAATAATATAAATTTATAATATACCAATCCGCTAATTTGGACTAGGTTAAGAACTTTATAATACTAATTGGGAAGAATAATGCCGAAGCTGTAGGCATAGCAATGGTAATTGATTGTAAACTTTTCTTCCATGGGTCTACTGTACTTGCTGCTTTCACAGAGGTCCATGAGATCCCACATAAAATGTTTAATTTCACTAGTGCACATGTCTTTGTAGAAGGTACACTTACTTCACATATGTGATGGTTGTCTAGGATAACCATTGCCTTTGCATGGCATAGCAAGTTATGTGGCTACTTATATTGAATTGCCAGTGTGATTGACAAAATGGGCCTGCAACCTCATTGATGTGGAATGTGCGCTTTTTAAGTTTGGCATGGAGATTTTATTTATTTCATAATTTTATATTTTAAATTTTTATTTGTAGTTTAATTAGTATCAAGGGCCTCGTTTGGCAAGTGACTTTTTTAGCCAAAAAATCAAAAAGTTACTAAGAAAGCCAAAAAACCAACGACATATACCAAAAAGTCAAAAATTCCCTTTTCTCTCTACTTTTTGCACATCTTTTCGTAAAAAGTCAAAAAGTCATCCCAAACATACTAGTTTTTTTTACATCATATTTTAGCCAAAAAGCCAAAAAGTTACTAAAAAAGCCTGTTCCCAAACGAGGCCTAGTGATAATTTTTAGAAAAACTATTATGCAAGGTGTAATAGAAAAAGAAGAACTTGAAGAGTCGAGTTCTATATTAAATTATGGGGATATATCTATTATGCAAGGTGTAATGGAGAAAATAAATAATAAATAAATATAAAAAAGGACCCATGAGCAGTTCCACAACATCTAGTGCTGCCTCATTAGACATTGAATTTTTAAATAATATTACCTGTTCTTCCTCCAGTTTTCTACGTGATTCTTCTTCCATTCGCCTTTCTTCTTCAAGAGCAGCACTCTAGCTGCTTGCTCTTCTAAACGCCGAGCTTCAGCTTCTTCAATTGCCTTCAGCTCTTTTTCTCTATCAGCTTGCAGTGATGCAAGATATTCATCATCCTACAAAATTGAAAGTAGTATAATCAATTACCCCTATATGATAATTTAATGATAGCCGGCTCAAGATTCAAACCTGTTGTTCCCTAATCAAGCACTGAGCAGTGAGACCGGGTGATGGGGGACGAGGCATTCGCATTGGATAAGGGCCCGGATTTCTATCTAAACCGTTCTGCATGAGCTGATGAGGTGCATATGGAAAACGATATTCACTTCCTCCAGGCATCCCACCAAAGAGTGCAGCCTCCAGCATAATTGCTTCATCATGTTCCTCAGATGATATGCCTCCCCACTTGAAAGCACAAGGACCAAATAAAAAAATAGTTTGTATTTGTAGAACTTGACTACATACATGGTTTGAAAATACTCTGGAATTCATGTTAAGAATTTTTAAACAAAATACCTCATCAGATTGGAAATCATTTGCATTTTGCGGTGGATGATTAATACTATTATCCTGTCCAGGACTTGATGGTGGGGTAATCTCAACTTCTCCAATTTCTTTGGCAGAGTCAACAGAGGCAGAAGACATGCGCCTACTCCTGTGTCTAACCAGTGGCTGCTCTTCCACATCCTCAGCTTCTTCTTGGACTGATGAGCTTCCCACATCCAACCTAGATTGCCTTGAAGTACACTTGTCAGGAGGAACAAATACTTGCCTCCAACTTTTAACACCAACAGAAGCACAAAAATGCACATATAGGAAATTTGCCAGCAAGTAACCATACAAAGTGTGCCTATCGCATTATTAAGTAGCAACAATTGACATATACCTTCCATTCGATGATGTCATTTTTCCCATATCCCCCAACTCTGTTGACTTGAAAGCTTCCAGTTCTGACGCTCCAACTTTCTCCCCCACTTCGAGCAAAGCATTTCTTGCTCCACTGCCTTTAAATCCAATTCAAGTAAGGCAAGTGCAAATGATGCAAGGGTGTCACAGCATCAAAATAAATAAATAAATAAAATAAAAAAATCACAAACCTTCAATGACAACGAAACTGCATGTGCAAGTTCGGCATCCTCTAGGTGAGATTGCCTTTGCTAAGTCCCAGGATTGCTTAAGTACTACATCAAGATGAAAATGCATCAAATAATTAAACCAGATCAAGTACAGAGAAGCAAGCTGCTTAGAGAGTAAAACTATACATACATCAGGAGCGTCAAATTGTTGATCCAGGTAACCTTTTCCAACCTCCCTTTTTGAAGCCTCAATAGCAGCTCGAACCATTTCTTCTTCTATTTCATTGCTGTAGTCAGGCAAATCATCAATTCCAGGGGCAGTTGGCATAGGATAAGTGCCACCAGAATTATTGCCCAGCACATCATCTTCTTGTTCATTCTGCCCAGCAGCATGTCCAGACGGAGCAGTTGGAATATCTTCATCATCATCCTCATCAATTATGACAGTTCCATGGGTTTCTGGGCCTTGCGCTTGTGCAGTTTCAGTGACATCCTCTATGGAAGGTACAAGGCCAGAATGGCCTTCCTGTTCACTCCCATCCTTGACCTCAATGGGAATCTCCCTTACTTCTCTTGGATGTGAAACAAATGGTGCACGGGTTGTCAAACCAGGACCACTATCAAATAAGCTTCTACTGAAGTCAGGATCAAGAAGAAAAAACGGATTCAAATTTCTAGCAGAAGGTAATAGTGAGAATGGAGGTCGTGGGGGCCAAACTTGAATGGGCTCATCTATGTCCATGGCATCATTCTGAGGGGCAGCAGTGGATGTTTCATGTATGCTGAACACAGAAAAACACACAAAAATTATCAATGTCAGGAAAAGAAGTTCAATATACTCAGAAGCTTTTGTCAATTTAGGAGAAAGAGTGGAAAAAAAATGGCATGAAAACAGCATAAGCAAACACTGACATGCTTCTATCTCCCTCATTGAAATGTGCATTAACAGCTTCATTAAGATCTCCACCATGCTCCTAAAAAAGAAAGAAAATCGCCATCATATTTGAAATTAAGAAAAGGGAGGACAAAATTTTCTAAAATAAAATATTTATAAAAGAAAACTGCTCAGTTGCACCACTACATGACTAAAATTAGAATAACAGACATCTTCAAATTCATACATAGATATACCTAGTATTGTAACGGTGTAACCAGCAGATGCACAACAGACAATGGAAACAGATTCGAATAACATTGGGACCTTAAAACATGCTGCTGAAGTTGCCTTCTTTCTAGAGTAAACTTTTTTCTTTCATTTTCATGACAAATTATTGGCAGAGATAAAATTATGCTCCATTTATTCGCAGAAGCTAATTTTAAACAGGTTTCTCAAATTAAAAGCACGCTTTTGCTCCTTGAAGATACTGAATACACATATTAATTCTTCAATTGCATGATCTTAGCTTGTCCTCATGCTTAATTCGAAATATTATATTCATGCAAAACCACCATTTAATAATAACAAACAAAAAAAAAAAAGTAGATACTCAATTTTAAAGCTAATCATGTGACGGACAGCCCAAAAATGGAGTATTTGATTACTATTATTGCCAAAAATCTGCTCACAGTGGAAGAAAGATCATGAAGTCAACTTTGGATTACACTTAAGCAATAACAATAAAGAGATAGTATTCTTTAGTGAATATGTAAATCTAACATCTACATATATTACATGGGCTATTTTTTACAACACTGCCTTTCATACAGAATGACTAACAGTAATAACTATGGTAAAACCATAAACATTCCTAGTGGGCTGATTGAGTGCCAAATGAGAAGTTAATGCATGTGGAATCTGATTCAGAATTTCTGAAAGAAAATTTTCATTCTCCAAGTTAAGGGAGCTTCTAGTTGGTAGTGAAAACTATAGCGGAAGAGCACCACATAAACAAACAGCTAAATGATTTCTTATTGGAAAGTTGGCTAACATAAAGTAAAACGTGATTTTAATTTAAATAATAATCTTAAAGGAATTATAAAAAAAACCAAAACTGACCCAAAAATGCTAAAGAAAGTTGTCAAAATAAATAGATAAGTTCGAGTACAAACAAAATGACATGTTTATCTAGGCATACAAGCACATGCACGCGCACACAGATTCTTTTGACCTTATATTTGTCTAATGTTCACATGTTTCTTAAAATTTACAACAATTTTCTGCATATGATGGTTCAACTAGTTAATCCACCAGTCGAAACAATGACTAATGGGACTTGTTCCTTAATGGTTAATGTCAGGCCAAGTTTAAAAATTATATATATACACATGTCACAAACACTTAATTTTAGTGTATGTTCCGCCTAGTTGTGTATATTTGATTCATTTATCTATACCTTCTTTGAAGGATTTTCAGTGTGATCCAAGTACCAAGAGGATGCTCTCTTGATTATGTAGATATTTAAAAAAATCAAATAAATAAATAATAAAAATAGAAAGAAAGAAAGAAAAAGAGTCAACAAAAACAACCACCAAGCAACAAATCTAACCAACTAGCCCCAAAGAGTAAACTATGCCCTGGTGTTTAGACCACAAGCACTGGAAGGCCCTAAGGTCATTTTTCCCCCTCACCCCTCAGTCATGCTTTAGTTTCCTTTACCTGCTTTAAAAAACAATGACAACAAACAATTTTCCACTGAACATGAGTCTCAGAGCACCTAACAGCCTAACACTAAAAAACTCAAACAAATGTTCAATTCAAATCCAATTTACCTCCCCTGACTATCCATTTGTCTTTCCTTTCTTTCTCATCAATCTTAATCATCCTCCCTTTCCTTGTCATTTGTCTCCTATATCATAAAATATCCCTTCTTTTCCAGGAATTATAGTGGCTCCTAGACAAAGGTATTGGGGTGTTGACAAAACAAAATTAAAGACTTCAATCGCCACTGAACAAGCTACACAATCAATCCTAAACTCAAGTGGGGAAAAAAAAAACCCTCAACCAAACGCCATCAGGAAGATCTTGAGAACATGCTAATTAGTCCATCATTTCTCACACAAATGTGTGAATATGCCTGCATGTTTTGTGCACATGAATGCAACCAACTGCCTGCAAAGAATTCCACCAAATAATGATCAACAATAAACCATAAACCGGACACAACTCAACAAGTCTTTATCCTAGTTACTTGGGATCGGCTACACAGTTCCATTTTCTTCAATTGATGCTATTAGCGCTCATATCATCAGTTAAGTTTAAGATCATCATATCCTTTCTTACCACCTCAACCAAAGTTCTCTTTGGCTTCCCTCTATTTCTTTTACAACCCTCTATGTGGATCAAATCACTCATCCTTCCATGCACATTAATTGGGCACATGTACATAACCATATCATCTGAAACAATCTTCAATTGGTTGCCAATTCTAAGTCTACTAGAGTCATGCTTAGTGGTTTATCTGTAACATAATTCAACCCGATAAAGGATGGTTGTGGTAGTTCACATATAGTCACACACCTTCATAAACAAGGACCCTAATAAACAACAAACCATAAAGAAAAGAAAAGAAAAACTGTAATCAATTCCAAAGACATCCACCATCAATTAGTGAATGCTGTGACACCAATGCCCTCGAGCTATCTATAATGCAAATTAATCCTTCAGGATAACAAAAGCATTCATTTATGACCACATGAAGCTTATGCTAAAATTGGTTTGCCCAGAATATATAAAATATGGTCATTCAAAATATGGAATCTTCAATTCACAATAATAGCGAGCTGGGAAAAATAAACCTCCTCTTGACTGAGCCCAAAATAACTCTTTTGACTTAGAGACATCATTTCAAACCAAAAACACATAAGGTACCCAAAAACAAAAAAGCAAAAAAAACCCAGATGAAGATTGAAAATTACAGTTCTACTGAGTTTCCTCGGCACCAGAAAGATGGTTAAAGAAAATCAATCATTTTACAGATGATAATGAGAATAGAACAGCACTCACAAACTAAATCCACAATCGAAGCAGTCTTTTTAATTAAAAAAAAAAAACCCTAACTTTACGGTAATTCCAACAACCCAACACGCAACGCAACACATGAATATAGAAACTCCAATACAAAACCCTAGGACAAACTATCACATTAATCGCTAATTTCGATCGCTAAATGAAGGGGGGAAAAAACGAAAAAATTAAAACTTCACCTCGAGTTTTTGCAAGGCGACCGACTCGGACGCGCCGGTGATGCTCATGAAGGTCTCGATTGCTTCTTGATTGGGTCTCGCCATTAGAGAAGTCCACGAATTTGCAGAGAGAATGAGAAAAGAGTCTTGGTCGTATTCTCTGAACTGATTTGTGTGTTTTTTCAGAACAAGAGAGAGATAAATTAGAGAACAAATACTTGTGTGTGGGAAAGTACAGGAAAAGGTGGAGTGTGCATTTGTGTATGAGAAATGCCATGTATAATATTCTATCACAAATCTTTATGGAATGAGACTTAGGCCTTGTTTGGGAAGATTAAATAAGTGTATTTTTTGTCTTTTTGACTAAAAAAATGAGGTTAAAAATATGGATATTTGGGTTAATTTTTTGACTTTTTATGAAAAAATGTGTAATAAAAAATTGTAAAAATTGGTTTTTAGAGGAAAATTTGAATTGGGAGTTGTGCAGCCGTAATTGTTGACTTTTGGTGAATAGTGTTAACTTTTTAACTTTTTAAGTAACTTTTTGACTTTTTGGATTATTTGGGATATCCCAAACTTAGCCTTATACAAATTCAGTGAGTTTCATATTTATATAAGAGATTTGATAGAATATTTGAGATTTTTAGTATAATTCTTTTATATAAATGAGTGTTGTTGGGTTGGGAAAGCCGTGTAAATTATAAACGAGTCGGGTTAAGTTTTGTTTAGTTCAAATTGACTTGTTTATTTATTGAGTTTGAGTTTGGCTCGACTCAATAAGTAACTGAGCTCGAACTCAATTTAATTCGATTTGTTAATTTTAATAAAATTTGAACTTAGCTTGATAAGATATTTTTTAATATTATTTATATTATTTAATATATAAATAATATATTTATCATATAATTTAAATAAAGCTTAACGAGCAGAACTTATACAAGTTCGAACCGACTCATTTATTAAATAAATTTAATATTCGAATTCAAATTCAACTTATTTACTAAATGAATCGAACCGAATAAAACCTTTAACGAGTTAAACCTCTTCATAAATAGTTTTATTTATTTGCAACCTTGCGTGAGGGTTTGGTAATTAAAGTGAAAGTCTTGCCCCTTCTCCGATGTTCTACTCAATTTTTTGAGAAATAATTATTGAAATTTTTGAAGGGTTTGTTTGCTTTTGGTCCAAGGTTGTCGTGCGGCGTAAGTAACTTACAAATATCATAAATGTGCATTTAAGGAGCGGCGAGGGCCTCTGCTCTTTCAAATTTATAAAGTAATACTAGCATATACATTTGTGCTTGTGCAAAATTAAAAATTTTCACACCCATCTGTCGTATCATTGCATTGATTATCATACTCGTGTGGTACATGTATACTTCTTTTTTTGTTTTAAATTTTTATTCCTTTCTCTAAAATAAAAAAGAAGGGAAGGAGGAAGGCAGCTAGTTAGTAACAACTTAAATATGATTGTTGTTATGAGTAAGGGTATGTTCAAAAAAGAATTGTTGATGAAGTCTAACGATTCAACAACCTAGAGCACGACCAAAACTTAAAAACATACCTGTATCAAGAGAGGCTTCTCGCAACTGGGCAATCTTCAGTCTAATCAAGTTTCAATCTTGCAGCTGGGTATGCTCTATGCTTTTTCTTCTTTGAAACTGGTAATGTAATGCCAAGGTTCCTGAGGTTATGTTGATTTCCATTCCAATTTGTTGGATTAAGTAAATTGCTCTCCCTACCTCCTATTCTTTGCTGCGTTGACAAAGCTTTGTTTGCTGGTCCTGAATTGCTCAATTGAAGGTTTCGCCCTTTACCTGTTCGACAAAATGCCCCAGTGAAAACCTTGTCACTGTGCTGTCATAAGATGATTAAGGAGAAAAAGAAAGAGAAGGACAATGAGAGGAACAGAGAGGGTAGTAAGCTATCATTGAAGAAGGGCAAACTAGCCAAGAGCAAACTAGCTAAGAGTAAATCAAAAAGCAAATCTTCGACTAAGGTATCTTTGAAGGAGTTTATAAATAAGGTGGATCAACTATCTACTGATGATATGCCTAATGTACTTCCCCGCCGGTCTACACGCATTCGAGGCCCCCCCAAATCTCTTTCACTTGGAGATTTTGTGGGACCGTGGCAAGGGCCCTCAAATGTAAACAAGAGGGGATTGAGGGACGTAGATTCAAAGGATAGCTCAATTGAGTGTGATTTGTGATTTTGGTACAACACAGTTTCGCTGGACTGTGAAAATGCAAGCCTCACCTAAGCAATCACCAAAGCAGCATCAAACACCTAATGCATGGAACACACCAATTAGAGTGCTAACTGATGTTGAGCAGTGGCCAAAATTGACCACTGTGTCCCTATTGGTGGCAAACGAAATGATGTTGTCAAACAAATTTGGCTCACTTAGTGCTGATCAAAGGAAAGAAGTAATGGGTTCCAAGCAACGAGAAAGTGATAAGCCCATGCGAGCTTGTCGAAATGAGGATTCGGTTGATCTACATATGGAAGATGGTAGTGAAGGTCTGGATACACTTGCTATATCAGGTAAACCTCTACAAGTTGGGAGCTCTTTAATTAAAGAAGAGATTAACAAGGTGTCAAAATTGAAGTATAATTATAAGATTGAGAACCAAGTAGATGGCATTTACAATGTCCCTATTGAGATCTCAAAAAAAGGCTTTTCTCATTGGGAAAATGCTTTGGTTGGATACTTCATTGATAAAAGATTCTCTTTCTATTATGTGAAAACTTGGGCGGAGAAACTTTAGGGAAATTTGCTTGAGGACGTTGTCTCCATTGACAATGGTTTTTTTATTTTTAAAGTAAAAAGTGAAGAGGCTATGGACACAATCTTGGAAGATGGCCCCTATTATGTTGGGCCTAGATTGATTGTTATTAAAAAATGGCAACCTGGACTAAAACTAACAAAGTGTGAATTTTCAAGTATGCCATTGTGGGTGAAGTTGTACAATGTTCCTTTGGAACTTTGGAGTGAAGAGGGTTTGGGTTAGATAGCTAGCATCTTGGGAACTCCTCTTTATTTGGATGAGCCAACTTTCAAGAGAAGCAGACTTACATTTGCGAGAATTTGTATTAAAGTGCCAGCAAATAAAGAGATCCCTAAGTCTTTCAAAATAAATCTTGGTTATGGTGACCCATATGAGATTCAAGTTGAGGTACCATGGAAGCCTCAAAGGTGTGATGGTTGTAAGACTTTTGGCCATACCACTAATTTGTGCCCTCAAAAGCCAAAGTCTTTGAACCCTCTCTCCTTCAAACATGAGTGGAGAGTCAAGGACACTAAAACACAAATTCCGACTAAATGGGAAGTGGTGAAGAAAAATGGGAGAGATTGTGGGCAAGGTTTAACGCCATTGATCAACAAAGAGAGAGAGACACAGTCTTTTGTCCCCTCAATAACTAATGCCTTTAATGTCCTTGAATCGTGTGATATGAACGAGTTAGGAAATGGAGATTCAAGTCAAGAGTTGAGAAATAGAGGGAGTCCATCTCCAAGTAATCCTAGTTATGGAGAGACCTCAAAAGAGGATAACAGAAGAAAACTTAAAGCGAAACTTCATGACTTGAAGAATGCTAGAAGGAAATTCTGAATCCTTGTTTTGTTGGGAATGTTGTGCTTGTTTTCTATAAGCTCAGTTTGTCTTTTGATGTAATAATTTATTTTGTTTATTTTTGTGCTCCCATCAAAAGCTGTGTATTAAATTTCATTGTATATCTTTCTTTTTTTTGTTATAATATGACTTACTTATCCAAAAAAAGAGTAAGGGTATGTGTGATACGATTCAGACGATTTGAGAATAAAATTACAAATTAAATAGTGGATTAACGGATTGACAAATCGCGATTTGAGCGGTTTTGGACAGATTGGTAGATTGGAGAATATTTTAACTAATTATCAAATATTTGCATAATATATAATACTAATTTGTATAATATTTTATACATATATAACATAAACTAATTTTACATAATATGTTTCATATATATTACTAACAAATTTCACATTTTAAATTTCTCTCATACTCATTTTTACTTTGATATTTCATTAAAAATATATATATATGTATTAATTATAACTGAGCGGAGTTATTTGGAAGACAGACTATAAATTTTAAAGTTTAATTCACAGGTAGCGGATAGAGTGATACGAATTGATACAGATCAATGCAATTTTGACAAATTTGATAATATTTTATACAACTCTAATTACGAGGATGTATTTTTAAATTGGAACAAATAGGTCTTAAGTAGGCTAATTTGACAAAACCTCAAATCTGAATGTCACATGATACAATATGGAGTTGTCGAGACAAGGACAACAATCAAACCCTAATTAAAAGGTGATGCAAATACGATGGTTGCATGATCCTTGTTTGGATAAAAAAAAACTAATCTATTTGGATTAAAAAATGTTACCTTTGTTGAACTTAATCCAAATCAGAAAATGTTCAAGATAGGAAAACACTTAATAGGCAATTATAGTCACACAAAAAAAAAAAAAAAACCTTCAAATGTGATAAGGGTATTATGTATGTGTTCTCACATTCCTTTAAGTGGTTATTGACTTAAGTATTAAAGTGCTCCTCAGACGAACAAAACAATTGAGAAGTTAGTAAGCTTAGTTTTGTAGGCAAATAATTCAAAAATATTCATTCACATCATTGGCCCTATTTTCTCAAAACCTATAATTTCCTTGGCATAATTTGGCATCACCTACGAAAAATTAGAGCAAAATGAAGGGGGATTTGGTGATAGCCCCCTCACTATCTAATTTGTCTTTCAAAAGGACAAGAATTATATAAGTACTTTCAAAACTCCCTAATATTTTAAAATTTGTTTCTTTTACTATATTACCCTCATATCTATCAGCTCTCCTATTAAACCATCTTCACTATATATTTCAGAGTAAAATTTTACTCTGTATGAAAGTAAAATTTTACATTATGAAACTAAAAGTAAAATTTTACTCTGTATGAAAGTAAAATTTTACTCTGTATAAAAGTAAAAGTTTACTCTGAATAAGAGTAAAATGTTACACTTTGAAACTAAAAGTAAAATTTTACTCTGTATAAAAGTAAAATTTTACTCTGAAAAACTAGTAAAATGTTAGACTCTACACAAAAGTAAAATTTTACTCTGAAAAATGAGTAAAATGTTAGACTCTACACAAAAGTAAAATTTTACTTTGTATAAAAGTAAAATTTTACTCTGGTTCTGTCAAATGAAAAAAACAGAGCAATAGAACCAGAGTAAAATTTTACTCTGGTTCTATCAAATGAAATTAGATAAAAAACAACAAAAATAAATCAAAAACAAACAAACAAACAAAAACAAAACAAATTAATCAACAAATCAACATATCTAATTGAGAAAAAAACTTTAAAAAAAAAAAAAACAAACAAAAACAAAACAAATTAATCAACAAATCCACATATCTAATTGAAACGAAAAATTTCTAAACTCGATCAACAATCACACATCTCAATGAAAAAGAATACATGTGTTCAACAACACTCATATACAAATATATATATACATATATTCTACTGTTCCTCATCCACATCCTTCCTAACCTCCTGTTCAACTTCTTTCAATCTCGAAGCTTCAGCCTTCGCATTCAACATCGCCAGCATCTCATTAACAACCTCATCATGTTTCTTCTCCGCTTCCAATTGAGCCATCTCCACTACGCTCCGAATCTCCCCCATCTGCTCCAAAACCCTAGCTTTCGAATCTCCAACGACATCCTCATTCAATTTCAACATATTCAAAGCCTCATTGTTGCTGATTATGAAGATGAAGAGAGGACCTTTTGCTGAAGCTTGGAAGACGTGACTATGGCGGCGGCTTGTCGACGACCTTCTGTTGAAGCTTGGAAGATACAACTATGGTGATTATGATACAGTTGATGACGAAGCTGATTATATATGCAGAAGTTGAGGGTATAATAGTCCTATAAAATCTTTAAATAATAAATTTTGTCCTTTATGCAAGATTTTATAATTATAAGGGGGTTTAGAAAGTATAATTTTTTTCTTAGTCCTTTTAACAATGAAAGGAAGGTAAAAAGGGTTTATAGCTAAATTTCTCCAAAATGAAAACTAAAGCTCAGCATAACGGCAATCTTTGAAAAGGGAACGAGAATCAATTGTGACATAGATCATATCCACAAGGGAAGACTAATAAGGCTAACAACAAGAAGGAGAAAGGATAGTCTTCAAAGCTCTACTATGTAGAGAAATCCCTCAATGTGTGGATGAAATAGGGGTCATATTGTGCTCATGCCATTAAGGTTCTTATCAAGAAAATGGTAAAGGTGGAGAAGATAGTTTTCATGTTGTAGAAGAATGCCTTTACAAAAGGTGAAGAGCTATCAAAGAAGTATAGTATAGTAGGTTCCATGATCACAATAAGCATTAAAGTGTGGAATAATGATGCGAGCGCAAACAGAAGCACAAAAACAATAGGATGCCGAGTAGCTAGTTGAAGACACTTTGGACAACCTTGAACCGAGCTTCTAAACAATCAAATAATGATCTTAGAAATTTTTTAGAGCAAAATTGGCTACAAAGGAGAACAAGGGCAGAGAAGAATAGAAGTCCCCATATTATAAATTGATATCGCTATTTGTTGGTAAACATGTAGAACCACCCAAAGAAGTCCTTCATGCAAAAATTTAATATCTATGATGGGGTGTTAAATTAGTATAAACATGTCAATCAATACAAGAGCTCTATGTGTATCACGACCTAAACTCACTCATATAGGTTTAGCATCGTAACTAACCAGTAATCCTGGGATTACCGAAGGCCTCTGAACATATTAAACAAAATTAAGGGGCTAGCGAAAACAAATACATAAATATAACTATCCAATGAGCTGTGCTTACTTATATGAGATAGAAAATTTTAAACATTTACATACATTTATCATAAACATCATCATTATACCAACCAAATGCAGATACAACAAAAAGGAACTTAGCCCTGCATACAAAATAAACAAAGACATTAACTTGGTCACAAAACATCTCAATCACATTGACTTTCATGAACCTCCACGTGAGGCATGATGGCTGGCTTGACAAAACAGAAGTCAGACAAAAGCCCTTAGGTCTGATCCTGCACACGCTCACCTACATATATATATATATATATACAAACAGTGAGCTAAAACCCAGTGAATAACATTAAGATAAATAAGTTGGTGAACGAATTCTGAACATATCATAATCATAAAACAAATCATAACAGAATCAATTCTCATATCCGAACGTAATAATGGTACATTCCGTAGAACATATGGCATCGTCTTCCAACTAGAGTAATCGGTTCTGGATACCAATTAAACACATTACCACAATGAAGTGGCTAACGAGATCTCGTAATCACATATATGTCATCGACCCACATTAACATGTCGTCCACCATGACTTTGGACTATCTATGGATGCCATAATAGATTTCAAATATAAGACATTCGTTCACATAAACAAATATCATTTCAAAAATCATAACTTATCAAATCACGTTTGGAACATAATTCATATGAACATATCTTTACAATAACGGTACTCATAGTGCGCTTCTAGAAACGATCAATCAATCTTTGAACGTTGACCTACAAACACAAAAGTACATAGAACAAAACATGTCTCATTATTACTCATTCATATAGCCATACATGGCTTAGCTTTCATCCTTAACTTCTTATTCATTCCATGCCACATAACTTGTTCAAATTGAACCACATACTCGGATCTGACACATATTTTCTAATTTACTTACGTACATTGTTTCTTAGCTTATTAATCTTTAATGACTCATAAATCATGCCTAAGTATGCTCAGAAACTAATGGGAACAAAAATATGAACACCGAATGTCTTTCAAAAATATGTTGAATTTGGCCCAACTGCTCGAAGCGGACCTTTGGTCGCTCGAGCAGACTGCTCTGCCTGCAAAAGTATTGGATGGGTGAAAAATACGCTCAAGCCAACAATTCCTATGCTCAAGCAGTTTGTCAACATACAAAGGGTTCGCTTGAGCCACCAAGTAGTCGCTTGAGCAATCTGTAAGAGACTACAAAACTATTGGATGTTTGAAAAGTTCACTTGAGCGGCAAATCCGTCGCTCGAACGGTTTGCAAATTTTCTAGGCTCTCAAAATAGAGTCTTAAGCTTCCAAATGCAAATTCAAAGGCAAAACTCATGCATGGCTTGTCTTTAAAACTTGAAAATTTATCCAGAAACATAAATACATGATCCTTTACAAACCCTTTGCTCAAAACTCATGAATTTAACCAAAATTGGGCTCAAAACTCCCATCCATGTAAGTTTTATAAACTTTTTTCTCAAATCCCATGTTTTTAACAAACTTGAGCTCAAAAGTTCCATGTATGTCCAAGACTCTTTTTCAAAACATGATTTTAAGAGGTAAAATGTGATGATTTAAACATGAGTCAAACATGCTGTAGACACCCCATTTTTGACCGCCCGCAAGACTCGGGCGTTTTGTCTTGTGCACTCAATGATGAAAGTTACATTGTGTATGATTCGACTTCTTAACAGAGGAATTTAAGCTCAAGCTCTGAAATAATCCCAAAACCTTCATATTTACACTATTCTTACCTCAGAGGTCCCTTTTTGAACATTGTGCCACCCTACACTGAGCTTGAAATAGAGGAACAGGGGAGCACATTGGGGCCCGGCCGTGGCCATTTGAGGTCGGCGGTACCTTTTTGGCGAGAAATACTGTTTTGAGTAGAAATCAGCCAGTTGTCTATTTCTAAAGATATTTGTGACCTATTTTGCTCAAATTCTATAAATACGAACTGATCCCACTGTGTTGAGGGTTAGAAAAATTTCAAAGAAATAAAAACTCCCTTGAGAGCTCATTCTTCTTATGCAAGCTAGCTTTGAGATATTTTATTATCCTTGAACTATATCTATACATCATATACACTCATAGAGCTAAACCTTAGGGCCATGGTTGAGACTTGTGAATCATAATTCAACCTTGAGAGTGTGCTTGGATCAAGTTTGGTTTACAACCAAAGTTTGCTATCTTCAAGAGATATAAGCTTGTCACCTTTTCTCTTGCTTTCATTTCTGTCTCTTTCTATCTATTTCTTGTGTCTTTATGCTGTTTTGAATCCATTTCAAGTGTCTTTATGCTGTTTTGAATCCATTTCAAGTGTTGGAACTTGGGGTTAAATAGCTACCAAAGGTTGAGAGGGTTAACAACCTTTTTTACTGTGACACCCTAATTGTTTAATTAAATACTACACATATATATATATATATATAAATAATTATGGTTGTATGTGATAATATATTATTAAATAAATAATAATAAATAAAAATCTAATTTGGCATTGGATTATCAAATATGAGATTATTATTTGGGGCCAAATTAACACAAATATAGAATTTTAATACTAGTTGGGCCAAATTAGAGTTAAAGATAGTAAATAAATAAATAAAAAAGTAAGAGTAAATAAATAATAATATTAATAACAATAATAAATAGCAATTAAGGAGAAAGATTTGCAAAATTTCCTACAGAGTGGTAAATAAGCCACGTGTGCCGTCTAACGGATAGGGGAGGTGTCACGACCCAAACCCGCCCCTATAGGTTTGGCGCCATAACCGGCCAGTAATCCGTGGATTACCAAAGGCCTCTGAACAGATTAATAGATAATAAGGGGGCTGCGGAAGCAAATATACAAAATAAACAAAGTCCAATGAGCTGTGATAACGTACATGAGACAGAATTTTTCAAAACTTATTTATATACATAAACATGCTAGTCGATACATCAATATTTACAGAGGATAGTTCCCAAGACTTGACTTTACATAACATACATACAGACTAGCATGAACACAAAAACAACCATGTCAACAGGCTTCAAGCGAAACCTCCTCGGGAAGCGCAACAGTTGGCTGACAAAACAAAGCAGAAGGCCGTCAACTCTGGCCTGGGTCATGTGCCGTCTCACCTACATACATAATATAAACTGTGAGTGAAAGCCCAATGAATAATAACAAAGTAAAGGGGTTTCAATGAATGTGTCCATATAGATTCAGAATTCATTATTCAGTTCATATCAAAAGCATACTTGTACTGATCATTTGTAGAAATTTTAAGTCTTGCATAAACATACATGATACATTCATTAGCTCTCACAGATACAGTTGATCCATAAAGGGACGGCTATAAAGGCTTACAGTTGACCCATAAAAGGACGCCCATAAAAGCAAACAGTTGACTCACGTGCACGGAGATGATACAGTTGGCTCATGAGACGTACAGTTGGCCTATAAAGAGACATAAGGATCCATAAACAGTTGGCTCATGAGACGTACAGTTGGCCCATAAAGGAATGTAACAGAACATATTTGAGGCTAAGAATGTCACGAATACATTTCAGAAAATACTGGATAACCATTCATTCATACAGTAGTATCATTTCAGAAAACAGATCTTGTTTCATCAAACAGAAAGTAGATATAGTTTGAACATAACTTTACTAAGTTATTACTCACAGTTGATCTTGAATCAGATAGACGGAGCAGATAGATCAAACAGGACGCGGCACGTGACCTACATAACACATAACAGACACACACTTGAAACGCACGTTCCAATTATACAAAACTTATTTCGATGGCTCTTAGTGTGTTTCTAATATCAAATCCCCCCATTAGAGAGTCTTAAACATGGCCTAGGAATGCCTAGGATGAAATGAGGATGCAAAAGAATGCCTTAGAAACATTTTCAGAATTTTCAAAAAAGCAAGGTCCCACTCGAAGCGAAGTTTCGGCCGAGCGTCTAACAAAGACCCGCTCGAGCGGACTGAAAAGTACTGGATAGGTGAAATTCAAGTTCGACGGGCACTCGATGCCCGCTCGAGCGTGAGACACATGCCCCCGCTCGAGCATCCATTTCCCCGCTCGAGCGGACTGTAATGCAATGCAAGATGCTGGGAGTTCGAATTCCCCGCTCGAGCGGGAGTCAAAAATCTGGAATTTTCAGATTGAACTCCAATGCTCAAAACCAAGTTTCAACACCCCAAAACTCAACCTCTTGGGCCCATTTTCTGGAAAATACATATAAACTCATAGTGTAACATGTTTCAAAAGCCAATTTGTAAAATCAATGCCCAATGGTAGTTCAATTAAATATGATTTCAAACCAAAATTCATGAACGCAATTTCAATGTGACAAGCATGGCTTTAATCAACCTTCAAGGCTTCAAATACAAGCTCAAATGAGCCAAATCTTCCAAAAACAAGTTGAATTCATGGTCTTTAACATTAACATGAACATGCATGTGAGAATTTATGAAGAACAACCTTAAAACTGTGAGATATGCACATGCATGCAAGATTCAAGCTACAACTCAACACTCTTGAACCAATTCATGCCTTAGATCACTAAAGACCCATGAAGCATGCAAGAACAACTTAAATACACAATTAAAAAAGGTGAGTCTCCTACCTTAAGTCTTGAACTATAGGCAAGGAAGCTCAATTTTGCAATCTACACTTCAAATCTTCAAGTTCTCTAAGCTAAATTGTTAAAATCAAGCTCTCCTCCTTTAGTCTCTCTTTTCTCTCGGTTCTACCCTTCAAAAATGAGCTGATGAAATGTTGTATTGTGTGATCAAATGCAAGGATCAATTGTTTAGATATTGGGTCTCTTAAGTGGCATAAAGGTAAATAAGGCCAATTATGCAATTTGGCTTAATTTAATCATACTAAATCACTTTTCAGATAAATACACCATAAAATCATATAAATTCTAACGATCATGAAACATTAATCAATTTTGGAATCGGGCGCCGATAAGGCTTTCAATTCGCGGATTAAAGTTTAAAGCATGAACATATATTTCGACACTGGACAGATAGAAACACATAATTCAAGCAATACACATGCAAATTGATTCCGGATTTCTTCTAAATTACTATTAGGCATATTTAATCACAGATTAACATTAATTGGAGGTCGGGGTTATTACAGGAGGTGAGTCATCAGGCTACTTTATCATCATACAAGGTGAGTCATCACCCAAAAGTGTCTATATAAGGGAAAGGGAACTTAAAAGTAAGAAGATTGGTGATAGTGAAAAGTAAAAGTTAAGGGTCAATATTAAGGTGAGTTATATTATACCTTGAGTCACCATAATATATTTTACGTATGTTTTGATTTACCATAATTTATTTTATACAAGTTATATTTTATAAGTTATATTAATATTTCAATTACGTGGATTAATTTTTAAACTCTATTTGTTTAAAATGATAGCCATGGATATGTTTGTTTAAATTTTAAAGAATATTTAATTATAACCTTATAAACAATTATGTTTTGTAAGTACCACCATAGGAGTCCAACGCCTTGGGGGACTTAAATAACCATTGGCCTCTATTTGGCCACTTTGTGGTCTTCTATTTGTCATGGATCCATTGACCTCTATTTTGACTGTCACTTTTGTGACCTCTGTTCTGTTCTGTTCTATTCTATACCGTGGTTATGGTTATTTATTTATATAATTTATGTATTTCAATTTCTGCCACTTAAATAATTTATTTACCAAATTAGGTTATGTGAATGTTTTAGCTTAACTAACTACCCATGGTTATTTTGTATTCCCTATACTCTTGGCATAATATTTCTCATTTTACTGTGTGTTTATAGCTGTTACCCTTTCAGGTGATGCAATGTAAGGAAGACCCATAACCTCTTGTAGTGGAACCTGTGCAAGAAATTGATGTGGATCCGTTAATTTGTTTTTCTTTTCTTTTCTTCCTATCGTTTTTCTGATGGCCGGTCGCTACATAATAAAATAATAAAAGACTACGGATGTACTCTTTTTTTTTAAATAGTAGAATGAAGTAACTTTCTGTTTCATTATTTTTATTTTCGTTTGCCTTCGCTTGTGCAGTTTAATTTGTTACGATTAGAATAAGTTAGTAAGTTGCGATTCTAACCCTAAGCCCCTGGAGTTGGGTCGTGACACTTACACCTTAATTCATAGCTCATACCCTTTTTTTTTACACTATTTTCTTTGACTTTCAAACTGATTTTCAGAGTTGAAAAAGGCTAAAAAAACATGGTTTAAAAGTCTCAAAAGTGGAGGGGTTAGCCACCCCTCCTTGTTCTTGCTTACTAGTTTTGGTATTTCCTTATTATTACTTATCTTTTTGTGCTCTTTAACATAAGTTTTAACTACTATTTTTTTACATATTTAGAGTTGTTTAGGGTGTTTTTAATTCATTTAATTGGTTTATGCTTTGAATACTTTGTTTGTTGTATAGTACGTCCTCATGGCTTCGATTGTTTAGGTTTTAGATACCAAGTCATTTGAGTTGATAGCTATAACAAGCCACATTCATGTCTTAGTCATGTTCATGAGCATTTTTATGATTTGTTATGTTAAGCTACATTCATGAATCTTGTCTTGCCATGCTTAAGTGTTGTTGCATTCAAGAAGAAGAGAGAAGTTATGGGATACAATCAAAACCTTAAATACTTCTACCATAAAGTTGTTAGACATAGACTATATTTTTATAAATTTATTTTTAAATTTTTGAATAATTTGATGGTTGAAAAAAATTGATTAGTAATTTTAAATGATTTGATAAAAGAGAAGTAATTTTAGTAATTTTAAATTTTTGGAGGTTCGTTGCATGGATGCGAGTAGCAGTTGTAAGGGTAGATTGTACTTTCCTAATCTCTCTCGATGCATTTCATCTTTTTGTATCTTTAATTTCATATTTTTAATGAAATTTTTACTTCGGTAATAAATAAAAAAAATAAAAGAGAAGAAGCATTTTAATATTTATTAAATGTGACAATTCCTTAATGAAAAGGGTATTATTAAAAAAAAAGACACACAACTCCTAATTTATAAACTTATACTCCATTAAGTCCTAACTAAGATTTTTTGGACTTTCAAGTCTTATTAAATTTTTAATAATCGAAATTGCCATTCAAACAATGATTATTTATCATTTTTGATTATTTAAGGATCAAGATGATTTGACATTTATTTTGATCTTAAAACTTTAAAACATCAACTTTCAAATTAAAAAAACTAAAAAAAAAAAAATTATGTGCAAAAAAATTTTTTTTTTTGGAAAATTAAAAAAACTAAATTATTTTTTTGTTCAAAATTAAAAAATTTGGCCATGTTTGGTTTGTTTTTTAGAAACAAATTTTGGAGAAAATTTTCTAAAATTTTGTTTGATTTAGTGATTTTGGAAAAAAAAAAATTTCAAAATCACTTTCTATTTCCTACACATCAATCAATCACTTTTTCTCTCTCCTCTTTCCTTCTCAATTACTTTTTCTCACACACACATCTACTCAACTTTAATAAAATATCAAATCATTCTAAACTCCTATACTCCTAAATTATTTCCAAAATATACAACCAAATAAACCAAAAAAATTTCTAAATTCTTTTCCCAAATTTTTTTTTTTTGAAAATTTATCTACTAAAACCAAACCAAACACGCTCTTTGTGTCTATAAAGGAGTATGATGATAGAACATTAATGTGTAAAATTAGAAAAACAAAACTTTAAAAATGAAAAAATTGATAATGTTTTCAGTTTTATTGGATAGTTGAATCAACTAATAAGTAGAAGGACAAAAACATTTAATTTCATGCTCTATTTTTTTTATCAGTTAGTAAAATAATTATTTGAAACATTACTATGCAAAATTGATAATGTTCATAGTTTTAAAAATTGAGAAAAATTAATAATATTTTTAATTTTATTAAATAAGATTTATTAATTCAAAAAAATTTAAATAAAATTTAAATTACCATAACATTTATAAATACAACTTTTAAGTAAATTAACTATTAAAAAATTAACAAGAGTGGCATATAATACACCACAAAGCTGGCCAAGACTTGCTAATTCTAAGCTTGACTTGCTTAAGATATTTATTGAAAAAATTATTATTTTATCCCGTTTGACTATTCTTTGAGTAATATATATATATATATATATTATATCATCTGTTAATTACTATTGTACTAGAGATAGACATACATGATAACACTTATTATATTAATAATATGTTCACACATAAAATAATATACATATATATCATCTGTTAATTACTACTGTACTAGAGATAGACATACATTATAAAACTTACGGGTGTGTTTGTTTTGAAGGATTAGGGGGTGGGATTAGACTATTAGTTCCATCGGACTAATAGTCTATTATTTGTTTTATTTTTTTTGCTCCGAACTAATAGTCTCCCCAGATTATTAGTCCCACAAATATGGGACTATCTTATCCCATGGGGGAGAGTGGGATAGAAACCGTGAGATTGGTAGCCCATGAGATTATTTTATGAAATGTTCATTTTACTCTTCATGCTATTACTTAGTAAACAATTAGAAAAAGGATAAAATAGTCTTTTAAACATTTATAAATTATTTTTTTAATGCTGTTAATTTAAAATTGTATATTAAATAAAAAATTTAATTATAAATTATAAATTATAAATTTAATTTAATTTAATTAAAAATAATAAATTATAAATTATGGCCTTATAAATTAAATTTTTTATTGTTGTTAAAAAATTAAATTTACATATTAAATTAAATTATTTTTTTAGTGTTGTTAATTTAAAATTATATATTAAATAAAAAATATAAATTATAAATTAAATTTATTTAAAAATAATAAATTATAAATTATGGCCTTATAAATTAAATTTTTTTAGTGTTGTTGAAAATTTAATTTATATATTAAATAAAATTATTTTTTATTGTCGTTAATTTAAAATTATGTATTAAATAAAAAATATAAATTATAAATTATAAATTTAATTTAATTGAAAATAATAAATTAAAATAATTAAAATATTGTGCAAAAAATAAAATAAAACAAAATTTTATTTAATCTAGTTAAAAATAATTAAAATATTAAAGTTATGTTTAATATTGCTATTACTTAGTAAATAATTGAAAAGGATGAAATAGTCATTTGAGCATTTATCCTTTTCCATAATATCCCAAATAAACATTGGATAATTAAAAATAGTCCAATCCAGACATCTAATCTCATGACTAAACAAACATATGATACAAATTTAGTTCAACCAAATAGTCCCGGGACAATGTATCCTAGGACTAATAGTCCGATAGATTACAATCCTCCCTTATCCAGTCCGTCTAAACAAACGCACATTAATAATATGTTCACACATAAAATAATATACTATACTAAATATTATATAAATGCAGCATTATTGTAGATTCTTCTTTGCTTTGACTCTTTGTATTTTAAAATGTGACACAATGAAATTATGATAGAAAATAAAAATGGTAGAAAATAAATTGAAAGAAAAAAAAATTCAAAATTTATTTTCTTGCATGTATTTGAATAGATGAAAATTATGACAGAAAATAAAAATGGTAGAAAATGAAATGAAAGAAAAAAAAATTGAAAATTTATTTTCTTGCATGTATTTGAATAGATGAAAATTTTGTAAGAAATTGATGGAAAAAAATATAATCACTGCATAACAGGGAGTTGTGAAAAGAAACATAGAGAAAAAATAAAGATTTTTGGTGAATTTTTTTTTTTTTTTTTTTTTTTGTGTGTGAGTATATTTTGTAAGAAATTATTAACTTAACTAACAAGTTAATTTGAGTTGTACAGAAAACTTTAATTTATATTACTTTCTAGAACTCTATCTAAAAAAACGCACCATTTTTTTTTCTTTTTCATTTATTTTCCTATAACCAAACTGAGCCTTACAGATAAGGTTACACAAGTTTTGTCAATAAAATATTTGGCACTAGATTAAAACAAAGAAAATTGTTGAATAGTCCAATTTAACAACTGCGTAGAATGTTACGTCTAATGGATATTCTTTATTGATGAAAAGTTCACCATTTGTGAAATAGTTTGTTAAGAAATCCTTTATCGTTTTAGATAACATTTTATTTTACCCCTTAATCTATCTATTGAATTTTTTTTTATCTATTTAATTTTTTGGACTATCTGTTTCAATTTATATCTATCTGTTCAATTTTTTTCCTATCTATTTAATTTTTTTCACTTATCCATTGAAGTATCTATCTAAATTTTATTATCTGTTCAAATTTTCATTTTTTGTTTAAATCTATATGTCTAGATTTTATTATCTGTTCATTTTTTCCCCCTTGTCTGTTTAAATCTAGGTGTATAAATCTCAAATTCTCTATCTGTTTAATTCCAAAATCTTTTATCCTTTAGATCTGTTCCATTTTTATGTTAAATACATCATATATATACAAATATAGAACTAGAGACCCAAACCCACTATCTGTTGAAAAAATAATAGATCTGTGTGTATAGATCAGAGACATGAGAGATCTTAGAGAGAGAGAGAAATGATAGATTATCAATCAACAACAACAACAACAGATCTATGTGTATAGATTAGAGACATGAGAGATCCTAGGGGAGAGAGGAATGACTGATCATCAATCAATAACAACAACAACAGATCTATGTGTGTAAATTAGAGACATGAGAAATCTCGGGAGAAAGAGAGAGAGAGGAATGATAGATCAAAAATCAACAACAACAACTATAAAAATAAAAATAAAAACCCTCTCAAAAACTCATATCCATGTTCTCTTTTAATATATATAGGTCTCATTATCATCATCAAAGACATCCTCGTTTCCATTTCCACCTGATGATGATGTATCCAATCACCTTTCAAAACGTCATCATCATCGGCACCAGTTCTGCCGATCTTGTCACATCTTGCGAGCTCTAGCGAGATTGCCGTAAAGTCGTCATCTTAGAAAGAGAAGATCGAATCAGAGGCACTTAACTCAACCATCAACTCACTCGGGCTCGATCTGTTTTAGACGGTGATCCACAACAGTATTTACGCCTCCCTCCGGACTAACTTGCCCCGAGAGTCCATGGGTTTCCAAGGCTACCCGTTTGTGGAGAGATCTAGAAGGACGGTGGTAGTAGGAGGAAGAGAAGGATGTGGCATGGACGAAACCAAGATTTTATCATTGGAGGGGTCAAAAGACAAATAAATTTTTTATATCATATACATATACATGCATGTATGTATAATATGATATATAAATTATGTATATACACAAAAAAAAATTCAAATACCATAGAAGTAATTCTAATAGGATGAAGTTTTTTTTTGGTGCAAAATAAAAAAAAAGGATGCAAGATAGGAGAAAAATGAGATATGTATTTTTTTATACTGGAGATCATTTTATGTATAAAATGAGATATATTTTTAAAATACCATGACAAACCATATTTTTCACAGAAGCAGAGGGCCATAGCCCCTCATAGTTTTCTCCTAGTTTCGTCCTTGGATGGTGGTGATAGTTTCGAGAGATGAAGAAGAGAGAGGGAGAGGTGTTTTGATTTTTCCATCGTGTCTATCACACATATATATAGAGGGTATTTTGGTTATTTACCTTAGACATATACTTATGGAGAAAGTATTTTAGATTGTGAATTTTGACCAAACAAAGTGCAAATTTAAATTTATGGACCGAGTGCCTATCAAAACATCAAAATAAAGAAAATAAAATTATAAAAAATTCAAAAATTTAGAAGTCATAAACATCATAAAATATTTTAATATTGTTGATGAGAAAAATATTCTATTAAAAAGATCATAATAAAAATGAGAAAGGAATTACACTCACTTCTCTTAAAGTTTGAAAAAAATATCACAAGTTTCATAATTTTGGTATAATCATCTTATGTTCCCTTAAACTTTGTTTTGATCATGAATTTAGGTAAATATTTGGAAAGAAAAAAGAGAAAACAATAGTAAAATGTAACAAGTCTTAAGTTTTGAAAGAAATATAAAAAATTTCATAATTTTTTTAAGTAACTTTTTAATTTTTTGATTTTTATCTTTTAACTATTTAGCCAAAAAAAACAAAAACGAGGTTGACAAATGGGCCTTAATCTGATAGGGGGACTTTTGTTGGGCTTCTGAGCCAAGTAATGGTTCATCTTACTAGAGTTAGGCTATGTTTGATTTATAAATTTAGGGAGAGATTTAAAAGGAAAAAATGAAAAAAAAAAGTATGTGAAAGATAAGTAAAATATAATTATATTATATTGATATTTTACTAACTTTTTTTTTTCTTTTTCAAATCTTTCTCTAAATTTATAAACCAAACACAATTTTACTGAAACCTGAATTTATTGAGCAGGCCGGGCATGGTGTCTAGAGGCTTATGGGAAGAGAACCCAACTATGGGTCCAAAATGTCGGGCCTATGGGCTAAACCAATTACCCAATAAACTTGTGGAAAAGCACAATTTCTAAGCTGGAGACTTAGTGCCTGTTTGGTGCAGCTTAAAAGCTGCTTATTTTAACTTTTAGCTTAATTTAAGCTATTTTGATGTGTTTGGTTTAGTTTATAGCTTATAGCTTATAGTTTTTTGGAAGTCAGAAATCAGCTTATTCTTTGAGTGGGGCAGGAGATGCTTAATTTATAAGTCAGAAATCAGCTTATGTTCATAGTTATAAGCTATAAGCTGTTTAGGTATAAGCTATAAGCACTTTCCCGCAGCTCTACCAAATAGGGCCTTAAGGGTCCAAATTGTTAGCCCTATGGGCAACCATTTTCTCTCTCACACACACACGCACACACACACAAGTTGTTCAGATATGTTGGCTTAGGGGTGAGCATAGTCCGGATTGGACCGGATTGGGGTAAAATTAGGACCAATTCGTTATCTACGGTTCTTAAAAAATTGGAACCAATCCAATCCATTTAAATCGTGGAACCAATCCGAACCAATCCATTTAAACACGGATTGGATCGGTTTAAGACCACAGATTCACATAATTAAATAACAAAAAAATATATATAATACTTTAATTTCATAAAAACATAAACATTGCACTATATTAGTTTCACTATAGCAACATATCTTCCTATAATATCGACATACTATTTTAAAATTTAAACAACCATAAGAAAACTGATTCCATCATAAGTATTTAGACAATTACAAATTAAAACAAAAAACTAACAAAAAAAAGTAATAAAAGAAGATACTATACGGGTTTAGGTTTGGGTTTAAGTTTAGGTTTAAGTTTTATATGGAATAAGAGAAGATACTATGAGGGAGGGTGTATAATAAAAATATAGACTATTTGTATACGGTCCGAATCAGTTCCAATCCGAAACCGTGGGGTTCAATCCAGAACCAATCCGTGGACTACGAATTTTTAATTTTTCAATCCGGAACCGGACCACAGATTTAAAAAATCAATCCAAACCTATTAGATTAGATTGAATTAGATTAAATTACGAATTTCACGAATTCCTTACTCAACCCTATGTTGGCTACCCCCCAAAACTCAGGCCACTGGTCAATCCGCACGCACAAATGCTTAAAATATTTAAAATTTACTCATGACGTGGGCTGTGACGGGGTGGCCATTAGCCCGTTCAGCCCGTACGATTCAGTTCTATTTTTTTAATATTTAAAAAAATTATTTTAGTTTCTAAAATTGAGTTGGTTTAATATTTTTTGTAATAGATTGAGTTTAGAATTTATATGTTTAACCCAATTCGACCTGCTATTAAAATAAATAATTAATTAATTATAATATATTAAAATATCTTTTTTTTTTTGTAATTTAAATTTTATTTATGTTAATTTTTTTGAAACTTACATTTGTGGTGATATTTGATTGAATTTATATACAAAATCTTTCAATTTATAATGTTAAGAAATATAATGTGTGGTTAAATTTAATTATGAAATGTTTTCAAAAAAAATTAACATAAGCCTGATAGATAGACTTGGGATTTATAATTATTTTTTAGGACAAGCTTGGCAAATATAGATGCCTGACGTTAGGGTCGGGCCGAACTTGGACAAACTCAAAATCTCTTATTATATAGTGCTGATTGGACCCAAATCCAACCCGACTCAACGAATACCCACTCCTTACGAATTATTGATTTATTTAAAAATTAGTCAAACTCTCTTTCGTGTTAGTAAAAATTTTAAGAGTAATTATTTGAAGGTTTCTAACATTCCTCGATACTAAAATAACTTTACCATAATCCCTGTCAAAATGAAATAACTTTACCACTACGGTATTGTTTTTTCGTAAAATAAATAAATAATAATAATAATAATAATAATAATAATAATAATAATAATAATAAATTGTATAATTTAAGAAAAGGTGGCTTTGAAAATTATATAGTTTAAGAAAATGTGGCTTTTGTGGGGATATATTTTCTGAGTACCAACACGTGGCAAGGTGACGCTGACGTGTTAGCTAGGGTGCCACGTGACCTGGACATGATGCCGAGGTGATCTCGGCTAGGCCGAGGTTATCTCCGAAGATATTGGAATCTGAGATAAGCAGATAAGGGACAAGAGTCCTAGAGTGAAGAAAGACTTCAAGATAGATAATGATAGTATTCTTAGGGAGTCTATCATTATCTCTTGTAGAGTCCAAAGTAAGCACTGAATGGGAGTCCATAGAAGTCAAGCTTCTATTGGGACTAGGATTGAGTTAACTATAAAAGAGAGGCACCCTCGTGGGTCTAACATACGTAATTTATATTCTGAATAGTGAGTTTTGCACTATTGATTATCTTTAAGAGATATACTGACTTGATCGTCGGAGTGCCCCCGGGTAGACGAACCATTGCCGGAGACTTCTCTTTCTGTTGCAGGTTAGCTAAAAGCCATCTATTCTGCCATCTATTCTGCCGGTGCTCTCCAACTGATTACTAAGCGGGCAGTGTGATCAGAAAATCACTCACACAATTTGGCGCCGTCTGTGGGAAAGAAAGAAGAATAGATAGCCGGTAACGGGTAGAAGGAAAAGATTGGAGACGACGCTCCTACTGGGAATGACAGACCTATCGACCTTGACGTCGAAGGAGACAACCGCAACGTAGAAACTCGTGACCAGGGTCACAGAGAGAAAGACGTCGGCCAGACTGGCAACGTACCAAAGAAACCAGATCAAAGCGGATACTATAATGAAGGTAACCTCCAGGTGTGGAGGGATAGATGCCTACGGAGGGATGAAGAAGTAAAAGAGATGGCAAACAAGTTGGCAGACCTGCAATCGGTCGTCAACTTTATGATGCAAAACAATGTCATGCAGCGATCGTTCCTGTTGCAGGACACGCCGATTCCAGCGGCCAATACCCAGAAGGGAGGGCAAAAAACAATCCCCATAGCCCCTCAGCATACCAGGAGCGGAAGACACTCTCATCAACCCTCTAAGGAGGTCGAACAAGGAGAGTCCAGAAGGGAAGAATCACAGAGGACGCATCACACAAAGGAGGCAAACCCCAAAGAACATCGGCATGTTCAAGGGTGGGCGCTGTGCTTCGACACAACTCATGGAGAAAGGTCGAAAAGGGCTCACCACGAAGTCGAGAGTAGTATACCAAAAAGACTAAAGTCGAAAGATAGCCGAGCTCCTGGGTGGAGGAAAGAAGACTTGAGAGATTACCTCGAGAGGAGGCAACATAATGCCGATGCCGAGGTAACTTCACCTGTTAAGCCGAGAACACCATTCTCGGTGGAATTAGACAAATTTGAAGCACTAAAGAGATTCAGTATGCCGAGGTTCCAAATATATGATGGTAAGTCAGACCCCAACTTCCACGTTGGGTTATACCTGAATTCAATGGCACTATACAGTGGGAACGAGCCGTTGCTCTGCAAAGTATTCCCCTCATCGTTTGGGGAGATTGCATCAGATTGGTTCCACAAACTACCAAAGGGAAGCGTGAAGACTTGGGAAGGTCTGGCTGAGATGTTCGTGGCCAAGTTTGTAACGAACAAACTGCAGCCCTTGAGGGTAGACGCATTGATGGCCCTAAAAATCACCGAGGACGAAGGCCTTAGGGCCTATGCAAAAAGGTACTATGAGGTGTTCAATCAAATATCCGAATGCAACCAAGAGGTGGCGGTTGTGTCTTTCAAGAACGGCCTGAAAGATGACTGTCCACTATGGAAGTCATTGGCAAAGACATTGCCAAAAAGCATGGAAGAACTCATGGTCAGAATCGAGAAATATGCCAGAGCCGAGGAAGATACGTCGGGAAACAAAGAGACAAAGCATGAGAAAGGAAATGACTCGCCGAAGCAAGGTCGAGGTAATAATGGATCCAGCAAGCAAGAGGCAGAACTAAGGGCTGCACAGGCAGTAACGACTGTGTTTCGAATCCCGATCCACAAAGTCCTGGATCAAATACGGAACCAACCCTATTTCAGAGCACCAGCAAAGGTACCAGGGGAATTTATGGGGAGGAACATTGGCAGGCGTTGTGCTTACCACAATGAAGAGGGACACATGACTCAGGGTTGTAGAGTCCTGAAAGCACACTTGGAAGACTTGGTAAGGCAAGGCCATCTGAGAGATCTGGTCGACAAGGCCAGAACAAGAGAAGAACAGGCAAGATTGCCTCAAGTACCAGCAGCTCCGCCTCCCCCGGCACAGCAACCACAGGCAGGAGGACCACGGGTGGTTAATGTAATTCACTCAAAGGTGAACGAAAACGACATACGGGGGGAAACCCAGAAGGTAAAACACCTGCAGCACGTGAACCAGGTCGGACAGAAAAGACTTCGGCCTGAAGAGTGCCAGAGACCGATAATAGCCTTTACTGAATCCGACCTAAAGATGGTCCAGCATCCGTATAATGATGCCTTGGTAGTATCCCTCCAGGTTAAGGAGTGCCAAGTGAAACGCATCCTGATTGACCAAGACAACTCTTGCGACATCATGTATGTTAGATATTACAAGGAGCTGGGCCTTCACCCTGATGACATGGAGCATTCCAATGGCCCGATGGTCGGGTTCAACGGAACGCCGACATGACCACTTGGCGCAACAAACTTAGAAGTGCAAGCCGGCACTAAGAAGATCAAGACAAAGTTCACCGTAATTGACACACCCTCCCTTTACAACATCATCTTGGGAAGGCCATGGTTGCATGCAATGGAGGCAGTTCCCTCAACGTTGCATCAACTATTGCGGTTCCCAATAGAATATGGGATTGAAGAAGTCAGAAGAGATCAACTGCAGGCAAAAAATTGCTTCATGACAGTAATGAAATCCACCTGTAGCATTCGAGAACCAGGGAAGGCAGAGATTGTAGACGAGGACATGGAGGTCCTAGATGATGTCGGCAAGGAGCCAGTCGAGAAGAGTGAAGAGGCACTGAAGAAAATCCTCGTCTAGGAGGGGGATGAAGAATGCTTCTTTCTTCTTAGCTCAGGCTTAGCCGAAGAAGAAGAGAGAGAGATAGAAGCTTTTTTGATAGCAAACATTGAGGTGTTCGCTTGGACACCTTATGAAATGCCTGGCATTGACCCCGAGGTCACTTGCCACAAACTGAGCGTTGACAGGTCGGCCAAACCTGTAATTCAGCGAGCCAGAAGACCGACATTGATGCACATCGAAGTAGTGGAGGAGGAAGTAGACAGACTTCTGGAGGCCAGGGATATCAGAGAAGTCAATTACCCGACATGGCTATCAAATACAGTGGTAGTAAAAAAGAAGAATGGTAAATGGAGAGTCTACGTGGACTTTACCAGCCTGAACAAGGCTTGTCCCAAAGATAGCTTTCCTCTACCCGAGATTGACTAGCTGGTGGACGCCACTTTTGGACATGGAAGGATGAGCTTCCTGGATGCTTATAGGGGGTACCACCAGATAGCCATGTACCCCCCAGATGAGAAAAAGACAACGTTTATCACCCCAAAAGGCCTGTACTATTACAGAGTAATGCCTTTTGGATTGAAAAACGCAGGAGCAACTTACCAAAGGTTGGTAACCAAGATGTTCAAACACCTGATTGGCCGAACAGTAGAAGTCTACATCGATGACATGGTCGTGAAGACCAAGGAACCGGAGGGTCATCTTGCTAACTTAAAAGAAGTCTTTGAGATCCTCAAAACATATCAACTCCAACTCAATGTATCAAAATGTGCATTTGGAGTTGGATCTGGTAAGTTCTTGGGGTACCTAGTGACCAGAAGGGGCATTGAGGCCAGCCCAGATTAGATCAAAGCCATCCTAGAGTTGAAGAGCCCGACGTCGGCAAAACATGTGCAAATGCTTACTGGAAGGGCCACAGCCCTAAACAGGTTCATAAGCCGAAGTTCAGACAAGTGCAAACCTTTCTTCAACTTGGTAAAGAAAGCCACGGACTTCCTATGGACCGAAGAGTGTGAAGCCGCTTTGGCCGACCTAAAGAAATATCTGACCATGGCTCCAGTTCTTTCAAATCCAGAAATCAGAGAGGAACTGTTCCTATACTTAGTAGTTTCAAAACACGCAGTAAGTGCAGTGATAATCCAATAATAAAAAGGGGAACAAAAGGCAGTCTACTATGTAAGCAAAACCCTGGCCGATGCAGAAACAAGGTATCTACCTTTAGAGAAATTGATGCTAGCCTTAGTAATGGCTTCAAAGAAACTGAACCATTACTTTCAGGCCCACAAGATTGTGGTGCTAACAGAACACCCACTGAAGTCCTTGTTGCAACAAGGAGACTTAACAGGAAGAATAGCTAGATGGGTAGTGGCCTTGGGCCAGTATGACCTGGAGTTCAGGCCGAGAACAACAATCAAAGGCCAAGTATTGGCCGACTTTGTGGCCGAGTTCACACTAGAATCCATCGTACACCAGGCTCCGTTAAGCCGAGATGAGCGATGCCCAAGCAAGGAAAAAGAAGCATCGCCGAATACAATAGAACAAAGAAAAGAAGAAAAACTCAGACCCTGCAGCATTTACATCGGCGACTCCTTTCGACTGTTCGTTGATAGGAGTTCAAACCGACAGGGAGCGGGGGCAGGAGTAGTATTGATATCTCCGGATGAAGAGATATTGGAACAGTCCATTCGATTCGGGTTCAAGGCCTCAAACAACGAGGCAGAATATGAAGCATTGATTGTAGGACTGAAGCTGGCAGTAGCAGCAGAAGCAGATGAGTTAATAGTTTTTTGTGACTCACAACTTATAGTGAACCAGACAACAGGCGAGTTTACAGCCCGAGATGAAAGAATGTTGGCATACGCAAAAGAGGTCATCAGGCTGGCAGCCTTGTTTCAGATGTGTCGACTACTTCAGGTTAGCCGAGATGATAACAGCCACGCCGATGCATTGGCCAACCTGGCAAGTTCAATACAAACTGGAAAAACAAGGACAATAATGATTGACTATTTGTCGGGCCCGAGCATCGAACCACCGACCACAGAGCATGAAGCAATGTGTGCGGACATGGGACCAAGCTGGATGGATGCAATTGTTGCATTCCTGAAAGAAGGGAAGCTGCCAGATGACCACAATAAGGCACACAAGGTCAGATTGAAATCGGCAACATTCAGTCTGACAGCAGCAGGACATCTCTATAGAAGGTCCTTCACTGGACCCCTTTTAAGGTGCGTACACCCTTTGCAGGTTGAGGATTTTTTATATGAAATTCATAAAGGAGTTTGTGGGAGCCACGTTGGGGGCAGATCACTCGCCCATAGGGCCATTACTCAGGGTATTGGTGGCCCTACATGCAAAAAGATGCAGAAGCCTATGTGAAGAAGTGTGAACAATGCCAAAGGTTTGCACCTTTGATACACCAGCCAGTTGCTGAGTTGAACCTTGTATCCAGTCCTTGGCCATTTGCCCAATGGGGCATGGATCTCATTGGTCAATTGCCCCAAGCAACTGGGCAAAGGAAGTACTTGCTGGTAGCAACATATTACTTCACGAAGTGGATAGAAGCAGAACCTCTTGCCAAAATTCGAGATGTGGATGTCAAGAGCTTCATTTAGAAGAACATCATCACCCGATTTGGGATTCCAAGAGCAATAGTTGCAGATAATGGAACACAATTTGACAGCAAGCTAATCAAGAGCTTCTGTGCAAAATTCAAGATCAAGAATTACTTTTTAACTCTAAGCTTTCCCCAAAGCAATGGACAAGCAGAAGTATTCAACAAAGTAATCCTGGATGGGATAAAGAAGAGGCTGCAGACAGCAAAATGAAAGTGGGTAGACGAGTTGCCCAATGTACTCTGGGCATATCGGACTATGCCGAGAAGATCAACAAGGGAATCCCCCTTTGCCATGGCTTATGGCACAGAAGCAGTCATTCCACTGGAGGTCGGCATCCCAGGGATCAGAACCCAGGGAGTTGAGAACGGGACTAATGATCTACTCTTAGCCCGAGATCTGGATCTTTTAGAAGAAAGAAGGGAGAAAGTTGCAATTCATTTCATGACATACCAAAGAATTTACGAGCTTATAACAAGAAGGTTAACCCAAGGGAGTTCCAAATCAGCGACCTAGTCCTGAGAAAAGTCGTTGGCAACAAGAAGGATCCCAGGGAGGGCAAGCTTGGCCCAAACTGAGAAGGACCCTATAGAATCACTTCGATATTAGGCAATGGGGCATATCGGCTTGAAGATAAGGAGGGCAAAGCATTGCCAAGACCCTGGAACACTTGTAATTTGAAAATTTTCTATCATTAGATGTTGCTTGTTTTTTGCCGACATCATCAATAAAATCTTAGTAGAATTCTTCAACACCTATGACTGATAAAGATGCATAATGTTGTTTCTAGAAGACATGAATAATGAGAACCCAATTGGAACTCAGGTTTACATTAGGGGGCAGAGAAAAGACAAAGATGTTTAACACTTGTTGAAATTTGTAGCAATTTACAAGTTGAAGTTAAACCGAGATTATTGTTTAACACTTGTTGAAATTTGTAGCAATTTACAAGTTGAAGTTAAACCAAGATCATTGTTTAACACTTGTTGAAATTTGTAGCAATTTACAAGTTGAAGTTAAACCGAGATCATTGTTTAGCACTTGTTGAAACTTGAGAAAAGTTTACAAGCTGAGTTAAACCGAGAAGATGCTTGAACACTTGTTGAAACTTGAGAAAAGTTTACAAGTTAAAGACTAAGGTTGAATACTTGTTGAAATTTGAGAAAAATTTACAAGTTAAAACCAAAGTTATGTTAAAACTGAATCCCTTTTTTACTTGCCAAGGTAAGTGATCAGTTTGTAACCAAAGTATGTCACCCCGAGAAGGTTGCACAAAGAAGGAAGAGTATATTAAAGACATGTAGAATATTCTAAGTATAGAATCATGCAAAAGCAATAAAGAGAAGACAAACATACAAGCATTCAAAATCAAAAGAGTTGTATTAAGAAAACATCGGCGATGTAAAGAGTCTTACATTACTTCAAGAAAGAAAGAGAAAAAGAAAAACATGAAGTTAAGATTCTTCAGCATCGTTAGTAGGCTGGGTCTCGACCTCGGAAGACTTTTGGGAGGACATCTCGGCTACCTTCTCCACCGCAAGCTCAGCATCAATTTCTGCAAGGGTCTGATCAAGGCTCTTGTCGGCGACAGGCACGTCCAAAGGTGTCTGCTCAGGAGTAGCTTGCTTGGGAACTTCCTCACCATCATCATCTTGAGTCAAGTCCATGACTTGCTCATTCAAAGAAGGAGACTTGGCCCCAACAGCCTCCTTGGATTTCCTCACCAAGGCCTCATCCTCATCTTCATCCTCAGACTCAGATTCGCCTTCAAGTTGACTTGGAGGTGGAGATGGAGGGAATGGAAGAGGAATGGCGTCGGCACTCCAAAGAGGCGAGTCCTCGGGGACTTCAAGCTTTTTCAGAAGAGACATCCAACCAAGGGTGAAACCCTTGTTGCATGCCTACTTCACTTGTATTTCATAGGCCTCTGTAACAACGGCCATGCCCTGAGCATATGCCTTCTCGTCGGCATCCTTGATTTCGGCCTCTTCGGTGGCCAAAGCTTCTTGAAGCTCTTTTTGGGCCTGGGCCATTTTTTCCTCGGCCTCTCTTTTTTGAGAATCAACAACCTTTCTGATAGCCTCGGCAGATTCAGCCTTTTCCTCGGCATTAGTCTGGGCCTTGATAGCAGCCTCAGCCTGGTCTTCCAACTTTCTCATCTTTAACTAAAGACTTTTGTTGGTCTTTTGAAGGCTAGAGACCTCTTTCTTCATCTCGGTCAACTTCTGCCGATTTTCAAAAGATTGAACAGAGAAAGAGTGGGCATGCTGGATGGCCTGAAAGCACACAAGGCAAAAGTTATAGCAAATTTTTCTAAATACAAGAAAGAGAGAAGAAATTACCAAATAGAAGACACTTACTTGAACAGAGCGCTGAAGCATCAGAGCGTAGTTTTCATACCCGCTCAACTCGGCGTTCCGATCAAGATCGCCGGACAGAAGTAGAGTAGTACTGAGGGCTACGTCGATATTGATGTCATTGGCACTATCAGTAGCCAAGACTGGCTTATCTTCCGAAGTGATTTGAGGGGCCTAGGGGCCACCATGCTTTTGAGACCTCGAGGTCGTTGCAGAAGATGACCTTGGCTTCTTTGACTTTGGGGGCTCAGATGGTTGGGACTCAGAACGCCTCTTCCCAGCAGAAGGTTGAGATTTGTCACTCTCAGCCAACTTAGCAATTGGTAAAGTATCCTCAGACTCAACCTGAGTTACTTTCGCCTTTGGTTGAGCCTTTTTGACTCTTTTCGGCTTCGGCGGAGGCTGAGTTTTAGCTGGCTAAGTGTCAACATCGGTTGGAATGTTAGCCAGGAGGTCTTTTGCAACTAGTTTTGGACGACCCATCTGGGCAGAAAAGACTGTTCGGCGTCGTCGATGGCGTTGAGATATCAGAATCAAGTATAGAGCCGAGGTTGATAGCTAATCAGCTGGATCAGATGTTGATCCTTGATCTGTCCGAGATGTGGACGTAGTTTGTGGGGTTGTGACAGAGGGTGGAGAAAGGCTTTTCTTTTTCCTCTTGGGACGTCGGGCAGAGCTGACTTGTATGTTGGAATAAAATTGAGAAGTAGAGGCGCTTTCCGTTTATGGACTGACAAGTCCAAGAGTTTCTTCAAATCCTTGTTGGGAAAGAAGGATTGGCGAAAGTTTTTTGATGGCTTAGGAACAGCTGCAAGAGAAACAGACATTAAGAAACAGGTAAAGTATGAAAAGACTTTAAAAAACAAGTAAGTATGAATGCAGGGCTCTTACCATTGCCCTCTACAAAGACTGATCGAGGGAGAGGGAAGAGATGGAGGTCTTCATTTGGGGCGAACTCCTAGTTCCCCGAAGTAATGAAATAGTCATCCCCAGCCCCTTGTTGGAGTCAGGGAGGTCGGCAACGATTTTGTATTTAGTAGACCTCGGCTTGAGGTAGTAAACATAGCCGATGCCTTTTTTGAGGCCACACATGGTGTAGCAGTATTGGATGTTGGCTAATGTGATCCTAGTATTTTCTTGTTTGGCTAAGGCTATGATACCATTGATGGTTCGACAGGAATTGATGAGTTGCATCGGGTTCAACTTATAGTAATGAAGAATCTCACGAAAAAGGGTGTTGAGTGGGAGCCGAAGTCCACACTCAATAAAGGCAACTATAGGGAAGGGCATGGAGTTATCAGTAGACATGATGGAATCGTCATCTCCAGCTAACCTCAGATTGACATCGGCTGGAATTTCAAATTCTTGCCTAAAATGTTCTAGCTTGGACGTGGTGTCTACCCTATGTTTCCACATACCCATGATATCGGCCTGAAGGTATTGGATCTCAGAAAGAAGATGTTTTAAAAAGGGTTGTTGGGACCTCGGCAAAAACCTAGGTATGTATTGGTGCAAGAATTTGTAAAGATTGTTTCAGTTTTTCCTAAGGATTGGTAGGTTCTACAGACAAATCCCAAACCTAAATCTATGAAAACAAAGATTGAAGGCACAGATCTGGAAAAGACACAAAAAACAGAAAACAAGAACGAAGTTTCAGAATCAAGAACATAGATGGGCTATCAAAAGCATAAAGAATACAAGGAGTATAAGGTCAAGAACAGTGACAAAAGCGCAAGAAAGTGGTGAAACAGTGCGTGTGTTCAAGACACGGGCAAGAGCCAAATAATGGAGTAAACGCATTCAGATGTATGATTCACAAGTTAAATGTTTGAACAAAGCAGTAATGGCAACGAGTAATAGAGAGCATCAAAGAATTGAAAACGAAAGGAATGGTGGCTTACCAGAAAAAGAGAAGCCGGTATAAGGATCGCCGAAGTCAGGCGACAGAAGTAACAGAATGGCGAAAGCTTCATCGGAAAGAAAGAATGCAAGCAGTTGCAGAGCTTGAAGCTAGAACAATGGCGGATTCAAAAGGAAAGGCTAGAGAGAGAAAGAACTTAGAAATATTGATAGTACAAAGTGAAGAGACAAAATGGAGGAAAATTGATTTTTGATAATGTCACGACCCAAACCCGGCCCTATGGGTTTAGCATCAGAATCGCCAAGAATCCGAGATTAGAAGGCCTTTGAGCGATATCTGATTAAGCAGTCTGAGGCTGGCGGAAGCCAATACAATAAATAACTAGTGTCCATTGAAAGTGAAAATCAGATGCCAAAACATTTTTCATGCATTCATACAGATTCGAACATCTGATCTATATGCGCCTATACAATCACATACAAACATTCAAGACGGACCTAATCCCTCGAATAAAGACGGTAAAACAAAGAGATCTATACAATAGTACAAAAACAAGAAGGAGACGATGGGGACACAAAAACACCCCAAGCCATAGCATGGCAACTCGGAACCTCGCAGTGAGGCACATAGGCTGGCTTGACAAAACTGGGGACCAATCCCACGCTCCTAGCTCCGGTCTGGCTGCTGAGAACCTACATATATATATAAACAGTGAGCTAAAGCCTAGTGAATAACATAATGCGTAAAGAGTTTATGAATGAATGTCCTTACAGTAATGAAACCAGTTCATTAAACAGTATTTCAGTCTTTTAGTATTTCAGTCAATCAGTCATATGTGGTACACCCATTAGCCTATAAACAAGATGGGTCCAAAGGACGGGTCTTATGACTCCAACAAAGAATGATGGCCATCAATCGATGCAGTATGGTTCCACAAGGAAACCGTGAGCTCTATGTGATATAAAGAATTGCTAAGGATGCCACAATACTGATTGAATCTGAGACATACATTCATTGATAAACAATAGCAGTTCAATAAATTCGATTCAAGATTCAAAAGATAACCATTTTGAACATATCTTTACACAATTGTTACTCACAGAGATTGGGCTATAGCGTAGAGCGCGTCCCAGAGCCAACCCTAAGCAGGTTAACAAATAGAACACACTAAGTTTAACGATCGGGAAGGATGATAATTAAATCCTAAATTTTCTCGGTGTGGTTCTATGTCTAAATCCTCATTAAGATGTCTAAAACTAGGCCTAAGAATGCCTAGGATGGGATGAGGATGCAAAATACGGTTGGAAGGCATTTTCAAAAGTTGTTGAAAGCAGGGTCTCGCCGGCGAGCCTTCCTTCGCCGGCGAGGTTGCAAAATCAAAGGCTTCGCTCGGCGAACAATCCTTCGGCGGTCGATGAAACAATAAAAGTACTAGATGCTTGATTTTTACGCTCCACCAATCGCCGGCTCGGCGTGGCTCAAAGAAAACGTTGGTCGCCGGCGAGGAATCGCCTTTCGGCGAAGAAGCCAAATCTGGAATTTCCAGATTTGCCTTCCAAGCTCAAACCAAGCATTCTCAACTCAATTCTCGACCTCTTGGGCCTAAATTCTGGAAAATACATCCCAAAACAATGTATAACAAATTTCAAAAGCCAATTCATGAATTCAAGCCCTAAAGGTGAGTCAATTAAATCCAAAATTCAAACCCATTTTCAAGAACAATTTCAAACATGCAATGCATGAGCTTTAAACCCAAAATAAAGGTTCAAATCTTGCTCTAATGAGCTCAATAGTTGGAAAACAAAATGAAAACATGGACTATAGCTTAAACATGAACATGCATGTACAATTTCAACATGAATTCAAGTCAAAATGCACCAATTCAAGCATGCATGCAACAATTCAAGCATAATCTAACCTATTTGCACTAAATCATGGCTTGATCCTACAATGGAGCCTAGAACATGCAAGATGAAGCTTAAGGACAACAAGAAGAAGATAAATTTCTTACCTAGAGTTTCAATTTCTTGTCTAGAAGTTCAATCTAGTAACCTATGTTATGAATCCTTCAATTCTCAAGCAATTCTCTAATGAACAAGATGAAAGCATTCCTTCCTCACTCTCTCTATGGTTTGGTCGGTTAGAGGCAACAAGAAGGCTGATGAAGATATGTCTCCAAGTGTATAAGGCTCAAACAAAAATGATAAACAAAGGTCCACTAAAGGTGGCAATTTAGTAAATAAGTCAAACTTGTAATTAACTCAATTTTTTTAGTCTAAGTTAATCAATTTAATCATACCTAATCACAATTCAGATAATTATACCATTAAATCACAAATATTCTACTGGTTCCAAAACTCTAAACGGTTTCTAATTCGGCCGCCGATAAGGCCTTCAATTAGCAGTTTAAACATATGAATTAAAACAGATAGTCAATCAATCAAACAGATGCAACATGCAATTCAATAGATAAACTTATTCGATTTCAGTTTCGATTTCAATCAGTCCATTCAGTACTTCAGTTAATCCAATTATCAGTCATTATCAGTTCTGTTTAGCAGTAACCAGTAGCCAATTCAATAGTTTATCGATAATCCGTACGAGGGTTGTTACAGATAAAACGCCGAAACGGCGGCAAAAGGATCATTAATGCGCCTAAAAGAACGTATGCGTCAGACGGCGCACGCGATAAATGACGTGGTTTACAGGTGCGTCAGAAGCACGATCCAGTAAGGATTAGACGCGTGGATGAAACGGTTAAGGTTATGTATGACAGCTCATACGTGGTTATGTATGACAGTTTATACGTGAGAAGAAACTCTTGAAGTCCTTAGTCTTTATGAAGGCATGTCGGCCTGAAATGAATGATCTCGGCTAAAAAATTTTAAGCCGACGTACTGGAAAGAAGTACCGATATAGGTTCCATCACCTCAGAATACCGAGATAATAGAACCTAGGGGACAGTTGTGAGGATATATTTTTTGAGTACCAATACGTGGCAAGGTGACGCCGACGTGTCAGCCGAGGTGCCACGTGTCCTAGACATGATGCCGAGGTGATTTCGGCTAGGATGAGGTTATCTCCGAAGATATCGGAATCCGAGATAAGCGGATAAGGGACAAGAGTCCTAGAGTGAAGAAAGACTTCAAGATGGATAAGGATAGTATTCTTAGGGAGTCTATCCTTATCTCTTGTAGAGTCCAAAGTAAGCACTGAATGGGAGTCCATAGAAGTCAGGCTTCTATTGGGACTAGGATTGAGTTAACTATAAAAGAGAGGCACCCTCGTGGGTCTAAGGTACGCAATTTATATTCTGAATAGTGAGTTTTGCACTATTGATTATCTTTAAGAGATATACTGACTTGATCGTCGGAGTGCCCCCGGGTGGACGAACCACCACCGGAGACTTCTCTTTCTGTTGCAGGTTAGCTAAAAGCCATCTATTCTGCCGGTGCTCTCCAACTAATTACTAAGCGAGCAGTGTGATCAGAAAATCACTTACACAGCTTTGTATTGTATTTCACAACAACTTAAAACAAGCATAAACTTTTAAGATTGGCTTTTTTAGCAATTTTTAATTTTAATTTTAATTTTTTATAGAAACTAAAAAATTGTGTTGAAATGCTGTTAATAAACCTACTTTTTGTGAGTAAATAAAATTAATGTAATATTTAATTTTTTAACTGGTGACAAATAATTTGATTTTTTTTTTAATTTTTTTTTTTTTTAGAAGTTTACTTTTTTCTTATCCCCCAAATCCCAAGTAATGATTGACAAGGCTTTAACATTCTTTTATTTACTTGCAGTTTATTACACCACAAGCTTGCTACCAAGTTAGTTCAAAAAAAAAAATAAAAAAAAAAATTGCTAGCTACTAAGGTTCACGGTCAGGTCATACACGACCACATCAAACTTCTTAGCTTGGTATGTATTAGTTCTATGCTCGTTTACTTATACAAGATTTAGGCCTCGTTTGGGAATTCTCCCTTTTAGCTAAAAAGTCAAAAAGTTACTAAATTAGCCAAAAAGTCAACAACCCATACTAAAAAGTCAAAGATTCTCTTTTCTCTCTACTTTTTGCACATCTTTTCGTAAAAAGTCAAAAAGTTATCCCAAACATACTAGTTTTTTTTAACTCATATTTTAGCCAAATAGCCAAAAAGTTACTAAATTAGCATGTTCCCAAACGAGGCCTTAATACCAGCTACTTGTAGCCAAATTGTTTGTCATAAATTAAAAAAAGTTAAATATTACAGTAATTTTTTTCATTAACAGAAAATAATTCTTTTAAGGATGCTCAAGCGAATTTGAACAGATAGTGGGAATTAGAATTTTAAATATTGTTGGTTGTTGAATTTGAATTTTATTTGTACATATAATGGGAAGAGAGATAGAGAATTTAAACAAATAGATTTTTCAACAAATAATTTCAACATATAGATTTTTTGAATAAGATAATTTGAACAGATAGAGAGAAAAATCCACAGATTTTAAACAGATAGAGAGAGAAACCCATAGATTTTTTTAACAGATAGGGAAAAATTGAACAGATAAGGCAAAAAAATTTAACAGATAGATATAAAACTATAAATCCCACCTATTATACAAACTACAAAGACCCAAAATCTCTAAAATTATGTCACATTATCCATTAGTATACTAATTAATATATCAATTGATGCATATAACTTTATTCTTGAATTTGAATAGATAGACAAAAATTTTGAACAAATAAAAAATAATTTGAACAAATAGATATAAATTTGAACAGATAGTCAACGAAAAGTAAACAGACAAAAAAGTCAACAGATAAATTAAGGCGTAAAATTGAAAACAAAATGTCTCCCAAAACAACCAAATGACTTCTCACTAAACTATTTTATAAAAGGTGGATCTTACTAATAAAAAATATCCACTAAATCTCATGTCTTATACAATTGTTAGACTAGATTTATCAGGAATTTTCTTTCTTTTAATAACATTTCAAATATAGAAAAACGTTATGCCAATTAATAAAAATAATGAAAGATAATATTATTGTGAAAGGTAGACAGTTGGAATGGTAATAAATTGCTTTTGACAAAAAATATAATCCCAAGTACATCAACTGATTGTTTTTTCTTTTTATCTCCATATATTTTTTCTTTTTGCCAATTTTTTTATCCACTGAGGGTTTTAGTGAACCAATGAACCATGCACTAATCGATCCCAACCATTAGATTTGGATAAGGATCCAAAAATCTAACCATTGATTGGTTATGTGTAGAATTGGATGCAAAAATAAGGTGATTTTTTGAAAAAGATTTTTGTGATCCTATTTCTTATTAAAATTGATCTTACATATTAAATAATGTGAATAAAATGAAAATTATTTATTGTCCAAATTGATTCTACATATCACACGATATTATTTAGCTTGAAAGTCTATGGATTGGCCCGAAACAATCCAAGCTCGTATTTTGAGAGAGCTGATTTGGCACAAATGAAAGGCGGTTTCTCAACTTGTGACCTAATAAAAAATATAAAATAAAATAAAAATAAAAAAAGGAGAAAAATGAAGAAACAACCCCCCTCTCCCCAAAAAATGGGGAAATTGGGCTATAAGCCCCCCTTACCTTCCTTTCATTGTTAAAAGGACTAAGAAAAAAATTATACTTTCTAAACCCTCTCATAATTATAAAGTCTTACATAAAGGACAAAATTTATTATTTAAATATTTTATCAAACTATTATACCCTCAACTAAATCTTCCTACCTTCTCCCCCCACTCTAAACATAGCTTCTCTTCATAGCCATGTCAGAGGCCACCTCAGCCGCCGAAGCACCGTCCATCAATGTATTCCAGCCACCAACCGTCATGATTTCCAGTGCGACCCCGCCTCCACATCCAATGTTAGTCAAGCCTTCCATTTCTTCTGGAAACCCTAGAATTGAAGAAACTAGAGGCTTCATGCACCTCTACCATACTCCATTCACTTGTTTACTGGACTGAAATTCTAACAAAGGTTCTCCCTCTTCCTTCAGTCCTCAGTTCAATTTGTGATCTGAGAGAAGCTGTCACGACCCAAACTCGCCCCTGTAGGTTTAGCATCGTAACCGGCCAGTAATCCGTGGATTACCAAAGACCTCTTAACAGATAAGTATATAATAAGGAGCTGCGGAAGCAAATGTACAAAACATAAATGGTCCAATGAGTTATGTCGATAAACATATGACAGAATATTTCAAAACTTGTATATACATAAGCGTGTCGATCGAAGGATATCATAATTACAAAACATTTACAAGAGTGTAATATCCAGGACCTAACTGTACAAAACAGACAGAGACTAACATAAGTACAAAAACAGCCATGTAACTAGACTTTAATCGGAACCTCCTCGAGAGCCACAACGGTTGGCTGACAAAAACAGAAATGAAGGCAGTCAACTCTAGCCCTGATCACGCGCCGGCTCACCTACATACATAATATAACTGTGAGCGAAAGCTCAGTGAACAATAACAGAGTAAAGGGATTTCAATGAATGAGTCCGTACAGATTCAGAATTCACAATTCAGTTTCATATCAAATTCATAATTTGTCCAGATCATATACGGAAATCATAAGTCATGCGTAAGTATACGTGATACATCCATAAGCGCTAACAGAGCAGATACAGAACAGATATAGAACAGATGCAGACACGTGAGGGTTACGAATAACCAGTTCCATAAAAGAACCTTCGGATCCGGGTAACAGAGAACAAACACGCTGAGCCCCATGATGGAGCCTCCGGTATGGGTAACAGAGTGCAGACAGATTAAGTTCTATAATGGAACCTCCGATACTGGGTAACAGCCAACACATATCACATGATACTAAGGATGTCATGAATACATATCAGAAATTGGGCAATCATTCATTGTACAGAACATAACATTTCAGAAAACAGTTCTTATCCCATCATACAGAAAATAAATAAGGTTGAACATAACTTTACTATGTTATTACTCACAGTTGGCCTTGAGACAGATAGACGGAGCAGATTGGTCAAACGGTACACGACACGTGACATACATGACACATAACAGATACACACTTGAAACACACGTTCGAATTGTACATAACTTATGTCGTTTTCTCTTAGTGTGTTTCTAACCTTTAATCCTCATTATGGAGTCCTAAACATAGCCTAGGAATGCGTAGGATGGAATGAGGATGCAAGAATGCATTGGAAAACATTTCTTAAAACTTGCTGAAAATAAGGTCCACGCTCGAGCGTGGTTTTCCTCGCTTGAGCGGAAATACAGACAATGAAGCTCCGCTCGAGCGGACTATAAACTCTTGAAAAAGAACTGGTTCCATGTTTTTCACGCTCGATGCACGCTCGACCTATGCTCGAGCATGAGACTCAGACCTTCACTGGAGCGTAGATTCCCTCGCTCGAGCGGACTGCAAAACACAAGAACTTCTGGGCATATGCATTTTACGCTCGAGCGTAACCATCGTCGCTCGAGCGGAAGTGTATGTACTCAGATTGCATGCTCAAGCGTGAAGTTCCCCGCTCGAGCGTGGATCAACTTTCTGGAAATTCTAGATTCGATCACCAAGCTCAAACTCAACTTTTGAAGCATCCAAAACTCATTTTTCTGGGCCAAAACTTGAGGAAATACATGAAAACTCATAATACAACATGTTTAAAGAATTATAACAAAAAATCATGGCCCAAAGGCTTGCCAATTATATAAAAATTCAACTTTAAACTCAAAATTAATTCATGAACATAACATGCATGTACATTTTTGAGCTAAGGCCCTCCAAAACATGATCAAATGCTACTAAATAACTTGAAACTCATTGTGTTTCCAAAATTAAAGTGAACCCAATACATGTATGAAGGAATTCTTGAAAATCAATCTTCAAAATGCTATGAAACATGCATGCATGCATGGATTGATATACTTCCCTACTGCTTAAGCTTGATTCTCACATCTTATAGCTCAATTTACTTGAATTCATGTATGAACAACTTAAATCCACAATTAAAAGAATGAATTTCCTACCTTAAGTCTTGAATTTCAAGTGTGTGAGCTTAAACATGCAATTCTCTTTCAATTCCTCTACTCTTCAAACTAATCTCTAGATGAATTCAATTTTACCTTCTAACTCTCTCTCTCCCTCACGTTGGGCATCAAGGAAATGGAAGAGTGAAATGAAAACATAACCTTAGTGGGGTCAAAATGGCCTTGTAGGTAGTAATTTAACAAAACTAATCAAATGGCATTATTTTAATCAAATTTAATCGCTCCGAACCGAATTTTAATTAAACCTACCATAAAATTCTATAAATCCTAATTAGCACATAAATCAAGTCAATTTCTGATTCGAACGCCGATAAGGCTTTCAATTCGCAAATCGAAGCTAAAATATGAACAGATCTTCCTACGCCTAACAGATATAAACACAAACAATGTAACACACATGCAGTTTAATTCAGAACTTCACCTTAATCACTAATTAGGCATAATTAGTCACGGATTAACGTTAGTCAGAGGTCGAGGTTGTTACAGTCTTCCCCCCTTAAAAGAGTTTGGTCCTCCAAACTCGGATTACCTTTATTTTGGAAGAACATTGGGTCTAACGGAAATAGTTTAGGATATCTTCTCTTCATGTCTTCTTCTGTTTCCTATGTAGCATAAGTTCCTCCATGATTTTGCCAATCAACTTTTATCAACGGTATTTCTTTGTTTCTCAATCTTTTGATCCTGCGGTTTACAGTCTAGACAGGTCTTTTCTCATAAGTGTAGTCGTCCTTCAAGAGCACATGTGTTGGTTTAATGACATGGAGCGGATCTCTCAAATACTCTCGAAGTATCGATACATGAAATACATTGTGCATGTGTTCCATTACCGGAGGTAAGGCTACCCGATACGATACTGGATTGATCTTTTCAAGGACTTCATAGGGTCCAACATACCTTGGCGTCAATTTGCCCTTAACACCAAACTGAGTTTGACCCTTTATCGGGGTCACTTTAATGAACACATGGTCCCCAACTTCATATTCCTTATCTCTTCTTCAGACATCAACATAGCTCTTCTGCCGACTCTGTGCAGTTTTCAGACGTTGCTGGATCAGTTTCACTTTTTCGGTTGTTTCTTGCACAAGTTCCGGTCCCCACAAAGGTCTATCACCTACCTCAGCCCAACATATCGGAGAACGGCATTTTCTTCCATACAAAGCTTCGTAAGGAGCCATTCCGATGCTTGAATGGTAACTGTTGTTGTACACAAATTCAGCTAATGGTAAATAGGTCTCCCAGCTTCCTTGAAAGTCTAACACACACATTCTAAGCATGTCTTCTAGAGTTTGATTGGTTCGTTCAGTTTGTCCATTTGTTTGTGGGTGATAGGCACTACTCAACCTTAGTTCAGTCCCCAAAGCCTGTTGTAAATTCTGTCAAAATCTCGATACAAACTTTAAGTCCCTGTCAGATACAATAGATATCAGTACACCATGCAATCTCACAATTTCGTTCACATACAAGTTAGCTAATTTATCCGCATTATAAATAGTCTTAATAGGCAGAAAATGGGCAGACTTAGTTAAACGGTCTACAATGACCCAGATAGAGTCCATACCTCAAGAAGAGTGAGGCAATCCCACTACAAAATCCATGGTTATGTGCTCCCATTTCCATTCTGGTATTGGGAGGGGTTGTAACAAACCAGCGGGTCGTTGATGTTCAGCTTTAACCTGTTGACAATGTAGACACCTAGCCACAAAATCTGCAATACTCTTTTTTATTCCAAGCCACAAAAAATTCTGTTTCAAATTGTGATACATTTTCGTGTTTCCTGGGTGCATGGCAAACTTACTGCTGTGAGCTTCAGTCATAACACGTTTTCTCAAATCACAACAATCGGGTACACAAAGGCGGTTTTGAAATTTCAGCACGTCATTCTCAAACACAAATCCCAACCTCGGCTTTGAATTAAATTCCTTTATGATCTTTTTCAAGTATTCATCTTCACATTGCTTCTGTTTGATCTCGTCAAGAATTGTAGGTTGAGCGGAAATAGTAGTTAAAATCCCACATTGTTCTCATACGACAATCTCAATCTCCTTCTGTTCCAAGTCATCTAGTAATTCTTTTTGATTAGACAGCAAGCATGACAAATTTGCACTGGATTTTCGGCTCAAGGCATCTGCTACGGTATTAGCTCTCCCTGAGTGATATAAGATCTGGAAATCATAATCTTTGATTAACTCTAACCATCGCCTCTGTCTCATTTTCAATTCCTTTTGGGTGAAGAAATATTTCAAGCTTTTATCATCGGTATACACCTCACAAGTTACCCCATATAAGTAGTGACGCCAGATTTTCAAAGCAAACACCACAGCTGCTAATTTGAGATCGTACGTCGGGTAATTCTTTTCATGAGGTCGGAGTTGTCGAGAAGCATAGGCAATCACTTTTCCGTTTTGCATTAATACACACCCCAAACCTTTGTAGGAAGCATCACTGTAAACTTGAAACCTATCAGTACCATTGTACAAAGTTAAAATTAGTGCAATTACTAACCTGGTTTTCAACTCTTGAAAGGCTGCCTCTCTTTGTTCGTTCCAATCAAATGACACATTCTTCTGAGTTAACTAGGTCAATGGCATGGCAAGCTTGGAAAAGTCTTTTACAAATCTCCTGTAGTAACCTACAAGTCCCAGAAAACTTCTAATTACTGTCACATTTGTCGGTTTAGGCCAATCCACAATAGCTTCAATTTTCTGAGGGTCAACAAAAACACCATCTTTGTTGATTACATGACCCAAAAATGTCACATTGTCAAGCCAGAATTCACATTTGGACAATTTAGCGTATAATTTCTTCTCTCAAAGTCTGTAGGGCAATTTTCAAATGATTCTCATGTTCTTCCCTACTTTTGGAGTAAATCAGGATATCATCAATAAACACAACAATAAATTCATCCAGAAATGATTTAAACACTCTGTTCATAAGGTCCATAAAGGCAACAGGTGCATTGGTCACCCCAAACGGCATTACTAAAAATTCATAATGTCCATATCTAGTTCTGAATGTAGTTTTCTCTATGTCTTCAGCCCTAACCTTTAACTGGTGATACCCATATCTGAGGTCAATTTTGAAAAATACTTGGGCACCCTAAAGTTGGTCAAACAAGTCATTTATTCGGGGCAGAGGGTACTTGTTCTTGATAGTTACTTTGTTCAGTTCTCGATAGTCTATACACAACCTCAAAGATCCATCATTCTTTTTGACAAACAGGACTGGAGCACCCCAAGGTGAAGTGCTCGGACGGATAAATTTCTTATTCAATAACTCCTGAAGTTGAGTTTTTAATTCTTTCAATTCTGAAGTAGACATTCTATAGGGGGTCTTGGAAATATGTTGTGTTCCCGGAAACACCTCAATAGTGAACTCAATTTCTCTATCAACTAAGTCCCAAGGTAAGTCATTCGGAAATACATCGGGAAATTCACAAGTAACAGGGATAATTTCTACATTAGTTCCGTTAGATGATGCAGTCAGTATACAACACAAGTAACCCCTACATCCCTTCTTAAGCAGTTTTCTGGCTTTCAAAGCTGAAATCAGATATGGGGGAGGAACTACCCCATTCCCAATAAAAGTAAATTCAGGCATACTCGATGGTCTAAACACAACAGATTTACTTGCACAGTCAATGGTAGCACGATATTTAGTTAACCAGTCCATTCCCAAAATACAATCAAAATGATCAATGTTCAAGGGCAATAAGTCAACATATAACATCATATCGCCAATCATAATATTACATGCTGGATAAACATGATCACACATCATAGAACCCCCAGACGGCGTAGATACAGATAAAACATATGTCATAAGTTCTAATGGTCTAGTCAATTTCCGAGAGAAATCATGCGATACAAAGGAATGTGTAGAACCAGAATCTATCAGTACACATGCATTTTGAGAACATACAGAGAGTGTACCTGACACCACAATATAGGTGTTTTGTACGTCACCGAGCACTAAGGCAAACACTCGACCTTGTCTCAGAGGTTCTTTCCCAGTATTGGCTTTTGCATTTGTTTTGGCCGTAAAGACGGATCCAACCGAACTTGCTGTAGGACGGCTAGTATTCTCAGACCTGAGTGGGCAATCTTTCACTACATGACCTGTCTGGCCACATCGGAAACAAGCACCGGATACTCGGTAGCACACACCCTTATGCTTTCTACTATAATCAAAACAGACCAGGATAGACCCACTACTCTGACTCGAGCTGCTTATAGACCCCGTGTTCTGCTTGTTACTGACATAAGACCGACCTCTTCTAAAACCATACCCAGACCTCTTTCCTTTCCAATCCGTTTGTATAGCTGCTGGGGCCTTACTTTGTTTCATAATGGCTAGTGTGGCTTCCACCATTACGGATCTATCTAAAACTTCCACATAAGTAGGCAATTTCAATACACCTACTCGATCAAACACCTCCAAATCCAATCCACCTTCAAATTTTCGTGCTTTCTTGTAATTAGTATCCACCATATGTGGAGCAAATCGTGCCAGTTCGGTGAATTTGGCTTCATACTCAACTACAGACATCTTTCCCTGTAAAAGTTCTTGAAACTCAGACACTTTCCGATCTCTGAAACATTGGGGAAAATATTTATCATAGAAGATCGCATTAAACTGTGCCCACGTCATATTTCCATTGCCACTTCGAATTAGTAACCACCACTTTCGGGCTTCATCCTTTAGAGTATAGGTGGCTAGGAGGACTTTCTGGACTTCAGAACAAGGAAACACTTCATATAGCTTTTCCATTTCAAGTAACCACGTCTCTGCTTTCAACGGTTCAATTCCACCATAGAATGTCGGCGGTTTCATTTCCATGAATTTATGTGTCAAGTTGATGATGTCATTATTATCTGCTTTAGCTTGTGCTGGCGGAGGTAGAGGGGGCAAATGTTGTTGTCTTTGCTGTTGTGTCAAAGTTTCAGTCAATGCTGCAAGCATTTGTTCCATTCGGCTCATGCAAGCCTATGAAGATTCATTTACATCACTTCCCCTTGCATTCTCCATGTTGCTATAGAGACATCAAATGACAATAAACATAGGCATAATCTTATTCGTTTCTTTCAATTCATTTGCTCAAATTTACATTCAGTTTTCATATTCATTTGGATTACCACACACTCACACATGCAGATGGAATGCCCCTAACTCTTACTAGGACATCCTAAGCTCATATAGACCTGTGTGTGCGGTAGAACACGTGCTTTGATACCACTATGTCACGACCCAAACCCGCCTCTGTAGGTTTAGCATCGTAACCGGCCAGTAATCCGTGGATTACCAAAGGCCTCTTAACAGATAAGCATATAATAAGGAACTGCGGAAGCAAATGTACAAAACATAAATGGTCCAATGAGCTGTGTCGATAAACATAGGACAGAATATTTCAAAACTTGTATATACATAAGCGTGTCAATCGAAGGATATCATAATTACAAAACATTTACAAGAGTGTAATATCCAAGACCCAACTGTACAAAACAAATAGAGACTAACATAAGTACAAAAACAGCCATGTAACTAGACTTCAATCGGAACCTCTTCGGGAGGCACAATGGTTGGCTGACAAAAACAGAAATGAAGGCTGTCAACTCTAGCCCTGATCATGCGCCGGCTCACCTACATACATAAAATAACTGTGAGTGAAAGCTCAGTGAACAATAACAGAGTAAAGAGGTTTCAATGAATGAGTCCGTACAGATTTAGAATTCACAATTCAGTTTCGTATCAAATTCATAATTTGTCCAAATCATATACGGAAATCATAAGTCATGCGTAAGTATATGTGATACATCCATAAGTGCTAACAGAGCAGATACAGAACAGATGCAGACACATGAGGGTTACGAATAACTAGTTCCATAAAGGAACCTCCGGATCCGGGTAACAGAGAATAAACACGCTGAGCCCCATGATGGAGCCTCCGGTATGGGTAACAGAGTGCAGACAGATTAAGTTCCATGATGGAACCTCTGATACTAGGTAACAGCCAACACATATCACATGATACTAAGGATGTCACGAATACATATTAGAAATTTGGCAATCATTCATTGTACAAAACATAACATTTCAAAAAACAATTCTTATCCCATCATACAGAAAATAAATAAGGTTGAACATAGCTTTACTATGTTATTACTCACAGTTGGCCTTGAGACAGATAGACGGAGCAGATTGGTCAAACGGTACGCGACACGTGACCTACATGACACATAACAGATACACACTTGAAACACACGTTCGAATTGTACATAACTTATGTCGTTTGCTCTTAGTGTGTTTCTAACCTTTAATCCTCATTATGGAGTCCTAAACATGGCCTAAGAATGCCTAGGATGGAATGAGGATGCAAGAATGCATTGGAAAACATTTCTTAAAACTTGCTGAAAATAAGGTCCACGCTCGAGCGTGGCTTTCTCGCTCGAGCGGACATGCAGACAATGAAGCTCCGCTTGAGCGTGACTTTCCCCACTCGAGCGGACTGTAAACTCTTGAAAAAGTACTGGTTGCATGTTTTTATGCTCGACGGACACTCGACCTATGCTCAAGCGTGAGACTCAGACCTTCACTCGAGTGTAGATTCCCTCGCTTGAGCGGACTGCAAAACACAAGAACTTCTGGGCATATGCATTTCACGCTCGAGCGTAACCATCGTCGCTCGAGCGGAAGTGCACGTACTCAGATTGCACGCTCGAGCGTGAAGTTCCCCGCTTGAGCGTGGATCAACTTTCTAGAAATTCCAGATTCGATCACCAAGCTCAAACTCAATTTTTGAAGCATCCAAAACTCATTTTTCTGGGCCAAAACTTGAGGAAATACATGAAAACTCATAATACAACATGTTCAAAGAATTATAACAAGAAATCATGTCCCAAAGGCTTGCCAATTATACAAAAATTCAACTTTAAACTCAAAATTAATTTATGAACATAACATGCATGTACATTTTTGAGCTAAGGCCCTCCAAAACATAATCAAATGCTACTAAATAACATGAAACTCATTGTGTTTCCAAAATTAAAGTGAACCCAATACATGCATGAAGGAATTCTTGAAAATCAATCTTCAAAATGCTATAAAACATGCATGCATGCATGGATTGATCTACTTCCCTACTCCTTAAGCTTGATTCTCACATCTTATAGCTCAATTTACTTGAATTCATGCATAAACAACTTAAATCTACAATTAAAAGAATGAATTTCCTACCTTAAGTCTTGAATTTCAAATATGGGAGCTTAAATATGCAATTCTCCTTCAATTCCTCTACTCTTCAAACTAATCTCTAGATGAATTCAATTTTTCCTTCCAACTCTCTCTCTCCCTCATGTTGGGCATCAAGGAAATGGAAGAGTGAAATGAAAACATAACCTTAGTGGGGTCCAAATGCCCTGTAGGTAGTAATTTAACAAAACTAACCAAATGGCATTATTTTAATCAAATTTAATCGCTCTGAACCGAATGTTAATTAAACCTACCATAAAATTCTATAAATCCTAATTAGCACATAAATCAAGTCAATTTCTGATTCGGACGCTGTCACGCCCCACTTTTTATTACTCGAGGTATTACCAAATTCATTAACTTAATTCCATTTCAGAGATAACATGCGGAAATAAACTCATATATTCAACTTGTAGAAGTGAATAACAATACTCTCATTCATATGCAAAGTAAATACAACATGAGCATGTTAAATAAATTGCCCTTGGGCTTACATCATTAATTAATCAAGAAGAAGGGTGCAACCCTTTTACACATATGGCATTCTGCCAACACCAGAGAGGCCCCGTGGCCAACAAATAAGAAGATCCAAATCTTGTAGCACATCCTGCTCAACACCTGAAAAAGATTCAACGTGGGATGAACATATAGTCTAGTAGGGATCTCAACATGGCCCTCAACAATAACAACTTACAGATAGCTATGATCATGAATGCTCAATCTCATACTAGAATAGTAATGTGACAGTTTATACAAAATATACATAAGTATGAACTTTCTTGAAAATGGCCATTTCATTCAACGCTATAAGCGATTCATCTTTCCTTTTTCCTTTCATTAACCCCCGTTCCCAATCTCTCACAACATTAACAATTACTTAGGAAATAATCTCACTAAGCCCTTTACTCTCTTCCATTTTCCAAACATACACAGATGTGCCTTTTCAAAACATATTTTTTCTTTAAAATATTCGTTCTCCTTCACACTTTCCAAAAGACAAAATGACATTTTGGTTCGCTCCCAATACTGTCATAACTATACATGCATACCTTTATAGAAATGGAAAATAACAACCTACCAACATGTATACAATCAACCAATGAAGTAACTCGGCCCTTCGAACTGTAACCAATCAAGTCCATGATATTCTCAGATACAGTGAAACAACAACAACAAAACTTTACTCTACCAGCTATGTGCGTAGTAAGCGAAAGATACACCTTTCACAACAAAATGCCAGTTTACTAGGCGCTACCTGGAAATGTGTGGTGCCTTAGATTCTCAGCGCAGTCAGTTCTTCAGCCGCTAGCTGGAAGGTAACGGTACATTTTATTTTAAGCGCGGGATATAACACCAACAACCAAAGTACCATAGGGCATAACCAACATGTATAACACATACACATAAACTATCAAGATACAAACAATGTGTTAAAATATATGAACACATAACTATCTCCTCCCAAGCAAGTATACATATATAATGTATCTCAGCACTTCATCGCATACAATGTCAATCAACAATGGTATAATACATACACGACAATTCAACACAACCGTATCATCCTCCACCAATGACGAAGGACAAAACCTCTAGATGCATGCATTTAGTACATCTATTAAAAGACTCAATTATCATGAGATCACAAACCCAACAACGACGCTAACATGGTAGCTAAAGATACAACCCCCACATGTGTGTGTTCAACACTCAAGATACAACAATCCAACTTTCATACTTATTTCAAAAAAAACACTTTTCTCATTTCACAATACAAATTCCATTTCCTTTTTGTTTTCACAAAACCAACCCCATTCCTCTTGTTTTTACCAAACCAATTCCATGGACGATAAAGCCAGAACTCATTTTAGTCCACCACATTCATTTCAAACCATTCCAAAGCCATGGTTAATCCCTTAGGCATTAACGCCTTCACCCAACTCATTTTGACAAAAAGGGTTTTACAAACATTGGTCAACTACCCTCCATTTTAATTTACCAAATCAAAATATAATTTAGGACTTTTCCTCCTTTCAACTATAACATGCTAATTTACACTCCAATTAGCCCAAAACAACCACCAATGATAAAATCACCATTTTCAACTAACCAACCCTAGGTTCCTTCTCATGGTTTCAAACAAATCCAACATGGATATGATTTTCATGCAATACAAAACTACCACATGTCTATCTATAGATGGAATATTGAAAAAGAACAAGGAAATCCCTACCTCGAATTCGGAGCTTAAGCGGAGAAGATGAAGAATCTCGAAGTTGCTCCAAATCCCAAATTTCTTGGATCAAAACGAAGCCCTCAACGATCAACACACCTTTTACAAAGGCCAAAGGGTAGAAAAACACTCTAGCTAGATCAATCCTAAGAGAGAAGTTAGGTTTTAGAGTGAGGTGCTCTCCAATGAAGGTTTTGAAAAAGTAAGAGAGAGAAAGGAAATCAAAAAGTGATCCAAAAAGGTGAAACCCGGTGTAATATACAAGTCGCCCCGCTCGAGCGTGGAAACCCCCGCTCGAGCGTCAAAATGCCCGCTCGAGTGGCGAATACAACCATCCAGAAGTTTTGCAGAACAGGTCCCCGCTCGAGCGCCCAACTCCCTGCTCAAGCGTCCGACCACTGTAGAGAAGAAGATACTGTGAGGGTGATTTTCCCGCTCGAGCGCCAAAACCCCCGCTCGAGCGGAGAAGCAATAACAAAGGCCCGCTCGAGCGGAGAGACCAAAATCTAGGGAAAATTTCTATGTTCTAAAACACAACCAACTTATTCCCAACTTACCCAATACAACCCTAAACTCAAACACCGAGAGTAAGGGATAGAAAGAGAATAAGACAACAACACATCTACGGAACCGAGTCCGGATTACAGTTAAACAACGAAAGGGAAAACCGGGATCACTATAGACGCTGATAAGGCTTTCAATTCGCAAATCGAAGCTAAAACATGAACAAATCTTCCTACGCCTAATAGATATAAACACAAACAATGTAACACACATGCAGTTTAATTCAGAACTTCACCTTAATCACTAATTAGGCACAATTAGTCACAGATTAACGTTAGTCAGAGGTCGCGATTGTTACAGAAGCCCTAATTTGAGTTTGCAATCTATGCTTAAGAGGCTTGGGTAAGGTTGATTCAACTTATAACATCTCAGATCTAGATTCGACTAATAACATCTCATATCTGGTTTGTAGCATTTTGAATTTGGTGTGATTTCACCATTACGAACTCGATTTTGAGTTTTGATTTGGAGTCGACCTTGTAGCTCAAAATTTTGCCTAAGATCTGGATTAATGACTTGACCCTCACCTTTGGTTCGATGTCACTATTTGATCTTCGACATATGTTGATTAGTTTTTTTGTTTTTGTTTTTGGATTTATTTTGTTGATTTGTCGAGTTCAATCAGGTGTGTGCTCTAGCTTTTGTTTGACAGAATAAGAGTAAAATTTTACTCTGGTTTGTGCTATGTTTTTGTTTGATAAAATGAGAGTAAAATTTTACTCTGGTATGTGCTTTATTTTTGTTTGATAAAATGAGAGTAAACTTTTACTTTGGTGTCACGCCCTCAAAATAATACACAATCCCATCATTTAACAGTTCTATATTCGTGATAGATAAATCACATTTCTATACATACATCAGAGTTAATATTACAAAAAGGATATTTCATATAAGTTTCAACTGTTTATAACATAATAAAATGCCCTACGGGCTTACATCTTCCCAAGTAATAACTTGGTTACAATAAAAGAAGAGTGCTAACTCTTTTACATATAAAGCTCTCGGCTTGAATTTACATATAATCACTAAAACAAAAATAACAAACGAAGCCTTCAACTCCTAAACCTCCCAAGCTAAGGCCTTGGAGGTGGCATGTCACCTGTACCTGAAAATGGTGTCCCAAATAGGATAAGCCAAAGCCCAGTAGAGATATGCTAAACCAAATATGAGAATTAATTAAAATATTAGCATCTGATAAATGTTTAACACTTGCAAACCAACCTATGCCATTTCCATAACCAACTAACATTTTCATCATATTCAATTCACTTTCCATTATTTATCTCACTCAGTCCATTGACATAGTCCAATATTATCCAAACAGATCAAAATGAGGCTACAACTCATATAACAACACTTCAATAACAAGCATCATTCAACACTTCTATTCACATGCCATTTTACGAAACTACGTCCGAGAGAACCGGCACCCATAAATAAATAAGATTTCGAGACTTTCACTCTGGATATTCCGGTCAACTTAATTATCACTGGAGTCCATCTCCTATCTCCTCCCAAACAATGGAGTACATCCCTTATCTCCTCCCACACAATATACATATACAATGTATTTAAACATGTAATCATATACAATGACCCAACACTTCACATATTCAATGTTATTATTTACCCGTCATATTCAATGACGTATTTCAACTGATTAGTTTCAATTTACCTAATCATCATGCAGTTTCTACAACAATCAAGACTATTCTCCATCGATAGCCTAAGACAGATATTTCTAAATAGATAAATAAATTTATTAAACATATAAATTTATTAACTTTTCTATAAGTGAGTGATTCATCAATCCAACTACATCGATTAACCACAATTCCATCCAATTTCATGATTTCCATGTCAATTTCATATTTCCACCATTTATTTCATTAATTATGCAAATGATTTATTCACTTTAAATTAGGGCATTAATTTCCCCATTTCCCAAATATTGCACCCAAGGCCCAATTTCATCAATTATATACACATAACCCCTCTTTAAGACCTCACATACACAATGGAGCCTAAAAGTAGAAAACCCATCTTCAAACATTTCAAATTTCAAACCCTAACTTCCCAAAATTTCCAAATCCCACCATTTATACAAAATGACTAATATCTGTGTTAAAACTCAAAAAAATGAGTAGTTTATCCCTACCTTAAATGAAGAAGCTCAAAGGAGAAGGAAGAGGAAACTCAAGATGCTCCAAACTCAAATTTCTTCGGATCAAAATGAAGCCCACGCAATACTCTACCTTTCTTACAAAGGGACTAGGGTAGAAAGACCCAAGAACAAGATGTATTTGTAGAGAGAGAGTGTGTGTGTAGAGAGAAAGAGTGCCAGATTTAGGGTTTGGAAAGAAATGGGGATGAAAAAGTGATGTTGAATCACGTTCTTTATGAATGCTATATCTGAGGCTCTCTCGAGTGAAGGAGTGGTCGCTCGAGCGACCAGACACAAAGAACCTCGCTCGAGTGCAAAAAGCCTCGCTCGAGCGAAAAATGCAAAGTTTTAAGTCTGCAACCCAAACGCACGCTCGAGCGCAAAAGTGCTCGCTCGAGCGAAGGAAAACAAAACATAGGGTCTCGCTCGAGCGAAGAATGCTCACCTTTAGGTCCAAAAGAGACGCAGACGTATGCTCAAGCACAAGAAGCCTCGCTCGAGTGCAAGAACCTTCGCTTGAGCAAAGAAACAAACACCCAAGGCTCGCTCGAGCGCAAAAAGCCTCGCTCGAACGAAGAAGCCAAATTACAGGCAAGAATCAGCATGACCCAACCCGCTATGGGTTTAAGCATATGAATCGCCATGGTCGAGATTATCGAAGGCACCTTAATAATATCTGATAATACAGATCTGAGGGGCATGGAAAGCCAAAACAAGAATAAACAATGTCCAACGAGCGTGATAACAGATGCAAAAGACTTTTCATACATATATACATGAACGGTACAAAACAGTATGCACAACATCTACAATCTTTCAGAATAGGGACCTAATCCCCATTAAACAGTACAGTGACAATCTATATAGTTATAAAAAACAGGTACAGAGATAGATGGGGAAAATTAAACAACCCTAAGCCATAGCTTGACAGGCTCGGAACCTCGCAGTGAGGCACAGTGGTTGGCTTGACAAAACAAGAGCTTGCCTAACGCTCCTAGCAGCGGTTTGGTGCCTGAACACCTACATATATATATGAGCAGTAAGCTAAAGCCCAATGAATAACATAATGCATAAAGAGGTTAAGAATGAATGTCCTTACAGTAATGAAAACAGTTCAGTTGATTCGTATATCAGTCATTCAGTCGTAACAGTCATATGTGGTACATCCATTAGCATAACAGTACAGTACAGTAGGTTTTTAACAAACCAGGTCTTAACAGACCGAACAATCAGTTGATAGCCATCATATCAGTAGACAGTAGTGGTTCCAACAAGAGAACCGACAGAGATCTCTATGTAAGAATAAAGATAACGATGCGATAGTTGATAAGGATGCCACAATACAGTTCAAAATAGAGGACATACATTCATTCAGTAACAGTATCATTTCAGAAAACAGCACAGTTCAGTATTCAGAAGATATTCATATTTTGAACATATCTTTACACAATTGTTACTCACAGAGTTCTAAGCTACAGTAAGCTAGAGCGTCTACTCGGATGCCAACCCTACACAGTTACAGATTGAACACACACTAAGCTATACGGTTGGGAAAAGAATAACTTAATCCCTAATTTGCCTCGGTGTGGTTCTACATCTAAATCCTTATTAAGATGTCTTAAACTAGGCCTAAGAATGCTTAGGATGGGATGAGGATGCAAAGATGCACTCAGAAAACAGTTTCAGAATTTCAAAAAAACAGAGTCCCGCTCGAGCGCAGGTTTCCCCGCTTGAGCGGGCATGTAACAAAGGGCTCCGCTCGAGCGGCAACTCCTTCGCTCGAGCGGACTGTAAAAGTGCTGGATGTCCAAAATCCACGCTCGACGGGCGCTCGACCCCTGCTCGAGCGTGTGGCACATACGCCGTTCGAGCGTTCAACTCCCCGCTCGAGCGAACAAAAAACCAATGCAAGATGCTGAGAGCTCGATTTCCCCGCTCGAACGCAACTTCCCCCGCTTGAGTGGGAGTCAAAAATCTAGAAAATCCATATTGCATGTTCAAGCTCAAAACCAAGTTTTGATGCTCCAAAATATATCCTCTTGGGCCAATTTTTTGGAAAACTCTTGTAAACTCAGAATACAACATGATTCAAAGCTCAATTTGTGAAATCAAAGCCCAAGGGTAGTTTAATTCAACTCAATTTGAAACCAATTTCATGAACATGATGTTAATTGAACATGCATGTACTTCAAACAACTTCCAAGCTTCAAATTCATGCTCTAGTGAGCCAATTCTTCCAAGAACAAGATGAAATCATGGATTATGATCAAAAGATGGACATGCATGCAAGATTTCCATGAAATCAAACTCAAAACTCTTCAATGTACACATGCATGCATGATTCAAGCTACAATTCAACATTATTAGACTGAATCTTGACTTAGATTACTAGAGGCTCATGAATCATGTAAGAACAAGCTTTGAATACACAATTAAAATGATAGATTCCTTACCTAGGTCCTCAAATACAAGTCTAGAAGCTCAATTAGACAATTATCCTTCAATTTCTTTAATTCACCAAGCAAATCACAAGGAGGAACTCAATTTCTCTCTCTCTCTCTCTCTCTCTCTCTCTCTCTCTAGGTTGGCAAGAACAAAGAAAATGGCTGATGAAATGTTTGTGTTCAATGTAATAAGGCTTCTAATTGTGTTAGCTAAGTGGGCCACTAAGTGGCACCAATGTAAATAAGTCCAACTCTTGCCAGTTAGCTTAATTTAATCTAGTTTAATCATACCAAATCGAATTTCAGATAAATACACCATAAAATCATATAAATTCCAATGTTCATAAAACATCAGTCAATTTTTGGTTCAGCCGCCGATAAGGCCTTCAATTTGCAGTTTAAACATGAAAACATGAACAGATAATCAAACAGGCAACATATAGGAAATGCATTTAAACAGATACAGTCAATCAATCAGTTTTGGATTTCAGTCAGTCAATTCAGTATTTCAATCAATTCAATTATCAATCATAATCAGTCCCAATTTAGCAAGATGTCGTAGTTTATCGATGCGATGGTGAGGGTTATTCTGATCTCCTCTTTATAAAGAGTTTGGTCCTCCAAACTCGAATTACCTTCATTTTGGAAGAAAACAGGATCCTGCGGGAACAAATTAGGATATCTCTTGGCCATGTCATCTTCCCTTTCCGAAGTGGCATACATGCCACCATGGTTTTGCAACTCAACTTTCACTAACGGGATCTCTTTATTCCTCAATTTCTTGATCCGTCTGTTCACAATCTGTATAGGCCGTTCCTCGTAAGTGTAGTCATCACTCAGCACTACACGAGTAAGCTCTATCACATGGAATGGATCCCGGAGGTAATCCCTCAACATTGAAATGTGGAAGACGTTATGCATATGCTTCATTTCAGGAGGAAGCGCAACTTGATACGCCACTGGATTGATTTTCTCAATAATCTCATACGGTTCAACATATCTCGGTGCTAACTTGCCTTTGACTCCAAAACGAGTCTGGCCTTTCATCGGTGTCACTTTCACAAATACGTGATCACCTACTTCGTATTCTCGGTCCCGTCTTCTGACATCCGCATAACTTTTCTGTCTGCTCTGTGCGGTTTTCAGTCTCTGTTGTATCAGTTTCACTTTCTCAGTCTTTTCATAAACAATCTCGGGCCCAAGCAAAGGCCCATCTCCAACTTCTGCCCAGTAAATCGGAGATCTACATTTTCTGCCATACAAGGCCTCAAAAGGCGCCATACCGATACTTGAATGATAACTGTTGTTGTAGGCGAATTCAGCTAAAGGCAGATGGCTTTCCTAGTTTCCCTGAAAATCAAGGACACACATTTTCAATAAATCCTCCAGAGTCTGGATGGTCCTTTCTGACTGGCCATCTGTCTGAGGATGGTAAGCACTACTCAGTCTCAGTTTAGTACCCAATGCAGTCTATAAGTTTTGCCAAAATCTCGATGTAAACTTCGAATCCCTGTCAGAAACAATAGACACATGCACTCCATGCAGTCTAACAATTTCATCAATATAAAGTATGGTCAATTTGTCCGCATTATAAATTGTTTTGACAAGTAAGAAGTGAGCAGATTTAGTCAGTCTATCAACAATAACCCAAATCGAGTCCATACCTTTACTGGAGCGAGACAATCCAACGATAAAATCCATGGTGATATGTTCTCATTTCCACTCTGGTATGGGTAAGGGTTGCAGTAAGCCTGCGGGTCGTTAATGTTCCGCTTTGACTTGTTAGCAATGAAGACATTTTGATACAAAATCAGCAATTTCTTTCTTTATTCCCGGCCACCAGAAATTCAATTTCAAGTCTTGGTACATTTTCGTATTCCCCAGATGGATAGAAAATTTTGAATTGTGGCCCTCTTGCAGAACTCTTCTTTTCAGTTCAGTATCACTCGGTTCACACAGTCTTCCTTGAAATTTCAGTACATTATTTTCAAATTTCAAACCCGGTCTCGGTTTAGATTCCCTTTTTTCGATGATCTTCTTCAAGAAATCATCCAGTTACTGTTTCTCTTTAATTTCTTCAATCAGTGCTGGTTGAGCAGAAATAGCAGCTATTGTTCCACCTTGTTCTCACAAAACAATCTCAATTTCAGATTTCTCAAGGTCACAAAGTAACTCTTTCTGTCCGGTGAGCAAACAGGCTAGATTTCCAATCGATTTCCGGCTCAGTGCATCGGCAACGGTGTTGGCCTTTCTCGGATGGTACAAGATCTGTAGGTCATAGTCTTTAATCAATTCTAGCTATCTCCGTTGTCTCATATTCAGTTCTTTCTGTGTGAAGAAGTACTTCAGACTCTTGTGATCTGTATACATCTCACATGTCACCCCATACAGATAGTGACGCCAGATTTTCAATACAAATACCACTGCGGCAAGTTCCAAGTCATGGGTCGGGTAGTTCTTTTCATACGGTCTCAGTTGTCGAGAAGCATAAGCAATAACCCTCTCATTCTGCATTAAAACACATCCCAAACCCTTATGAGAAGCATCACTAAAAATAGTAAAATCGTCTGTACCTGAAGGTAGGGTAAGAACTGGTGCAGTCACAAGTCGAGTTTTCAACTCTTGGAAAGCTGATTCCCTTTGGTCAGTCCAGTCAAATGACATCCCCTTCTGAGTTAACTGAGTCAGTGGTAAGGCAATTTTGGAGAAATCTTTGACAAATCTTCTGTAATACCCGGCTAGTCCCAAAAAGCTTCGGACTTCTGTCATATTTGTTGGTCTAGGCCAGCTTACTATAGCTTCAATTTTCTGTGGATCAACTGAAATTTCATCCTTGCTAATAACATGTCCCAAAAACATAACACGATCAAGCCAAAATTCACATTTAGACAGTTTAGCATAAAGTTTCTGTTCTCTCAGGGTCTGTAGGGCAAGTCTCAGATGATGTTCGTGTTCTTCTCTAGTCTTAGAGTAAATCAGGATGTCATCAATGAATACAACTATAAAGTCATCAAGATATGGTTTAAAGATTCTGTTCATGAGGTCCATAAATGCAACAGGTGCATTGGTAACTCCGAAAGGCATAACTAAAAACTCGTAATGTTCATACCTTGTTTGAAAAGCAGTTTTGTCAATGTCCTCTGGTTTCACTTTCAGCTGATGGTATCCGGATCTGAGATCAATCTTAGAGAACACTTGAGCACCCTGTAACTGATCAAATAAGTCATCAATACGAGGCAATAGGTATTTATTTTTCACAGTTACCTTGTTCAGTTCACGGTAATCAATATAAAGTCTCAGTGAGCCGTCTTTCTTTTTCACAAATAAGACAGGTGCGCCCCACGGTGAAGTACTGGGCCTGATAAACTTCTTGTCTAACAGTTCTTGCAGTTGTACCTTCAATTCTTTCAATTCAGTTGGAGCCATTATGTAAGGAGCTTTAGATACTGGTTGTGTACCCAGAATCACATCCACGGTGAATTCAATCTCCCTGTCAATCAAATCCCCTGGTAGATCATCTGGAAATACATCTAGGAATTCTCTGAGTATAGGAATACTGTTCACATCAGTTTTAACATCAGTAGGTACAGTCAATACAGAACAGAAATACCCTTTACACCCCTTTCTAATCAGTTTAACAGTTTTCACAGATGAAATCAAATACGGGGGAGGTACTACCCCAATCCCATCAAATACAAATTCAGGCAAACCAGGTGGACAGAAAACTACTTGTTTCGTTACACAATCTATGGTAGCATGATACTTTGTTAACCAGTCCATTCCCAATATTACGTTAAAATGATCAATGTTCAGAGGCAGTAAATCAATAAACAAATGTGCATCTCCAACAATAATTTCACAAGCAGGGTACATATATGCACAAGTCATAGATCCCCCAACGGGTGAAGATACAGCTAATAGATAATTCATGAGTTCTAATGGTCTATTCAATTTTCACAAAAAAGCATGCGATACATATGAATGTGTAGACCCCGAATCAATCAGAACATATGTATTTTGAGTACAAATAGAGAGGATACTTGACACAACGGTCTCAGTATTCTGTACATCGCCCGGTACTAGTGCGAACACTCGGCCCTACCTCATAGGCTCTTTCCCAGTAGCTTTAGGGTTAGGTTTTGGTGCAACAGTTGATGCTGCCACGCTTGGTGCAGCTTTGCTATTGCCCTGGGGAGCAGAGGGGCAATCTTTGACCATGTGGCCCATCTTGCCACACTTGTAACAAGCACTAGAAATTTTATAACAAACTCCTTTATGGTTCTTACCACATTCAGAACAGGGCGGAATGGAACGGTTCCCTTGATTAGAAGTAGTCATTGACCCTGTATTTTGCTTTTTGTTCAACGGGTTATTTCTACCTTTCTTGAATTTAAAACCCTGCATTTTACCACGCCATTCAGACGTTGGTGTTTCAGTTTGTTTCAGTGCCTCGATGTTTGTCTCTGCCATTAATGCTCGATCAAGAACATTCACATAGTTCGGTAGCTTCAAAACATTTATTCTGTCGAGTATTGCAACATTAAGGCCGCCCTCAAACTTCCTGGACTTCTTATAGTCGGTGTCCACCATGTGTGGTGCATATCTAGCAAGCTCGGTGAACTTTGTTTCATACTCGGCAATAGTCATGGTACCTTGTCTTAGCTGTTCAAACTCAGTCACTTTTCTGTCCCTGACACACTGAGCGAAATACTTTTCAAAGAAGGACTCCTTAAACTGAGCCCAAGTTACAACAGTGTTGGTGTCACGGACTAGCATCCACCACCTTCTAGCTTCATCTTGCAAGGTGAAGGTAGCTAGCACCACTTTATGTGCTTCAAAGCACATAAATACTTCAAATAACTTTTCAGTCTCAAGAACCCATGCTTCAGCTTTTAACGGCTCAAGGCCTCCCTGAAAGGATGGCGGTTTCATTTTGCTGAACTTCTGGGTAAGAGCAATTATGTCCCCATCATTAACATTCTGTTCCGGTTGAACCGGAAGAGGAGGTGAGGGCTGTTGATTCTGTTGTTGCCCTAGTCTTTCAGTTATTAGTTCCATCATTCTTTCTAGTCTTGCCATTCTTGCCTCAGAGGATGAGGATTCAGATTCATTTGCAGTTCTTGCATTATCCATCTCACTATATATGCAACACAGTAATAATAAACATAGGAAGTTGCATACTTTAAACAGATTAACACATTAGCATATATTCAGTCATGTCATGGCCACACACACTTATCATGCTCATGTAATGCCCTAATCACTTTTCTAGGACATCTTATAGCTCATTTGGACACGTGTGTGCGGTATAACTCGTGGTCAAGTATCGCTCTGATACCACTCTGTCACGACCCAAACCCGCCCCTATGGGTTTAGCACCGTAACCGGTCAGTAATTCGAGATTACCGAAGGCCTGCTTAACAGTAATACAGTAATACAGAGTACAGGGGTATGGCGGAAGCCAAAACAGTAAATAAACAATGTCCGACGAGCTGTGACAGTCTGTATACAAAAAGACTTTTCATACATATATACATGAACGGTACAAAACAGTATGTACAATATCTACAATCTTTCAGAACAGGGACCTAATCCCCATTAAACAGTACAGTGACAGTCTATACAGTTATACAAAATAGGTACAGAGACAGATGGGGGAAATTAAACACCCCTAAGCCATAGCTTGACAAGTTCAGAACCTCGCAGTGAGGTACAATGGTTGGCTTGACAAAACAAGAGCTTGCTTGACACTCATAGCAACGGTCTGGTACCTAAACACCTACATATATATATGAGCAGTGAGCTAAAGCCCAGTGAATAACATAATGCGTAAAGAGGTTAAGAATGAATGTCCTTACAGTAATGAAAACAGTTCAGTTGATTCAGTATATCAGTCATTCAACAGAATACTATATGTGGTACATCCATTAGCATAATAAAGACAATACAAGATGGGTCTTTAATGCATCAAACAAATCGATTGATAGCCATCATATCAGTAGACAGTAGTGGTTCCAACAAGAGAACCGACAGAGATCTCTGTAACAGTAACAGTAACAGTAAACAGTAGTTGCTAAGGATGCCACAATACAGTTCAGAATAGAGGACATACATTCATTCAGTAACAATATCATTTCAGAAAATAGTACAGTTCAGTATGCAGAAGATATTTATATTTTGAACATATCTTTACACAATTGTTACTCACAGAGTTCTAGGCTACAGTAAGCTAGAGCGTCTCCTCGGATGCCAACCCTACACAATTACAGATTGAACACACACTAAGCTATACAGTTGGGAAAATAATAACTTAATCCCTAATTTGCCTTGGTGTGGTTCTACATCTAAATCCTCATTAAGATGTCTTAAACTAGGCCTAAGAATGCCTAGGATGGAAGATGATGCAAAGATGCACTCAAAAAACAGTTTCAGAATTTTAGAAAGATAGAGTCCCGCTTGAGCGCAGGTTTCCCCGCTCGAGCGGACATGCAACAAAGGGCTCCGCTCGAGCGGCAACTCCCCTGCTCGAGCGGACTGTAAAAGTGCTGGATGTCCAAAATCCACGCTCGACCCCCGCTCGAGCGTATGACACATGCTCCCGCTCGAGCGTCTAACTCCCCGTTCGAGCGGACTGAAAACCAATGCAAGATGCTGGGAGCTCAATTTCCCCGCTCAAGCGCAACTTCCCCCACTCGAGCAGGAGTCAAAAATCTGGAAAATCCAGATTGCATGTTCAAGCTCAAAACCAAGTTTTGATGCTCCAAAATCGATCCTTTTGGGCCAATTTTCTGGAAAACTCTTGTAAACTCATAATACAACATGATTCAAAGCTCAATTTGTAAAATCAAAGCCCAAGGGTAGTTTAATTCAACTCAATTTGAAACCAATTTCATGAACATGATGTTAATTGAATATGCATGTACTTCAAACAACTTCCAAGCTTCAAATTCATGCTCTAGTGAGCCAATTCTTCTAAGAACAAGATGAAATCATGGATTATGATCAAAAGATGGACATGCATGCAAGATTTCCATGAAATCAAACTCAAAACTCTTCAATGTACACATGCATGCATGATTCAAGCTACAATTCAACATTATTAGACTAAATCTTGACTTAGATTACTAGAGGCTCATGAATCATGTAAGAACAAGCTTTGAATACACAATTAAAAGGATAGATTCCTTACCTAGGTCCTCAAATACAAGTCTAGAAGCTTAATTAGACAATTATCCTTCAATTTCTTCAATTCACCAAGCAAATCACAAGGAGGAACTCAATTTCTCTCACTCTCTCTCTCTAGGTCGGCAAGAACAATGAAGATGGCTGATGAAATGTTTGTGTTCAATGTAATAAGGCTTTTAATTGTGTTGGCTAAGTGGGCCACTAAGTGGCACCAATTCAAATAAGTCCAACTCTTGCCAGTTAGCTTAATTTAATCTAGTTTAATCATACCAAATCGAATTTCAGATAAATACACCATAAAATCATATAAATTCCAATGTTCATAAAACATCAGTCAATTTCTGGTTCAGCCGCCGATAAGGCCTTCAATTTGCAGTTTAAACATGAAAACATGAACAGATAATCAAACAGGCAACAGATAGGAAATGCATTTAAACAGATACAGTCAATCAATCAGTTTTGGATTTCAGTCAGTCAATTCAGTATTTCAATCAATTCAATTATCAATCATAATCAGTCCCAATTTAGCAGTAATCAGTAGTTTATCGGTAAACAGTGGTGAGGGTTGTTACAGCAACCATTTGTTCAAACTCGCAACCAACCTATTCTAAACTTAACCAACAGATGCCAAAAGTCAAATACAAAGATCCAAATAATAGAAATGCGATATAGACAACAACATACAACCACAAAACTCGAGTCCGGAATACAGTAAATAACAGGGAAAGACCGGGATCGCTATAACATACTCTGGTATGTGCTCTATTTTTGTTTGATAAAATAAGAGTAAACTTTTACTTTGGTGTTATCTGTTCTGTGTTTTTATTATTTTTTTATACAGTGATAGTAAACTTTTACTTTGTTATTGTGTACTTCTGTTATTTGTTTTTTGGATTCCTAGTGATAGTAAAATTTTACTATCAATTCATTGCAGATTTGAATTATATAATGATAGTAAAATTATAATTCAAGAGTAAAATTTTACTCTAAATCAAAGTAAAGTTTACTATGATTCAAAGTAAAATTTTACTCTCGTTAAAAACATATTGATTTGCTTAACGATATAAAATTTTACTTTGGTTAAAAACATGTTGATTTGCTTAAAAATATAAAATTTTACTCTGAAATGCACTGTGAAGATGGCTTAATAGGAGAACTGATAGATATGAGAGTAATATAGTAAAAGAAACAAGTTTTAAAATATTAGGGGGTTTTGAAAGTACCTACATAATTCTTGTTATTTTGAAAGATAAATTAGACAGTGAGGGGTCTATCACCAAATCTCCTCTCCAAAAAAAAAAAAAGAAAAAAAAAGAAAGATAGGCTTGAATCTCTACCCGTTGGGCTAACTAAGCTTTAGGTAGCTTTTTGGGTCATCATTTAGCCCGAAGCCCACTGCTAGGCCCAACAAGTTTTTACTTAGCCCAAGCCTGTACCCAGTCAGGTTGGCTTTGCCGAATGAGGAATTAACTAGGCTTAAACCTAAAGTTTGAAGCCTAACTCGGCATGTTGACCTGTGGGAGGCGTCCTAATGGCTCGACCTGCAAGCTCAATAGAAATATATGAAAAAATAAGGAGAAAATTAAATAAATAGGCTTGAATCTCATCTTATTGGACTAAGGATGCATACCATGAGTCCGTCTGGGCTAGCCCCTTTGGGTAGGGTTTGGCCCTAAGGTCTTAGCCCACAACTCCGCCCTGCCCATAAGAAAACTGCTTGTTAGGCTTAGCTTGCGGGTGGGTTTGAACACACCATTTTTGCTACCTAACTTGATGCTGACCTTTACTCCCAACTAGCTCACAAAGATGGGTTAACATTATCAATCTACTTGTAAAATTTTAATTATATTGGTTAAAAATATCACATGTTATTCCAATACTACTAAATAATTAATATTTAATAGCAGAAGATGAATCCCAAGAAACACAATTATGCATATGGTTTTCAGCCTGCTTAACTGAGACTGTTTAATAGTTGGATGATGAAATAATAATTCGAACACTTTTCTTTAGTTATGTAGCCTTTATAAATTCTATTTTGCTTTCTAGCCATCATAGTTGAAGCTATATTCATCAAATACGAATGACTTTTTAAATTTTTATTCAAACTCATGATTTAATTACATATGTATCTGTAAAGTGGAAAGTATTAAGTAAAACATCTCAATTAAACAAGTGCCTTAATTAGGTGGTGGTGTTGCCACATTGGATCATTAGTTGCTCTTTCCTTTCCAACTTAATGGGATATCATTGTCCAGAGACAATTAGAATTGTTAATTAAAGTTCCTCTTTTTAGCTCTTTTTTTTTTTTTAATAATAATAATAATAATAGCAACACTTCACTTGATAGTTATACGACGCGTGACATAAAAATACAATGAAATACAAATCGTGCTGTGTCAACATGGGCTCTACTAATACTGCAACTTTAGTATGAAAAAGGCATATTTCAGTATACTACAATTTCAGTTATAGCTGGAAAGCAACAATGATCTTGAATATACCCAACACAACACCACTCTAATTAACACCACCACCATGTTCTAATTTAGTCGGTGTATCATGCATATAACTTCTCATTAATAAAAGCAAGTTTTTACAAGTTTTATTATTTATGTGTTGTATAGCCTAGTTTAATTTTTGCTTTATGGAAACAACTTTGATTTCTACTCACAAATTCAGTTTTTATATAGTTTCATCATCTATTGGTAACATGGTTGTGAGCGATCCTCTATTACAGTTCTATATTGATTAATAATGAATTTAATTATGTGAATATAAACTTCTTAAGCAACTTCCAGTTGCAAGTTCATTTTTAAGTATGAGTATTACCTAAGGAGTTCATATCATTTGACAGACACAATTTTAGATTAAAATTAAAGTACTCACTAAAATGTAGAATATTAGTACTTGAGCAAAGGATGCTACCAATCCAAAGTCATATTATGAACTTGTATGATAATTATTAATATCACTATCGCTAATACAATTACAATTATAGTTGCAACTGGTGGGGCTAAAGAGGCAAGTGAGGACCAAGGACTAATCAACTAATCATTACTGACCTCCTTGGTTCATTCTAAGCTAGGAACTCACACTGACACTCATCATGACAGGATTCTCTATCTTAAAAAGTGTATTTCTATGTCCGAACACTTATAATCATACAAATTAATAATTGTATAATTGTGAGTGCATGAGACATAGAAAAGTACATACTTTTTGGAAACAGAATCCATACAAATCAATATTCTAAGCTTAATTTGGATAATATGAATTTATCATGTGATTCGAATTTTCAATGATTCCACCAATTGGAATGTATAAAGTTAAAATCACTTCCTCAAACTAAAGTAGGAAGTTAATCCCAAATCTCCCTTCAAATTTAGAGAAAATACATAAGTTTTAAAAATTTGGCATAATTATGTTAGGTTCTTTTAAAATTTTTATAATTACACAACACTTAACTCAATTTTTATTAATAATTAATTTGTCATATGGATAAAAAAGTGATATTCTTATCTTTTTATGCTGAAATTAATATTTTAGTAATGATGAGCTTCTTTGTAATTCCTACTATCCAAACTTAACTTTAATTTGCATACTTACTGATGAGAGGCTAATCACCTTATTCCATGAACATGTGTGATCTCCCTATTGATGGACCCTCTACATGTGAGTTCTTACAAAATAGATTTGTGTATTCTACAATCCAAAATAGGTAGGACCCCTTTAAGTCCAACCCTTCCCACTCCCATCAGACATGAAAAAATTTCCCAGCTATCTATATAACAAAACAAGGGTGTTGATGGGACATTTGTTTATTTGTCAAAGTATGAATCGTTAGATTGGTTCAATCCCATGGTTCAAAATGTTTCTCTCATTTAGACATTTCAATGGTTGAGATTTTTTAGGTAAATATCAATGGTTGAGATGAGTTTTCCATTTAGCTTTTAGATTTACACAGACATCTTCTCTCTCTCTCATTTGGATTTCAAAATTTGAAGCTCCCCTCTGTCACACCTCTTCCTCTTCCCACCACATATCTCCTCCTTCCACCAAGCTTTCTCCGCAGTTCGATCCGAATGCAAAGTGGGACGCCTGTCTCGATTTGGGTATCCGCCGATTCGTTTACTCCTCCCTGGCCGGTGCCGTCGGTGGTTTCCTTCTCTTCAGTAAGTTTCCCCCCCCCCTTTTCTATTTATTTCCCGAGAAAACTGCAGAAAAAAAAAATGAATAATAGAAAGTTTTGAATACATCTTTCTGTCTGTGTAGTTTAAGTTTCGAGAAATATGGATAGCCATGGATTCCAAACAGGTATCATTCAATGATTATTTATAGGGTTTCTTTTTCAGGGATATGATTCATTATATTGGAATGTGTATCTACGCATGATTTACATTCGTGTATGATTTTTTGAGAAAACGAGTCTCTGCAGAAGTACAATACCTACTTATAAGAATCCAGATAATTGGAATTTTTCTAATTTGAGTGTTTCTTCGTAAATGTAAACGTTGAGCAACTCCAATGGCAAAGCTATAAGACCTGCCAAAGCCATTTTTTGGCCTAGATATCTCAAAAAATGTTCTCCAATGGTGAACCAAATTTCTTGCCAAAAAATGGCAAAGCCCTTTTTCCTACGTCAACAAAACTAAATCATGGGCACAAGAGTTTTTATGAGTAGACCTAATTTTATTTGGGCATCTTCAATCCTTATTTTTTTACTTGCATCAAATTTAAATTCATAAAAAGTCCTTAAAATCTTTTTGTTAACTAAAATTTATATTAAAATGAATTTAGTCAATTTCTTATAATAAACTTTTCACTCAAATTTTAAAGGCTAATTTTTGTTTGCTATCAAATTTGTCACTCAACAAGTTTTTAATGAAATTTGAGTTTTTAAAGGATTATCTCTTTAGCTATCAAATTGGAGTTATAATCCAACTAACAAAGAAACTAAAGAAAATTATAATTTCCTACTTAAATTGAATTGAATAGAGTGCTTTGGTATATAGAGTGCTTTGCCGAAAATTGATATGGGAATTGATTGCTTCAAAATAGCATATGAACCATTGGAGTGGTATAGTATAGCCAAAAAATAGCTTTTTTTGCACTGCAGCGAGCACAAAAATAGCTTGAGGAAAGCCATTTTAGCTTTTACCATTGGAGTTGCTATATGGCCATTTTCTATACTAGGGTGTGGAGGGAGCATAGTAGAAGTTGTGTGTTTGGCTTGAGCCAAATTTTGAATTCTCGTATTCTGAGCAATGTTGTTAATCTCATCCTGCCGGGGACATGGCCAAGACACAGTTATCTTGCTATGAGCTCTAAGAAGAGTCTTATAAAGTCATAATCACCACCACTATGTAGACATGACGTTTTTGATAATCATTGCTTACTCCTTAAACAATACAAATAAGTAGAGCATTCTCTCTCTTAATTTTTGAATTAGTGTTTGATTGTTGGATATTGAATTACCATTTTAAACCAGAGTTTGATTGTTGATTGCTAATGTTTTCTTTTTTTACTTGAGTAATTGAGGGAATTACAAACTTCTTTCAGTTAGCAATGGGTTTAGTTATGAGTTTTTGAATTTTGCTTCGAAGCTCTTGCAGGTTTGATGATCTTCACAATCTTCTCTTTGTTATGTTTCTTTTTCATTTTTTATTTATATAGCTTTCAATTTATTTGGATTGGTGTTTCTAAACCTTAATATGTATTTGTTTTTCTTTGGCCTCCTGTAATTTATTTAGCAATGGGTTTGCTTTTCCTTAAATGGGTTTTGTTAGTAATGGGTTTGATTCTCAAATATATATCAGTTAGCAATGGGTTTTGTTTTTCTTTGGATCACCTATAATTTATTTGGATTGGTGTTTCTAAACCTTAAACCTTAAACTATTTGTGAGATGGGTTTTTGTTTTTCTTCTTCTTGAAGGAAAAGCGAAGAAGAAGAGATGCCCACTCTTGATCCTCTTCAATCTCCTCCAGCAGGTATGATTCCTGACATATATAATATCCTTATCTATGTATTTGTACCATTTTTGTTTGGTAGATATGAAATTATAGAAGTGGCAAAACATGTGTAATGATTAAGTTCTAATTATTTCTGAATCTTTGATAAGATCTGTCATCTTCGTATTTGAATTTGATAGATTAGGTGATCTGGGTTTTCTCTTTTATTTATCATTGAGTTGGGTTTCAATTGTTAGGGTTAGATTCTCATTCTCAGTGTTCCTTTTGCTGTCATTTTATTGTTACAATCCAGAGGCTTCAATGTTATTTTACATTGTTTATGGGTCATTTACATTGGGCTCTATACTGTTATTATTAGAATTCCATTCTCCCAAACCCACAATTTTATTAATTGAACTCAACTCATCTCAATCTAATACATTTTATCCAAGCACCAAGAACTACATTAGTTTTTGAACTGGTTGTGGTGACTATTGAGTGTAGAACACCATTTAGTGTACACTGGTTAGTTTTTTATTTTGTTGTACATTGGTTAGTTTTTCCAATGTTCTGTAGAACACCATTGACTGTTTTTTTATTACCACTGGTTAGTTTTTTATTTTGTTGTACACGGGTGATCCTCCTGTTGTTATCATAGCAGCCAAGGGTGATCCTCCTATTAAAATTAGAATTGAGTTTTGATTAAAATTATAATTTTCTTTGATTAGAATTAGGATTATTTGATTAAAATTCTAAAATTTAAATTAGAATTATTTGATTCAATTTCAGTTTTTCTGTTATTGGGTTTTGTGAATTTTCTTTTTATTTAAGTGGCTTCAAGGTTCTGATAATTGATCTGTTTTTGTTTGATGCTGCTCTCCAGTTCTCCAGTCCTCCATTTTTGCATCTCGAACTTTGCTCGCAAAGTAACCTTCATCATCTTCTTAATTTTTTGGGTCTATCTTTGTGCCTTCTTCCAAGGTATTAATTTCCTTTTCCCACCACTTCGAATTGTGTTGATTGTGGACATTTGACGAGTTCTTTGCATTTTTTTTGAATTATTTGATTCAATTTCAGTTTCTTTGCATTTTCTCACCCTCTTTACCATTTGGTTTTGACAAAATGTCTATGAGTCCTTCATAGTGGTTTGGAATTTTAGGAAATTATGAAACATGAGTATCTTGAAGGAGTTGAAAAATTTTGTTTTTACCTGCTCACAAAACTTTTTGCTTTATTGTTGACTATAAACTGTGTTCACACCAATTGTTTTCAGTTCTCCTTGCAATATCTGTTCCATAAATGAAAAATAATACATGGAAATGAAAGGTATGCATTCCTTTTAAGCACTAAGTTGTACAGATTCAATCAGTTTGTTTGTTTTTTTTTTGCCAGCAAATAACAACCACTTTCTATAATAGGAATGCACTTACAAATACTTGGTAGCATGGGATTTGTTACATTTGAGAGGGACACAAATGCCTTGAGAGCCAGAAAAGTATTGATACCTAGAATAATAAACTCTAATTCCCTCTCAAAACAAGAATGAAATCAGAATCCAGAAAAGTCCAGAGTGTTGCAATAAAAAATAAAGAATAAAAAGATCCAAAGGGATTGCCCCCATTTTGGTCAAATAATAATCCAGACCCCTGTAACATCAATAGGGGCAATTTTGGCCACATTATTCTCCAACCATGAAAGCAATATCAGAATAATGGTTCCAAACCTTTCTGTTCATTTCACAGCCATTCCCATAATATAATTTTGATTTCTGACAAACAAATAAGGTATGTGTATAGTACTTTGGAGATCACACAGTATGAACAAATATCAAAGTTCCGTTTCATTCAAGCTAGAATAAGCTCCTTTTGTTTAGGATATACATGTTTATAAACCAAATTCAATATTATATCACATAATTCCTGACCATATAGTCAATTTTCTGTTAGGAACAGAACCCCAATTTAAAACAACATTATGCCAATAGGTGTTTAAACAATCATCTAAATATCGTTGACCTCTAATTCCAGTACTGTATGCCAAGCTATTTTGGGAGATGATGAGCAGAAACTGGTTCAATGAGAGAAGAATAGTTTTGGCATCGGAAAGAGAGGATGACTTATTGAGAGAATTCATGAAAAGGCAAAGAATTGGACATTAGTTAAGAATTGTAGGCAAGTAATCTTATTGACACTTTTTTTTTCTTTTTCCTTTTTTAAATGTTGTGACTAAGGAGGATGAACTAGACACTTCCTTCTATTTTTGGTCTCAAAGGTACTGACTCAACACACCCACACAGTTAATGAAATGTTTGATTCTTTAATGAGAAATGGGTGTTAATTTTTTAATTCATAAAATGGATTTTTCTATATTATGAGTTTTTCTATTATTTGCTAAATACTCATAAATATATACGGATCTATAAATACTTTTGAGTTTGCTAAATACTCTTTAAATGATGATATGGATTTTCCTATATTTATTGGGCTTTTTGTGTTTTTCTATTTTTTTCCCCCTTTATTTGGGAGTGGGGATTGGTAAGCTGTGATAAATATATATATATATATATAGTTTCAGCATTGCCTATTACTTTTTTAAGACCCTATAAACAATTGCCCCCTTACTGTATGCTGTTGATTTGTTCTTTTATCCATTGAATTTTATTACATCAGTTTAGTCTTATAGTTTATTTAATTTCAATCTAAATTTTGTTGGCTGCTGCCCATGAGCTAACCAAATAGATCCAAAGGGGCTAGTTTGATATTTTGCTTATGATCATGTATTGCTTAACAAATATTCAAAATTTATTTAAGGTTGGAAGCAAAATGAATCTGAATGGGTGTAGGTGAAGATTGAAGAAGATGATGGAGGGTTACATACACAAAATTGATGGGACTAAACTGATATAATAAATGGCTTTGGGTTTTTGGAAGAAAATAAATGGGGTTTTTTAAGTTGAATTGATTTGTAAATGATGGAAGAATTAAGTTAGTTAGAGGTTGCTTTTTGAATTTTATTTTATTAAATTCTTTCTTAAGAACACGTCTTTCTTAAATTTTCCCTCTAACCTTATGTGATCAATTGAAGGAAGTTCCAAAAAGAAAGAGTTGAACATGTCTAACCTTATGTGATCAACACGTCTTTATTTCTTAATATTTTTATCAATCATTAATTTATATTTGTGTTGATAATGTGTTGTGTTTGTTCGTAGTGTTTGCATTGGGTAACCAATTATTATTTTGCAACAATGTATGTGTTTGGTTTGAATTGGGTGGTCTATAAAAAAACATTTCATTAGTGTGACAATGTGTGTGTTTGTTTTGAATTGGGTAGTCTCTTTTAATTATCATATTGGCTTTTTTTCTATTTTACAGGTGGATGAAGACTACAAGCGAATGGTAATATTGACTCCCTTTTTACAAGTCTACATTTTTCAGGCTTAAGTTTTTCTTATCTCTCTAATGATTTTGTATTTATTGTTGTATAAACTAAACGTACACTTCTTTGATTGATGAGTGTTGAAAGAGAGGCAATCTTGAGTGAGCAACAATCTCAAGGGCAGAATTTACACTATTTTTGGTTTTATCGTTGACAAACTTTGAAAATTATTGACGTTGTATAAAGTTAAAGATTATGGCAGATTGACGTTGTAGAAACTTATATAGATTTGGTTTGGTTTGAGAGATAAACATTTGAAGGTGTTTGTTATTTAGATTTTGATCAAGAATACTATTTTCGTATTAGCATGGTGTGCTCCAAAGGGAGAACACCATTTTGTTGTTCCTTTTATTTGAAGTTGTGTTTATAATAAAGGGGATCCCCTTGCTCAAATGTATGTTATCTATTCATTTTTTGTATGTCATGGGAAAACAGATTAGGTATGCTTGATTCTCAGTGTTCCTAACTTAAGAGAAAATGACATATGAAAATTATTCAAACAAAATATTATTTACACCGTGCCTTCAGGCACGGGCATACACTAGTTGAATAATATTGAAGGGACATTTTTGGCTGACTATCAAGGTGAGCAAGTCTCTACCGGTAATTCAAGAGGTGATGTTTTATGTAATGAATTCGATATTGTGATATGTCTTCCTATGTGGAGCTTATACTTGTAGAATTTACAGGTGTGAGAGAAAAAATGATACCTAATCATGTTGTATTTATTACACAAAATATATAAACATAAATCCAACACTATTGTTAAAATGGTTATATGAAAAGAACATTAAAACCTTAATATAACATTGGGTTATTTACATAGAGATCTCTTAAATTATTAAAAAATATTATTTTGATTCCCTAAATTATAAAATCGTACAAATAGATTTTCTAAACTATTGGCGTGTTTCACTTTGACCCATCCACTAGGAAGTCTAATTTGTACATTTTTATAGTTTAGAGATCTATTTGTATGTTTTTATATTTTAAGGACCAAAGTGATTCTTCGCAATAATTTAGGAGCTAAAGTGATATTTCTCAATAATTTAGAGAGTTTATTTGTATACTTCTATAATTTAGAAACCAAAATGATATTTCTCAATAGTTTAAGAAATTTTCATATAAATAACCCTATAACTTTTACACATTACAAAATATTTTTGGGTAAATTACAAATACACCTTTTGAGATTTGCTTAAAATACGAATACCCCCAGTGGTTTGGAAAATTACAAATACCTCCCTGTCAGATTTTTTTATTTAACAGAATTAATTGAAAAAGTGAAATTTCTAACTGTTTACCTATACAATAATAAAATTATCTGAATTATTAATTGAAATAAAATTTTAACATTATTAAAAACTGTTAATTAACTTGATGATTTATTAATAAAAGGGCCTATTTGTCATGAAATTAGAAACTTTAGAGGGCATAATGTAATTTCTAGAATCACAAGAGATAATTTATAATTTAAGTAAATCTCAGGGAGTATGTTTGTAATTTACCCAATATTTTTATATTAACACATTTCAATACAAGTTTTGATTGTAATTTTTCTTGTTGGGTCTAAAAAAGTGGCCAATTCCAGTTTGGATTCTCTCTTCACACAAGGGGCAATTTTGCAATTTAAGAAAACACAAGGTCCTTTATTGTAACATGAACAAAACGTGTAAGCAACTATTAAAAATTAAATTAATAAATATGTGTATTAAAAAATGATATGTATTAAAATAAGTAAATGTGTAAAAATAATAATTTCTCAAAAAAAAAAAAAAAGAAGTGTGGATGGGGAAGTGTATGTAGACAAGTGTGTGGTGGGCAGGTTGGCCACTGGTTAGCTTGGCCTTTCAAATTTGGAAAATTGGGCTCGGATCTATGAACCAAAAAGGTTTCTATGTATTATATATCAGACATATTAGAAAATCTAAAAAAATTATAAAAAATTATACACAATTTATTTATTTATTTTTTAAACTGAATGCATAAAGATAATTAAAGATTACACAAGTCTAGAGCATCATCAAATAGCTTATTAAAAACAGAGGGAGGAGGGTTGATAAAAGTTCGAAAATTTTCAACTGAAACTCTCAAGTTTGTAAGAAAATTTGCACAAGTATTAGCTTCCCGATATTGTCGGTACTCCGAGACAGTTTAGGAGATACATGCAATCATTAATAAGATTATTGAGTTGATATGAGTCCATGATGACACCTGTTAAGAGTTGTTTAGGCCAAGTTTGGGTAGTATGAAAAAAGTCAAAAAGTCAAAAAGTTACTCAAAAAGTTAAAAAGTTAACACTATTCATCAAAAGTCAACAATTACGGCTGCACAACTCCCAATTCAAATTTTTTCCTACAAATCAATTTTTACAATTTTTTATTACACATTTTTCCATAAAAAGTCAAAAAGTTAACCCAAACATTCATATTTTTAACCTCAATTTTTTAGTCCAAAAAGTACACTTATTTAGGACACCCCAAACAACCCCTTAGTGTGAGTTTCCCCATGTAAATAGTAGGTAGAATTTATTAGAATCCATAACATTGTTCGTTGTGTAACTAGTTTTACAATACAAGAAATATATAAAAATTTGAAAAACATGACACTTTCACTAAAATCAATGTATTTCTTATTAAAATTAATATATATTTTCTAATTATTTTACTATTTTTGAGCCACTTTTTAACATTTGCCTTATATATTTTCTAGGCACGCGATATAATATTAAATTTAATTACTAAAAAAAAGACATCGCTATTTCTATTTCACTTTGTTCTAAATACACCTACTTCTTTGTTTTTATTATATATAGAAGTACTTGAAGTAAAGTGGAGTGAAAATAGTAATTATATATAATAAGGACAAAAAAAACTATATTTAGAGTAAAATATAATTGAAATAGCGGCTCCCTAAAAAAAATCACAATGTGTGTTTAGAAAAATAGAGTTTTGGAATGGTAAATCCTATAATTTTGTTTCAATTTCATAAAATATATGCATAAAAATAAATGTTGATACCGCATTTTGTTCGGTTTTTTTAAGGTAATCCAACAACATGTACCTAATTTTATTAAAAATACTAAAAAATATAATTTTAAACTCACTAATATGTGTAAGATAAATTTTATTCTATTTTGACTCTATTAATAAAACAGACATATATTTTATTTAGAAACACAATATTATTAAAAAATAAATAAACGAATCTGAAATACTAAAGTGTGAGTCACAAATAAATAAACAAATTTCTATCTCTCTCTCTCTCCAACCTCCATATAAAAGTTTTAATTAAAACATCTTTATCAATAAAATATTAAATTAATTATTTAGTTCATTTTTATATGAGATAAAACAAAAAATTAACATAATAAATAAAGATAAAATCTTACTATATTAATTTGAGATATCCCACATGAGTGGAGATTTTCGACTTGCGCTAAACACCCACAAAATTTGTTGCAATATTTTATGATTATACCCTATTGGGATTGGATAGACACTTATTACTAACTAATCATTCTGAAGCAAATAATAATTTTAAAAAATTCTTTTCCAAAAATGAACATGCGATTGTCAATTGTCAACTGTCAACAATTGGATCTTCAGTAATGTACTTACCAGGGCCGGCCCTGGGGCATAGGTCACAAGGCCATGGCCTAGGGCCCCTCAAAATAGAGTTAAAAAAGGGCCTCTCTTATTATAATTTAATGTAATATATTAGATATGTTTTAAGTCTAAAAAAATTTAAAAAAATGTCCAAACTAACTTAAAATAAATTGACCCATTAAAAAATTGAAAGGCCATTCAAAAAAATTAGCATTATTATCCATTGAAAATAGACCCAAAAAAGGGTCTCTCTTATTATAGTTTAGTCTAATATATTAAGTATATTTTAAGTCTAAAAAAAATTAAGGAAGGCTCAAATTAACTTAAATAAATTAATCCATTAAAAAATTGAAAGGCCCATTTAAAATAATTAGCATTGTTATTCATTGAAAATAATTTTGCAAAAAAATTAGATTATGCAAATATGATTGATTTATTTGCTTCTAAAAATATAAAAAGAGTGAGGATTAAGCAATACTTATTAGTTATTGTAATGTAATATTAAGTATTTTTTATGATTTTGACATAAATCTTTTGTCTTTTACTTTCAATTTTTTTTTTATTCAATGAAAAAAAAAAAATATGAAGGGCCCCAGAAATTTATTAATTGATTATCGACTTTGGGTCCCAAAAATCTCAGGGTCGGGCCTGTACCTTACAAATTGCCACATCTTTATCAATGCTTAATAATTTTTTTCTTTATTTTTGATTAACCTTCTATAAAGATTGTGTGAAAAAACAAAAAAGAAAAATGTAATTTGAAATGTTTTGCTGTGAATTCAAATTGAATTCAGATGTTTGTATTTGTATTTACTACAAAAAGATGACTACTTTTTTTTAAGTTGTTTCATTTATAGTTAGGACTACAAACAAGTTCAGCCAAGTCAAGCCGAGTCGAGCCAAACTTTAATATGTTTGGACTTATTTATTAAGATTTTAACGAGCTTGAGTTCAAATTCGAACTCAATAAAAAATTAATGAACCGAGCTAGAACTGAGTTGACTTAGGCTTGACTCGAGTTCAAATTTGTTCACGAGTTTTAATGAACCAAAGAAATTATAAATTCATTTTTATGTATGAAACTAAAGTTACAATTGAAACTTTGATTATATAATTATATAATATATATATATATATATAAACATACTAAAAAAATTAATATCTTACCAAAATAATAATATCCACCACTACTATTATATAAATAGAGTAAATTACACTAACACCCCCTGAGGTTTATGTTTATTACAGTTCTCCCCTTGACATTTAGAAAATTACACTAACTCCTCATTGTCAGTGTAATTATTTGACAGTATTAACTTTTAAGTTAAAATGACATATTTACCCTTAACCTTTACATATACTTTAAAGGGTAAATTACATGGACACCCCATGAAATTTCAATTTAATACGAATCCCCCCTTGAATTTAAAAAAAAAATTTAATAAAAATAAATATGAAGAAATATATTTAATTTGTAAAAAGTTATTTCTAACCACTAGAAAGATAAAAATTATATAAAAATGATAATTATTATTTTTTTATTTCTTAACCAAATTAATTTTTAATTTTTTAAAAAAATTTATAAAAATCAGACCATACATAGCCTAAGAATCTTTTGATAAGTCATTTCTTACGTTGGTAACTTATTTAATTATTTATTAATTTTACGACATTTTTGCCATCTGAGACGTGTTTGGTAACCATTTCATTTTCAGTTTTCAATTTATATTTACAAAAATTTTAAAAACTGTCATAAAAACTTGTTTGATAATTTTTTTGATTTATAAATGGTTGTCTCAGTTTGTAAATTTGAGAAAAAAAAAATAAATTCAAAAAATGAGTTTACGTTGGTTTTTAAACAGAAATTTAAAATTTTGACTAACAAAATTTTTTTTCAAATAATTTTTCTTCCAATTAATATTTTTTTCAATGAATTTTTTTTCAACTAACACTAACCCAGAGGGCAATTGGTAATATTACTTTAAACCTTAGGGAGGGGATTATAATTTCTAAAATGTGAGAGGTGTCAACAGGGCCGGCCCTGGGCTAAGGTGGGTGAGGCCTCCCCAAAAATTAGGCCCAAAAAAAAGCTCCCAAATTTAGTCTTGCATATATTAAAAACTTAAACTGATCCAATTCTGTTTAATTAATTTAGGCCATTTTAAAGAGGGTCTCAAAAAATCTATTTGGCCCAATTGATAAAAGGCCCAATTAATTTTTTTTTTATAAGTTAATTGTTAGTCCAATTAAAAAAATAAAATATAAAATATATATATATATATATGTATTAGTCGTTATCCTAATTTTGTGTGGCCTATTTTTTTTATCTTTATGGCTCAATTATGTGTTTTTTAGTATTTGTTTTTAAAAAATATTTTGCACAATTTTTATTTATTTATTTTGCATATACATCTAATTTAGATATGCTTAAAAATTATAATATTTATATATATATATATATTTTTTAAATGTTACCAAATACAAAAATATAAAAAAAAAAATACGAATTGCAAGCTCAGACAATTATTATTGAAAATTCTAAACCAAATAGAGTGATTTTTATTTTTATTTTTTATAAATATCTAAAAAGGCCCCAAAAAATTATTTTGCCTTAGGCCCCTGGAAACTCAGGGCCGGCCCTGGGTGTTAATGTAATTTACCCAGTGAGAGCAAAATTAGTATTTAAAAAAATTAAATTACTGACATCAGCAAAATCTATTAGTTGATTTAACATTCAACTAACTGAGGGAGCAATCTATAATGAAACTTTAAACCTCAAGAAAAAAGATGTAATTTTCAAAAAGTGAGAAAAAAAACTATAATAAATATAAATCTCAAAATATAATTTACCTATATAAATATATTATCTATAATTAGCTTAGTATTATTGATCAGTCTCACCACTCTCACACACAAGTGAGAGTTGGTGGTTGGAAAAAAAAAAAAAAAAAAAAAAAAAATCAGTCAATCACATCTCATTGGGCCTGGGTCACCCCAGTGGGTCCGGAGCATTTTTCTATAAATAATGCATAATTTAACGACTGAGATGAAGACTCCGAAATTATCTGGTATTATGATCCCAACTCTCTCTCATCCTATCACTTCTCAAGCCCTATTTGATATGATATAGCATACTAACTTATATATAAGTGCTAGTAACTCTCTACTTTCATCAACCCAAATACACCTCTCCATCTCCGTCTCCGTCTCCGTCTCCATCTCCATCTCCATCTCCATCTCCATCTCCATCTCCGATCACTCTTCTACCTTAAACCCCCCTCTCTCTCTCTCTCTCTCTCTCCTCTTTGGAATGTTGGGATCACTCACAAATCAGTCGTCTCTCTCTCTATCACTCTCTCGATCTTCATCGCTCATCACGGACCCCCTGTACGATCCCTCGTCTGAAATCGAAACTAGGTCGAAATCCAGGTATTTTTTTGGGGTTCAAAATTCGTTTTAAATTGCTTGGTTGCTCTTAAAATTTGTTGGAAATTGCTTGATTGCGTTGAAATTGATTGCTTGCTTGATTGTTGTTGTTGTTGTCTGAAATTGCTTGTGAATATTTTTTAAGGGTTTGATTCTGAAATTGCTTGATTCTGTTTTAAAAGAAAATTATTTATTATGAGGATGCAATGGTGTTGGTGCCCTTTGTTGTTTCTTTATGAAGAATGCTATTTATTTATTTATGAGGAGGGAATCATAGGTCGGTCGACTTATTAGCTATGGAAACAAAATATTATTAGTAGGATAAAAAAAAGGGGGAAGGGAAGGAGTAAAAAGAAGGTAACTGGTGAAGCTAAGCTTCATATCTGTGATGGCCTTTTATGAATGTTTTGTTTGAAGTAATAGTTAGTAATTATTTTCTAGTGAGGGGTTCTCGTATGACACTTCATTGCTACGCCCCTATAAAACATGGTACTCCGAAAAAGCATGCCGTACTATCTCTTATGTACTTCTGTACATGTACCGGTACAAAATATGTACTTAAATTTTTTCTTAATTTTTGGCATCATACCATGACCTGTTTACTATATACCAAATCGTACCGTACTTCAATTGAAATAATATTTTTTTCTAACTAAACTTCTATAATTTTAAAATTAAACCATGGTTTGTAAGTTGTTTGATATATTGACATTTAATTTTGCTTTATATCTTTACTTTTGACATTAAATGTTAATCGTAGGTTGGACCTTAACAAATTAAATCATTTAATTAATTTTTACATTATTCTAAATTAAAAGAAATATTTTTTTTATAAGTGTACCAAGCCGTACCTGTATTCTATTTTTTTTTAATTTTACCACCATGCTTCATAGCTACGCCCTCATGATCTTAGTTTGATATATACAATATGACTTCTCCGATGATGTAAAGCACTTGGTACACATCATTCGATCTTTTTTGGTTTTGATGTCATTTGTTGACTATGGAGCATCTAATGTAAAGTTGCTTGATCTGATCTGATGCTTTATTTTATTATGTCTTCTGTCTGTCTGTCTGTCTGTCAAATCACTAGAAAATGATGGTTTCTTTTCAATTACCTAACTTATTATGTGTACACATCCTTTGTATTGCAGAGATGATCCAGAACTTGACAGAATGTACAAGGAGAGAGTTAGATGGGGTGATCCTATGGCACATTTGGTTAAGGTAACTAGTAGTGACTTGCGTGCATGTAGACTCTAGTTTGCTGAAATGCCAAATTTTGTACTGATTTTTGAATTGTTCCTCAATGTTTCAGAAAAAGTATCCTGAGCCTGTTCTATCAGACCTAGGAGATGACGATAAGATGAAAGAATCAGGGTTTATAGTCCCTCAAGACATTCCTAGTCACAGCTGGTTAAAAAGAGGATTAGATGCTGCTCCAAACCGGTATGCCATCAGACCAGGGAGACACTGGGATGGGGTCGATCGTAGCAATGGTTTGTTTACTTGCACCTCTTTTCTTCAGTTAGATGTATTTTTTGCCCCCAAAATGCTTTCAGCTTATATTTTACTCTCCATTTGTTTTGTAGGGTTTGAAAAGGAAATGTTCAAAAGAACAAATGAGAAACAGGCTACGGAAGGAGAAGCATATCTTTGGTCTGTCTCAGATATGTGAAGTGCAAGGACTGTATTCTTCATTCTGTTGCTGCAGGGGTTATACTCAGTTTAGTGTTTGTGTTAAGTGGTAGTTAGAGATGAGTACAAGAAAAATAGATTGGAAAAGAAGCTCTGATGTGCTGTAAAAAATAAGAAAGGATAGACAATGACAGATGGTTATATACATTGCCTGTAGTGCATGCAGCCCTGTTCTTGCTTCTATAATTTTTTTGGGACAAGGTTTTTTACTAATATAAATTGTTCTTTAGAATACTCATGATTGACTGATTTACATCACAAGATTGAGTGCTCAATTGGTCACATGCTTTGTTTTTGATATTGTATACCACATCATTATTTATCCCAGTTTAATGATTTTATAAGATGAGTTGCAATTGAATGTATTTAGATTAGATTATAAAAGAGAGGAATATAGGCCCGTTTGGTAGGGTTTATAAGCTGATTATTTCAGCTTTTAACTTAATTTAAGTTAAAATAGTGTGTTTGGTACAGCTTAAGTTACCAACTTATAGCTTAAACTAAGCTATTTTTCAACTTATATGAAAAGTTGGTGATGGGGTGCTTAAGGATTTCGACTTAAGCGTGCAGCTGGGTTTGGGGGGTTAAATGACTTAAATGTCCCTCCCAAACTTCAATATTTACGAAACTGCCATTATATATACTCGTTATCTCTGTTGCCCTAAACACACTCTCGCTTCTCACAGTCTTCTCTCCTCTTCTCCTCTCTTCTCTGGCGACCGAGAAGAACAGTCGTCCGCTTCTTGATCGCAGCAGATCAGTGCTTGTAGAACATCATCTACCTCTCCAAGAACAGTCGTCCCCTGTTTTCCGTTCATCTGCATCAAAAAGGTAACATTTCATGACTGTGATATATACATCGATTAGGGTTGATTTCATGACTGAGAAGTTATATACAATACATATATATATATATATAAGATTTCTCTCTCTGATTCGTGTGAAATGTCCCTCTTCTTCACTCTGTGATTAGGGTTGAAAACGCCTCTCTCTCTTCTTCACTCTCTGATTACGGTTGAAAACCCACCTTTTACTGTGATCTGTTATTTATTTATTTAATCCTTAGATGTTTTTCAATTTTAAATGCATAAATTTGGTTCCTTGTGACTGACTGAGCTCTTATAATTGTTTTGTTTCTGTATATGTTGGGCAAAATCTACTTTACAAAATCAAATTTCAAAGAAAAAAGATCCAAAAATGACAATTTTTTAAAACTACACTAACCTTTGAATCATGTTAGCTTAATTGGTTGTTCAGCTCTGGTTGACTTTGTTGACTGCAAGGAATATATTTGTGGGTTAGTGCTAAAAATTATTTGCCATACATGCTCATTAGTTTTTCTGTATGATATATACATGTATTTACGCTTGTAGTGTTATTTGCTAAAATTGCGGAAACAGTTATGTTTGTGCCTAGAGGGGGGTGAATAGACCAAACTCTTAAACAAATTAGCAATTAAAATTTACCAAGTGGATTAATCTATTTAATTAGCCAGTTCTAATTATTCACATGATGCGTTTTATTGCCCATTTTCACCATTTATATTGCGTAACTATTCTTTTTATGGTTTGAGTTGACTTCACTAATGCCTAACAAGGGGGGCATGGGCTCACCAGGGGTTGGGGATTTGGAATTTGAATTTTCATTCTATTCTGTTACTCATGATAGGATCATGTGGATTCATACAGTAGGGAATATCTATGACAAATCTTCTCAACTTTTGGTTGACTGGCCTTTTTGGAACAAAGGAAATGCAGTCTTTGAGAACTCCATACCTTTCTGTTAAAGTGAAGGGTTTGAATTAAAAAATTGCTGTGGATTGTGCTCATAACTATGTGGAATGGTTTAAAAGAGTTCAAATGTGACATTTTTGTATTAGTTGAATTAATTGATTATTTGTAGAGTTCAAATTCCAATTTCAACCAGTTCGTAAGTATGCATTACAATGTTAAAAGATACCTCAAATGTTCTTTTCTTTTTCTTTTGTCAATCATTTCTCCTTTTAAAGTACTAGTAGTAGTAGTAGCAATTAACTTGATGATTCAGCTAATTTCTTGCTTGTGAAATTAACTTGGAGTATCATCTGCCCATTTTTTTTTCTAAAATAAATAAATAAATTCCTCTACATTGGTTAAAAAAATTCGTCCTGAATGAGACTCAAGCTTGACACTTCCTCACACAGAGAAAGCATTATAATTTTTTTCAAGTAGGCCAAATGCCAATTGTGGATGGCTATATTTTCTAATTTGTGTTTATTGTGTTTTGTTTTTTGATTGTTGCCTATATATCAATTAAATTGGCTTAGTGAACCTTTGATAGATTGAAACTGAAAATGAGCGATACTATTTCTTTTGCAATAGAATTGCTTCAAGTGATGTCACTTGGCTAGGCAAGTAGTAAAAGTTTAAAGACATGTTTGAGGATTTTCGGAGACTACTTCGTAATTTATTTCTGTGGAGTTTTACAGAGAACCTAGCTTAGAGGATGTAGTGCACCCTTACTTACAGTAAGGCATTTAGGTCTCTTGATAGAGAGGAATTTGGATATATGGCATCTAGATTGTAGTGCCAATTTGCAAGTTCTTTTTTTTATTATTCACTTAGGCTATGTTTTCATATAAGAATCTTGCTAGTAAAGAGTTTATAATTATGTGAGTTGACTTGGGTTGTGATATTCATTCATTAAGGTTAAGTAAAAAGTATAATAAAAAACTGGGTTGTGATATTCATTGATTGAGGTTAGGTCAAAAGTATAATAAAAAACTTAATAGTTGCTTATAGAACTCTGAAAAAACTTATAAAAAACTGGGTTGTCAATGCGTTTTTGGACTAGTGCTGTTATCAAATCTGAAATCCAACCACTACTTTGGGCTTGTGCTGTTATCATAACCCAATCTGCTAGCTTGCTGGATAACAACATTCATTGATATGATACCTTGGTACCTGTTAATGGTGCTGCTGTTAATGGTGCTGCATGTTTTTGGACTTAGCATCAACATGGATTGTCCTGAGGCTTATTAGGGATGGTTTTGAAGCCTCTCTCTGTAGAACTTCCTGGCCTGCTACCATTGGTCGCGCTTCAGGTCTCTTTCTCTCTCTCATCTCTCTCTCTGTGGATTTTGGTAAGGACCCATTTCTGATATGTGTGTGGTGTTGTGTTCATGAAGTGTTTGAATTTATAGGTGATTATGAATATATAGATGTTTTGATGAAGGACGGCAATGGTGGTGGTGATGAAACAGTGAGGTTGATAGTGGACATAGATTTCAGGTCTCAGTTTGAGCTAGCAAGGCCTACTTCAACATACTCAGAGCTCACAGCTTCTTTGCCTTCCATATTTGTTGGGAGTGAAGAGAAACTAATGGAGATAATATGTTTCGTTTGCTTAGCAAATAGCATCAACAATTTTCTCAAGACTACTCAGAGATGGAATTTAGATTTGGTTGTATTGCTCAGCTACTGCCAAATTTAGGGGATGTTTGTTATAGCTTTTTGTTTTTTGAAACGAAAAAAAATTAAAATCATGAAAACTTGTTTGATAGAAGTATTGTTTTCGTGTTCCTATATGAATTGTTGAGGCTGTGCCTCAAAGTTTTGTTCTTTTACCTTTTAAAAGGAAAAAGTTTTGATGATTTTTCTGGCAATTATCCATTTTAATGTCCTCTAGTTGTTTCTCTATTTTATTTATTTACTAATTTTGCTCTCATCACAGGTCTATCCAATTTGATCAAATAGCATTCAGGTTATAAAGTATAAATAAGAAGAGGAAACACTATGTATGAACCATATATATCTTATAATTAAAAAATAATATATATCATAATTAAATACAATATGAGGTATAACTAAAGAAATTATGAGTAAGGGCTAGGCTTCTCTTGTGAACTCAATATTAAAATTAAAAAAAAAATTTGAGGTAACGGAAAAATGTACCAAATTAGGTACTAAGTATATCAACTTCCATTAATGAAATAACTTTTTCAAAATTTAAAGTGAAGAAAATGACAAAATTATAATTTTTATGTTCATAAGGGCAAAAATGACAATTACATAGCAAAAAACTATTTTATAGCTTATTTACCAAATATTACTCTGCTGCTTAAATCTATAATCTCACAGCTGCACGAAACAGGTTAAACAGGTTACCAGCTTATGTTCACAGCTGTAAGCTATAATCTGTTAAGCTATAATCTATACACTATCCCACAGCTCTACTGTAAGTTATAATCTGTTAAGTTATAATCTATACATTTTTTCACAGTTTTACCAAACAAGGCCTATGTGTATGCTCCATTAATGTTGAGAAGTTGTGATGCTGTGTATTATTCCTTCCATCTGTATGCTAGCAGCTACATTGTATTTGATTATGCTTCTACAGTTGTTGTTGTGAAGGATCTCTTAGACCATCTCCAACGCTTTAGCAAATCTGATATCAAATTTGAATTTTGATGAAAATGACACTGTTCATGGCTCCAACCGTTCACCAAACCTGATATCAAATTGAGTTTTCATCAAAAATTTCATCAGATCGCGGACAAAGTAATGAATGCATCAAAACACTGTTGCGGACACTGTTGCGGACCGTTGGAGGAGGGGACTCGGAGTACCAACGGTTGCCCACGGTTGACCAACCGTCAACCAAGAAAAGGTTAACAGTTAAAAAAATATTCAGAAATTCAAAAAAATATATATATATTTTGCCTAACCAGTCGACCGGCCGGTCGACCACCCAGTCGTCCCGAAAAAAGTTCAGAAAGTTCAAAAAAAAGTTCAAAAAATTCAAAAAAAAAAAAATAAAATAAAATATTTTTGGGCAAACCGGTCAACCGGCCCGTCGACCGGCCGGGCGACCACCCGGTTGTCCCGGGACAAATTTGATGAATGGTGAACCGTTGGAACATCTGTTATCAAATTTGGTGAAATGGGTCATTTTTGACTCAGATTTGGTGAAAAATCTGAGTCACCGTTGGAGATGCTCTTACAAAAAACAACTGAGGAAGATTTATACCAGATCCTTGTACTTTTCTACTCAATATTTTTAATTACTTCATTTGTTACTTCATCTGGACATATGTGCATCAATTATATGAGAGTAACATTTTCAGTTAATACAAGAACTGTTATTTTTTGAATTATGTATTGTCCAACTAAGTGTTTTTACATTGCGAGAGAGTAATGTTTTGGTTGGGGCAGAGGCTCTTGTAATATGTATATCTGATATTTTACATTAAGGCGATTGATTTTCTTCCCCTCTTTGCCTGTCTATTTTTCATGTTCTATTTGACAATTAACTATGAATTATACCAAATCGGTGGATTTTCTTTCCCTCTTTGGAAGCAGTGTAACGAGCCACAAACAGCTGAGTTGACATTTTTGGGGAAGAGAGGGGAGGCAGGTTAATTTTTCTGATGCTTTAGGATCATGTGTAGGAGATTTGCTGAGTTGACATTTCATCAGGTCCTACACATGTCTTGGTTGTCCGTGGGTTGGATGAAAATGCTGATGAAGAAATGCTTTGTTATGAGTTTTCCAAACATGCTCCAATTAAGGTAAAACATGCTGGATTTGTTATATAGGTTGCTGTAACGTAAACAAAAACGGAAAGGCCGTAATGGCTAAGGGGCCATAGATATATAAATATGTATTGTTTACTTATATATAAGGTACTGAAATGTAAATGACTATGCTGTGTTTCATTCAAATCTGCTGAAGTTGTACATATTTTAAAACTGCGGGATCTTTGTCTGGTTAGAGATAAATTTACTCATGTTTCAAGGGAATTTGCTTTTTTACATTTTCATACGATATGTGTATTTTTTGTTGTTGATTCAGTTGAATGCTGACCTGAGTAAATGTATTTGTACACATTAGTTTATGGGTGATGTATAAATAAGTGGCACGATGGCAACCAGAGATTGGGATGGAATTCTACCAATTTTTGGATTAACGTCAATCAGTGCATGCTTCAAACTTATTAGATAACTAAATTTATCCACAGTAGACTTGTCTTAGCACCCTTTAAATGGTTTTGCGTTCCTTTCTCCTCAACTACTTGACGCTAAGCAAAGGAGCTGTGTCTTTCTCTGTCTTCATCCTCCTATATTCTACTCCATGTCCCTCCAACTATGTAGGTTGGATGCTAATTGTGGGAACACCCAAGTAACTGCAAACATGGAACAAATACCTAAATCTCCTTAACGACACTATAATGAATAATTGGTGCATTGTCTCCCTCCTGCTTTGTACATAAAACATCAATTTGGAGTGTTGTGCTTTTGTAAATCAAAATTGGTGAGAATCTTCTTATGTGCAATAGTTCACCCGAAAAAATGGCCACCTTTGACCAAATTCCCTTCTTTTAAGAGAATAGTTGTAAGTGCTCATCAACAGTTTTATTACAATTTTACAAGAGTGATCCCACACAGCTCCGGCAGATTCAAGTAAAGTCCAACTGAGTTTTTTTGTCCATTGTAATCCCATCTAGAGCTGGAACTAGCAACTTGAAATCCCAGAGCAAGTATCATGCTGAAAGCTCACCCTGACACTCTTCTACAACAAACTAATGAGTTTTTATGCTTGTATTATCGTATGCCATGAAGATTTCCCCTCTGAACTGCTATTGATGAATGCACATTAGTGTTTAATGTAGAATTGTGGCAAAGAATGAGGACTGTTGAGGAGCACAATTTATGTGTATTTTTCTGGATAACCATGTAATGGGCTTGTGGTAAATTAAAAAAATCCCATTTCTAGAGTTTCAACATTTATTTACCAAGTCTAGCACAATGGCCCGGCATAAAGACTATATGATCTTTCATTTTTGCTCTCAAAATGTCACTTGATTTTGTCACACTGATATAATTTTGATTAGACAAATGGGACTGCTTAGCTGATTTATGAGTTGCAACGGGGCTTCACTTTAAAAACTACGTAAGATGCAAACTGCAATTCTAAAGGCATTGTGGTCATCTCAGTCTTTATGCTTTTTTATTTTTGATGTATTTTTTTCCACTCTTAAGTTGAAAGAGATAAAGCTTGCTTCAAGGAGCAGTATTCTGGCCAACAAGAAGAAAATGAGTAATGTGAATGTCGAAGCAGAGGAGTCATGAAGGACAAGCACCCCGTGTATCTCTTGATTACAATCAGCCATCTGCTTCAGCTGAAGATAAATCCAATTCTGTTGGAGCGTCCACAAGGAGCAGGTACAAAATGGAAGCAGTGATCACGAAGGAGAATATAACTACCAGTTCTGGATTTACCACAGCCACATCTACAACTGCTGCCCAGTCTGTTAGTTTGGAGGGTGAGGATAAGCCAAGGTCAGTGAGTAACAGCTCAGGGGGTACTGTAAAGGGGGTAATTAGATGAAGGGTTGCGGTGAAATCAGATGTCCTGGAACTTTAGTGGGAGCTCCATCCTCTTCATCTGCTGCTCCTGCTGCTGCATACGCTGCTGGTTCTTCATCAATGAATGCAGACGCACCCAAAACTGTGACACCTTTTAGAATAGCTGCATCTGCTTTGGGTTCTTACACACCACCAGTGACTTCTGGAAGCGGCAAGGGGAGGTTTTCTGAGATGCCAGTGCAATCAGTTTCTACTCACAAGGAACAACCTCAAACTACCGCTGAGAGGAGGAGCTTGTATGGTTCAACATCTTCTATTGGAGACGATGTATCTGACCTTGGCATTGGGGATTCAAGTAAGCTCACTTGACAATTTGTTATATAGTGGCTTAGCCCTTGACTCCATGTCATGAAGCCATTCTTGAATGCACCTTTTAGATCTATAGAAATGCCTGAAAAGAATAGAATCATTGCACTTGGTAATTTAAGCAGTTTTATACATATAGCCGTGGGACATTTGACAAAATTTAGTTGAGTTGTGACTTGTAAGTGTAGTTATATATGAGGTCAGTGGTCGATTGTTTGCTTTATGTTTCTCAGTATTTGTATTAACTTGTTAGAAAATCCCTTTTTTACGTAATCCTGAACTTTGAAGTTCGAGATTCATCATCTAAAAGGGTTTAATCGATTCGGTGCCTTTTCCCCCTGGTGTTGGAGATACAGTCATGAGGTGATTATAGCAGACAAAGCCATTGATGAGAGTAATGTGGGAAACTGGATGCTTCGCAACATGGGCTGGCAGGAAGGCTTGGTAAAATTTTCCACTCTTGCACCCCCATTTACATTTTGTGTGTTGAGTATTTGCTAGAAGCTAGTGAAATTTGCCTCTTACAAATCTGATGGTGAGACACTCCCTTGCCAAGTGATTCTTATGGACATTGTCCGGTTGTTTCCAACCTTTTATTTAGATTTTTTATACAAGTAGCCCTTGTGCGAACAGGCTTCTAGCCCAGAGGCAAGAGTGGTTGGTAGCTCTTCTTTAGCTTATATCTGTACAACTTGTCATCCGTTGTTTAGAGGCTCCCCTTTCCATACCCTTAGGTAGTGTTTGGTTTATTGGAATGAAAATGAATTTTTACAGAAGCTAAGGAATGAGCATTTCATTTCATTCCATTCCATTCCATTTTCATTCCAGTGAACCAAACATAGCATTAAGAGTAGGCTGGATATATAAACTATATTTTGAATCCTCAAAATGTAGCACTTGTATATTGTCTTTCATCTCTCTGGTTTTGCCCGTCACCAGTTACTTTATGTTTAATGATCTTAGGAGTTTCAAAGTTTGAAAGGTATAGTAGCAGCCGGTAATTGTTTCTTCAACATTTAGCGGGATTCTAACATTGCTTTGGGGTATTGTTTTTTTGTTGTTTCCTCTGTGATTTGATGTGCGGGGGACTTAGGAAGGATGGGAGTGGCATGGTAGAGCCTGTGAAAGCACAAGCAATGGAAAAAAAAGAGCGGCGGGACTGGGGAGTCAGCAAAAGAAGTTGGATCCAAACTTGGAAGTGCAAGGTGGAGACAGTTATTGAACTCTCATTCAGAAGAAGGCCATTGCCAGGGTCAGAGAGATCTCAGAGGATTAAGGAGATGATATTCAAAACAGTAAATGGATGGTTGTGCTAGAGATTCGGAGTTGGATGAATAAGTAGAGTCGTGTGGAAAATGCTTTTAGGTTATGAAGCTCCCATTATAGGGTTCTTTTTGTAAGAATGATGTTTAAGGTTTCTTGCCCTAGTAAATGGTCAAAATTATAATTAGAATATAAACTTCTGTTTAAGGGTCTTATATTACAAGTGGTTATCTTATTGCTCATGAGGAGGTTGTGAGTACTTTCTGATTCAGTTATGAAATCTCTGGCCCTATTTGGCTTCCTTGTTTGGGAAGGCTTTTCAGCCCATTTTTTGGATATCTTTGGTGAATTATTTTTTTTAAAGAGTTTCTTAACTAGAAAATTGTTAAAATTTAAAATAAAGTAATACTTCTTAATAATTTAAAAAGTTTATTTGTATATTTTTATTATTTTAATATCAAAATTATATTTCTTAATAATTTAGGAAGTTTATTATAAACTATAACTTTTACGCATTACAATATATTTTTTACACTTTCAATACAACTTTCTCCCATTTACCAATACAGTTTTGATTATAATTTTTCTTGTTGGGTCTATAAAAAGTGGCCAATTCCAGTTTGGATTCTCTCTTCACACAAGGGCAATTTTGCAATATAAGAAAACACAAGGTCCTTTATTGTAACATGAACAAAACGTGTAAGAAAATGTCATTAAAAAAAAAAAAAAGTGTGGTTGTGGGGAGTGTATCTAGACAAGTGTGTGGTAGGCAGGTTGGCCACTGGTTAGCTTGGCTTTTCAAATTTGGAAAATTGGGCTCGGATCTACGCACCAAAAAGGTTTCTATGTATTATGGGCTTTTTGGAAAGGGTATTAAAAGTTATTTTTTAATTTTTAATTTATTTTAAATTATATTATTTTTTACATATTTTTTTAAAAAATTAATTAAACATTAATTTTTAACTATTTTTTCAAAACACTTCTATATACATATTAGAAAGGGAGAATTACACTCCCACAAATATGAAAGGATGTAAGTTACATTTGTACCTTTATAACGTGGGTGTTTAGAAGACTATTTTTTAAACTTTTTTTTTATTTTAAATTTTTTGGCTTTTTTTGGATGAATTACATTAACAATTCCTATAATTTGGAGCTCATATCACTTTAATTCCTGACTTTTTAATTGTGACACATTAGACTTTAAATTTTGAATTTTGTTTCAAATAAGAACAATTAAATATATCATTGCTCAATTTCAATGGCAAACTCGTTAATTTGATAAAATATAAACTAATTTGACAAAAATAAATGTCAAAAAAATATTTTTGAATTTTTAAAAATTATTTATACCCATCAAATATAAAATTATATAAAATTGATAAATCTTTTACACATTTATTTAATTATTTATTTTACCAAATTAATTTTTATTATGTGTTTGGATAATGATCATGTAATGGGTGATTGTTTTTATTTTTTATTAAATTAGTTTCTATTTTTTCAAAAGTCAAATATGACGACAATTTTGATATTATTATTAAACTAATCTATTAAATCAAAAAATTTAAAACTAAAAACATTTCATATAAAATATATCGATTACACATTAAAAGCCTAACAACCACCCATTACATGATCATTATCCAAACACATAACAAAATTTAATTTGGTAAAATAAATAAAAAAACAAATAAATGTGTAAAAAATTTATTAATTTTACATAATTTTATCTTTGGTGGGTATAAATAATTTTTAAAAATTTAAAAATATTTTTTTGATGTTTATTTTTGTCAAATTAATTTATATTTTTATCAACTTGACGACTTTACCCTTAAAATTGAGCAATGGTATCTTCAATTGTCCTTATTTGGAATAAGATTCAAAATTCAGGATCAAATATGTCACAATTGAAAAGTCAAAGACTAAAATGATACGAATCCCAAATTATAGGGACTGTTAGTATAATTTATTCTTTTTTAAAAAAATATATATTTCCACTATACTATAATTTCTCCTATTAGAAACTCTAAAAAGAATTATAAAAAATTCTACACATTAATCCCATGGTGTGAGTTCCCCATATAAATGTTAGGTAGAGTTTTTTAAAATTTCTAACACTGTTTATCATATAACTAATCTTACGGCACAAATATATAAAAATTTTGAAAAATACGAGACATTTTGAAGAATTATAACACTGTTTATCATATACTTCTTGTTAAGATTAATATATTTTTAGTTATTTTACCTATTTTTAAGATATTTTTTTATTCCAATCTCAATATTAAACATTGTCTCAGAGCCATCATTTAACATTTGCATGCACGTGATATAATGTTACATTTAAATAATAAAAAAAGAAAGCTGTCATTCCTATTTCACTTTACTTCAAATACATTCTTTTGTTGGTCCTTATTATACATAGAAAGTATTTGAAGCAAAGTGAAATATGAATAGTAACTATATATAATAAGGATAAAGAAAGAAATGTATTTAAAGTAAAATGGAATGAAAATAGCGCTTCCTTAAAATAAATCACAATGTATGTTTAGAAGAATAGAATTTTGGAATGGTAAATCCTATAATTTTGTTCCAATTTCATAAAATATATATGTATAAAAATAAATAATAATTTTTTTTAAAAAAATATTATCATGTAGTGTTAGTGTACATATTAGAAATGCCTTTTTAAAAATTTTCAAGAGAGAGAGTGAAAAGTGGAAAAAAGTGACACCATTGGATGCTCTAAAAGACCTTTTTCTAAAATTTTCAAGAGAGAGAGAGAGAGAGTGGTGGGAACTATAAAAACGGTTTCGATTAAGTTCGAAAGTTGTGGCTCAAGGCCCATTTTTTTTTTTTTTTTTTCTTTTCTTTTTCTTATTTTCAACTCCATCTTCTTCATCTTCTCTATATCTTTTTTTTTTTTTTGCAGAAGAAGAACGAAGACCAGGAAGAAGAAGGAAGAAAAGAGGAGGAGGAGGAGGAGAAGGATGACTGAAGGGGGCATAATATTCGGGGGAGGAGGAGGCGGAGGCGGGGTGACGGCGGTCGGAGGCTGTGGCAGGACTGGGCTAGGCGACGATCGGTGACTGGGTGGGGCAACGATCGGCGACTGGGCGACGATCGTCTTCTCTCTCTCTCTTCCCCTCTGCTTCTCTCTTCCTCTCCCTCTTTTTCTCCGCTCTCTTTTTCGTTTGAGTCAAATTGGCTCAATTTCGAAGCTCTCGCTCATTTCGAAAAAAAAATGATACCATTTGAATGTGCTACAAATACTTTTTTTATTTTATTTTAAGTGAAACGCTTCGAAACGTATTGTTGGGTTTGTGATATTCATTATGGGTCATTTTTTAATGATTTAAATCATTTAATGTGTAGAATTCATCGATTACTTTATACTTGTCAAAAATTATATTAATTGGATATCGTTAGCCCCTTGATCGGAATATATATTTATTAATAATTTATTTTTAAAATTATATTTATTATTGATAAAAATATATTCTAATTAAAATTATAAATATCTCGATCGACGTAATTTTTATAAATATAAAATATTCAAATTTTACCTATTAAAAATTTAAATTATTAAATAAAATCCATGATATATTTTACAAACCCAATAATATACTTTTATTCACCCAATAAATTGGGAGATGCCTCTCCTTTCTAAAATTTCCAAGAGAGACGGCGGGTGGGCATTGGAAAAAATTACCATCATTGGGATGGGCCTGAATTTGAGTTTGGTGTGTGGCGGCTTTGTGCTATATCAAACAAAATGGGGACTTGCTTTGGTCAAGATATTTTATTTTAGAATTGATTAGCTGTGTTCGGTATATAATTTTTCGAACCGCATTCAAATTGACTTGTCTTAAAGAATGTTTTAACTTACCTAACTTACACGTAAACTCGCACAAATCGTACTCAAATCGCATATGAATTGATCAGACAGTATTTTATACAATTCTACTTGTTAAAAGTCTTCTAATATTATACTTAGGCCCGTTTGTTTAGAGAGTTAGAAGGAAAATTAAGATTGGTAATCAGGTAAGACTTACTAATATTGTATTTATTTTGAGAGATGAGAGAGGATTGATAGTAAATTTCGGATTAAGATGGGCCTCCCCAAGATGATTCGGATAGGCTTCTAAGACTTAGTATTAGAAAAATTGTCCGGCGTACTATAAATTATTTATTTTATTTTTTACATGTCGGACATTTTTTTGAACATTAATGTTTAATTTTTATATTTTTGTTAAGTAAAAATCATTATTTTATTTGTTTTATTTTTTCTAAATTTTTATTTTATTTTTATTTTAAAATTTTTTTTTTACATGTTGGGCATTTTTAAAAAAATCAATGTTTAATGTTTTTGTATTTTTTATTTGTTTTATTATTTTATATTTATTTTATATAAAAATAATTTAACAATCCCTACACTAACAACTATTATCAAAACAAGTATAATTTTACTTAATTCTCCACTATCAATTCCCTCACTATTAATCCCCTCACTATCAATCCCTTTCATTCTACCTCTAAAAACAAACAGAGTTTTAGAATTTTGAAGACCACAACTTAAGATTATGATTAGGTGTGTTCAAATACACGTACGTTATATAATTTTTGAACCGCATTCAAATTGGTATGCGAAAGGTAACGTTTATACGAGGGAATGGTTATTGAAAAAATTGTTAATATAAGAATTATTAGTGAAGGAATTAAGTAAAAGTGTGTTTATTTTTATGATAGTATGAGAGATGATTAGTGATGAAATTGTTAAATTATTTTTATATTTACAAAAATTAAAACAAACAGATGTATTTGGTAAAAAAAAAATAAAATTAAAAAAATAAATTTTGTATATAAAATAAATTCAATCCCCTCACTATTTTGTTAATTCTACCCAAAACTCAGTCAAGTTAATCACCTTACTGAAGGGGTTACTAAACCCCTTGAACTATCAATCCGCTTTCTTATTTTATTACCAAATATGCTGTAGGTAGAACCCACAACATGATAGCCTAATCCAATCCCTCAAATCCCTGAAACAAATATAATCAAAAAGTTTTAACTTACCTAACTTACACCATGAATTCTCCCAAATCGCACATGGATTGATTGGACAATATTTTATACAATTCTATTTGTTAAAAGTCTTTTAATATTATGTTTAGAATTTTAAAAAATTTTGAATTTTTTTTCTTTTTCTTCACAAATTCAAGACCACGACTTAAAATTGTGTACTTGTGCATTATCATCATTTATGTCATTTAATTAATTTTTTTAAGAAGCTTTTTTCATAAATCTATCTTTAATTATTTATATTTCATTCAATCTATATTTTTTTTGACTATTCCATTAGGTCCTATTTGAGATAAGAAGACCAAAATACATTTTTCATCTACTTATGTTCTATTTAGTTCATATTATTTTCTTATGTTTCAATAAGTCCTATGGGTGACATAATTATCAAAATAATGAAGGATTGAATTCATTCTCATTAAATGAATATCAGAGATACAGAGTGATATTTATACAACTGAAATCTAACTGACTAACTGAATCTAACTACTGCTAACTAACAGCCATGAATTATGGAAACAGTTGGCTTGTAATCTGTTAGTGATGTGAACTGTCATGCTCTGCAGTTGGGGTTGCATGTGCACGGTTATGAGCTGAAGCTGAGGATGCTCTAGAATGTTCTTCTTCTTCTTGCTTAATACTCTTAACAGCCCCCTTCAAGCTGATGGGAGGAGAGCAAACCAGAAGCTTGGACTGCAAAAACTGAAACCGAGAGGCTGACAGTGGCTTAGTAAAAATATCCGCAATCTGATCGGCAGAGGGGATGTATTTGAGAACAAGATGTTGCCCAGCAATTTTGTCACGAATAAAGTGACAGTCGACCTCAATATGTTTGGAACGTGTATGAAATACTGGATTAGAAGCAAGGGCAATGGCGGATAAGTTGTCACACCAAAGAATAGGAGGACATGAAGGAGAAATGGAAAGATCATGAAGAAGCATTTGAATCCAGCATAATTCTGCAGTAGTTTGAGCAAGAGAGCGATATTCTGCCTCAGTACTTGAGCGAGAAACAGTGGGCTGCTTTTTGGCAGACCATGAGATGATATTGGAACCGAGATAGACACAATAACCGGAAGTAGATTTACGATCTATGAGATCGCCAGCCCAGTTAATGTTCACACCGTCAATGTAAATGTTCATATCGTCAATGTGTAGGGGTCCGGCCCATGTACAATGTGAATATTCACATTGACATGATAATATTCACATTGATAAAAGTGTAAAATTAGCCCGCGGCTTGTGGGCGGCCCGAGGCGAGCCCGGTCCGGCCCGTGACAATGTGAATATTCACATTAACATATTAACATTCACATTGATAGATCAAAATTGGCCTGGCACGTATGCGGCCGAAGCCCGTCTGCACGGTGGGGGCGTTCGTTGATAATGTGAATATTCACATTGACATGTTGACATTCACATTGACATGTTAACATTCACATTGATAAGAGTGTAAAATTGACTCGCGTCCCATAGACGGCCCGGCGAAACTGGCCCGACCGTGACAATATGAATATTCACATTGACATATTAACATTCACATTGATATGATAGGAGTGTAAAAATTGGCTCATGGCCAAGCCTGGCCCATGTTCGGGCGGGCCAAAGTTCGCTCGTGACAATATGAATATTCATATGGACATATAAACATTCACATTGTTGAAGTATAAAATTGACCCGCGGCCCGAAAACGACAGCCTCGGGTCGAGCCAGTAGGCCTAAGCCTAGGCTCGAGCTTAGGGCGGTCTTGGGCAGGCCTGGCCATTTTTTTTAATTCTTTTAAATTTTTTCTACCAAAATTTTATTATTTTCCACAAAAAAAGACATTATGCCTTAGGCGGGTTGGGCCTCGGACCGAGCCTTGAATGGGCCTTAAGCGGGCCGATGGGCCGGGCCGGGCTTCAAAGTGATGGCCTAAGCCCTAGCCTAGGGTCTCAGACATGCTCGGGTCCGGACCCAAACGAGCTTGCCCCAGGCCGTGGGCGGGCTTCGAGCAGCCCATGGGCAGCGGACCAATTCTACATTCCTATCAATATGCATGTTAACATGTCAATGTGAATATTCACATTGTTAGCGGGCCGGGCCGGGCCTACCCCGGGCAGCAGGCTAGCTTCGGGCAGCGAGCAAATTTTACACTCCTATCAATGTTAATGTTAACATATCAATGTGAATATTCACATTGTCACGGGCTCCAGCACATATGATCGAAGGCCAAGTTGCGGGCCAATTTTACACTCTTATTAATGTGAACGACAATACTACGTAGCTCAAATTTTGTGGCTTAAAAGTGGCTCAAATGGCCAAAACGACGTCGTTTTAGTCATTTGAGCCACTTTTGAGCCACAAAATTTGAGTTACGAGACATTTTCCTAATGTGAATGTTAACATGTCAAAGTTAATATTCACATCGTCAATGTGAATATTCACATTGTCAATGGACCGGTAAGCCGTGCCGCCTATGGGCCGCAGGCCAATTTTATACTTTTATCAATGTGAATGTTAATATGTCCATGTGAATATTCACATTGTCAACAGTTGAAGCCGATGCCTAGGCGGGTTTCGGCGATCACGGGCACGGGCCAATTTTATACTCTTATCAATGTGAATGTAAACATTCACATTGTTAATAAGTCGGTCGCGAAGCCGCCGCCGTAGGCAGGTTTTGAGTAGCCACGGGACGCGGGTCAATTTTATACTCTTATCAATGTGAATATTAATATGTCAATGTGAATATTCACATTGTCAACCGGCGTTCGCGCCAAGCCACGGGTCTGCCCGGCCGTGGCGCACACGGGCGCCGCTAATTTTACACTCCTATCAATGTGAATGTTAACATGTCAATGTAAATATTCACATTGTTAACAGGCTGAGTCGGGCCCGCCCCGGGCCGCGGGCGGGCTTTTGGCCGCCCACGGGACGCTGGCCAATTTTATACTCTTATCAATGTGAATATTCACATTGTCAACAGGCCGGACGAGGCCCGCCCCGAGCCGCAGACCAATTTTATACTCTTATCAATGTGAATGTTAACATATCAACGTGAATATTCACATTGTCAACGGGACGACCGTCTCGCCGCCTACGCCGCCGGACGGAGCTTCAGACCGCCACGGGACGCGGGCCAATTTTACACTCTTATTAATGTGAATGTTAACATGTCGATGTGAATATTCACATTATCAACGGGCCGGGCCCGCCCCGGCTCGCAGACCGGTTTCGGGCCGCCCACTGGCCAATTTTACATTCCTACCAATGTAAATTTTAAAATATGAATGTTCACATCATAAAATTGCTAACCGTTCAAAAAATATTTATAAGGGTATCAAAATTAAATATAAGGGCATAAATGTCCAAGAAAATAGTGTAAATCATGAAAAAGTACTTTATGGAATAAAATTATACATACATGAGACTAAATGGATTAAAAAATTCATTCATAGAATTCTTGAATTAAAACACTTCTAAATGAGATTTATCAATAATTTTTCCATTTTTTTAACTAATGTGACCTGAGATCAAACACAACTTAAAATTGTATACTCGTGCATTCTCATCATCTATGCTATTTAATTAAGATTTTCAATTAATGTGACTGTACATTCTTTTTCTATGTCATAAAATTTTAATTGGTCCACCCCGCCATTCAATATAAGATTTTATAAATAAATTCAAGATACATGTAATTACTTGTAAATTATACATATCAGCTAAACACAAATGTCTTTGCATTATTCTCCAAAAATTATATTAAAATGAAGATTCAATCTAATGTACAACTCGTTAAGTACTAACAACTTATGTGAGTTAATATAACTTTATATGGTAGTCAATAATATTTATAATTGGACCCACGTTTTAACAAACATTAGGGTAGCATTGAAATAAAAGTAAAATGGAATAATTATTTTATTATAATATTTATTTTTATATTTTATTTACTAAAAATAATAATAGGTAAATAAATTTTAGGGAAAAAAAAAATCCAAGTTTTAACCATTATAACAAAATAAACCTGAATTTTTTATTTTGTCAATTTAAATATTAAATTTTTTATTTGACTTTAATCTATAAATCATTTGTTATTTCTATTAAGTAAAATCGATAAAAAAAAAATAATATTTTATTTAATAAATTTAATGAAAATGTATTTTAGATATATTATGTTTAATAACTAAATATTTTTTTTGTCAATTTTACTTAACAAAAATAAATAAATAATTTAGATTAAAAATAAATTCAAATTGATAAAATTCAAATATTATTTTATTAAAAAGATTTATTTTATTTTATTTTATTTATTATTATTATTATTATTTATTTTATTTTTTTTTGGTTGTAATCGTTGCTAAATTTTAAAAGAGAGTATATGAATGATGGACACTACTTCTTGATTGATTCCATGTAATATTCCCTTCGATCAGCTATCAAATACCCATTTCGCAGACAACAAACAAACTTGCGTTGAGAACCCGCTTTGAAAATCCTTCACAACCATCGTATCATGACATCTTCTTCAATTGAAAACTCAGTGGACAGGTGATTATACATACACATTTGAATCTCAATTTTCATGTTTCTTCAAGATCGATACAATATTTCATCTGGGTTGTGTTTGTTTCTTTGGTTTATTTTATCTACACACCACAACTGCTTCAAATTTTTTGAGTTTGTTTTGTTCCAATGCAACCCAATTCATACCCATTAGAATCCCCATTTCGTATGGATCATATGGTTTTTTTTTTTCTTTTTATTTTGTATGATTGTGCTCATAAACATTACAAGAATCTCCTATATTTTTGTACTACTTTAATGTTTCTTGAATGATTGAGCTCGTACTTTGTGTTTGTGAATTCGCATTTGCAGAAATACACATTTCTGGTTGAGCTCGTACTTTGTTGTGTTTCTTCTTCAATCGCATAGTATTTCTAGACATCTTTCATTCACTTTCGATGCATTTAGATTGAGGGATTTATTGAGAAAAGAAGAGAAAAAATTGAGAAAAGAGATATCTCATCACTTGTTTGGATGATTAAATTGATGAGGGAAAAAAAAAAAGGAAAAAGAAATCGTAAGAAGAAAAAAAAAATCTCTTGGAACTCATGTTTTGATTCAACTAAAATTGTTCTTTAGTAAAAAAAAAAAAAAATTAATTGTAATACTTCAATTACCCATCTAAATACAAAGCAAATAAAATAGTGAGGAACTACAATCATTTCCCCACTCAACTAGATGTGAAATCATATCCTTACCATACCAAATGGACTGTTTGTGATTAAAAATAACTAGATTTCGAACTGGTGTCTTGGCCTAGTGGTAATAAAACAGTGTATTAGCAGTGACAAATGCATAGACTATTAAAAATAAAATAGAAAAACTAGGTTTGAAGGCAAAGGGCCTCTGCAAAGCTTGTTATTTTATACTGCCTTAGATGTATAGATATTGACCTATGTATGTATGCAGAGAATGCTTTTTGATTTCTTTTGGTGAGGAAACTCTTGTCTAAAGAAAGAAGTGTGCATTAGCCTTTTATGTGGTATATGTCCCAATAATGCCAATGGGAGGTTGCGATTTCATGATTATATATTCAACATGTGTGGTGGGATATTAAGTCATGATAATATCATCCAGCTAGGTCAAATTTTGATCTATGAAATATTGAAATGTTCACTCTATTTTGGCTTCCCTTTAAACAGGGTATAATAGTAGTGACAAATGCATGATTCCAACTTTCGGGAGGTGAATATTAAATAAGGAGACGTGTATTAAATTTCTAAAAAATTTTAGGTGGCCAAACCTATACAGTTTGATAATATTCATAATGGGTTCTCCTTGAAATTTTTTGATGCGGTTGGAAGAACGTCTCATTCATAGGAATAATTGCTACCTCTAGTTTGCACTCTCTTTTGAATTACTAATTCCCTTGTGTTAGTTCATTCACGGCTGGTTTGAGTACTAACCACCAACTGATCTGGTAAATGAAAGCCCATGAATCAGTGCCATCGCAATCTTAATATTGATCTGATGGTATGGGGGTAGAGCAGCTGACATGAGTTGGCTACACAGAGTAGAAGGAAATTTCAGATTCATTGACATTTTGGAGTGTTTTTTAACTTATTATTGCATTTGTTTTGTGCAAGCAGCTCTTGTTCTCTCTCTAGACTTGCTCCTCTCGAAGCAGTACTCTTCGATGTTGATGGAACTCTGTGTGATTCAGATCCCATCCACCACCAGGCTTTCAGTGTAATGCTTCAAGAGGTAAATCTATTTTTCTTCCATTTTAATGGTTTATTGGCATGGTCTTTCCATCGACAAATCAAATATATCCAAAAATATAAAAAAAAAAAAATTTATATGTTTTATGTGAATGACAAGTGAACCCTCTTTATAATTTCATGACTATTCTTTGTTTTATGTTCTTTTTCAACAACCTGTTTGGGCGTTTAACAGATAGGTTTCAATGGTGGGGTTCCAATTACTGAGGAATTCTTTATTGAGAACATTGCTGGGAGGCATAACAGCGACATTTCTACACGTCTCTTCCCTGATGATTACGAACAGAGCGTAAAATTCTTGGAAGATAAGGAAACTATGTTTCGAAGGTAAATTCCGCTCTCCTCTAACTTAATTTTTTTTTTCTAAATATCCCAACTTATAATTTATCTCATGGAGAAAACAGACTTGCAAAGGATAAATTGAAGCCTATAGATGGCCTTTACAAACTGACAAAATGGGTTGAAGATCATGGTTTGAAACGGGCTGCTGTGACTAATGCTCCTAAACCAAATGCTGAACTAATGATCTCAGCTCTCGGACTTTCTGATTTCTTCGATACTGTTGTTCTTGGGAGCGATTGTGAACGTGCAAAACCATTCCCAGATCCCTACTTGAAGGCTCTTGAAATACTCAAGGTGTCAAAGGATCACACTTTTGTCTGTGAGGTTCGACTTCTATCACACCCTTTTATTTTCTGCTGTTAATCTGCCAATCTTCCTACTAGGGCTGCAAACAAACAAAGTTATTCATGAACAGCTCGAACTCAGCTAGACTAAAGCTCATTTGTGCTCAGTTCGTTTACTCAATGAACGAGCTTGAGCTTTTAGGCTTGTTTAGTAATGAAGCCAAGCTCCAGTAGTCCAAGCTTCGCTTGATAAGGCTCGTGAACATAAGCAATATGAATTGGTATTTATTTTGATTTTTTTAATATATCAAATATAATTTTATTAATTTATTTTATTTCTCCATTTATGTTTCGTAGATTTATTATCAATGTGAGCATTCTTTTATTTTGCTCATAGTTTCTGATTAATTTAAGTTTAATTTTTCCTTCCAAGCTTGGTTTGTTTATGTAATCGAATTGACTCAAGCAAAGCTCAAATTTCTCAAATACTTGACAAACCGAGATCGATCTTGATTTTTTAGGCTCGACTTGAGCTTGGCTTGAGCTGAAGCTGAAGCTAAACTAATTTTTAGCAGACTAAGCTGAAACACCCCAAAGCTCTGCTCAGCTCAACTCGTTCGCAGTTTTTCTATAACTATGTTATATTTTTTTGTTTTTTTCTAGGATTCTGTTTCTGGAATTAAAGCTGGGGTGGCAGCTGGGATGCCGGTTGTTGGTTTAAAGACCAGGAATCCAGAACATTTGCTGATGGAAGCGAAGCCTGCGCTTCTAATAAAGGATTATGAGGACCCCAAATTGTGGGCGGCATTGGAAGAGCTTGATAGGAAGGCAGGTGTGGCTTGAGATGATTGTATATCATCATAGCAACTAGCGGAGTAGAAAATACTGCAGAAAAAATCAGAGGGCCACTCTGAATAATTATATATGCTGGAGAGGAGCTGTTGCATCCTTTTAAATAATTCGTAGACACAATTTATGAACTTATTATACCATTCATATTGTTTAGTGAATGATGGTGGCATGAAGATGAGTTTTGGAATCATTACTAATGGAAACACATTCAGATTCAATCTCTCTGAGTGAATGTCAATGTTTTCTTCTCTATTCCCTTGGACCCAAAGAAATGGAAGTTGAGTAATTTATAATAATCAATATGTATAATGTTCTTATATTATTCTTTAGATATGGGTCCCTATTATGCCTATCTTTAGTGGATCCACCACTCTAAACTTCACCTTCATGATTTGAGCCATTCATTTTGTAAAACTTAACAAAAATATTATATATGCTAAAAATAAGTGGATCGAATATCTCTAGTAATATAATCAGATCAATTTGTTTTGAAAAAGGATAATTTAGTCTCACAATCACATTTGATGTCAATTCTTTTTAAAACATATGTGATCTTATTATATAATTATTGATATCCAAATAATTTATTTTTGATCTACTCTACGAGTCCTAAGAGCAATTTAAATCATGAATATAGGCCCAGAGTGAGCCCGATCTCCATTTATAATGTTCTAAAATGCACAAGATGTTATTATATTATTCTAGTGAATCCTGTTTCATATATCAAAGTTTTTGCGTGTCAAAAATGAAAAACTGCTAATCCAACGCATCAAGTATAGCACAAACGAATCAAGTATAGCACAAATGAATCAAGTATATGTTATTATATTATCCAAATGAAGGAGAGAAACAAGTTATATGTCACAATGTTTCAGCATCCAAACTCAGAAAACTATTATAAGCTTGCAAAGCTAAAGAGGAACCTTAAACTGCACAAAATCAAAACAATCATAAATCTTCATTGCCATATTATGAAGGAATCTCTCTATACATGCATGAATGATGCATATCCATCTTACTCATCTTCATCTAGTCCATAACACAGAATCAATTTCATCCCTGGCAGACTTGTATAATTCAAGCCTCCTCCCACATTGCTGCCTCCTCTCCATTAATACCGGATCTTCATCAAGCAATTCTGCAAGCTGCCGGCCCTATACAGTAACAAAACCATTCAATCAACAAATGATTGTCGCTAGTAAAAGATATTATCACCTGAAATTAGCAGTTGAACACTCCATGAATTCTGAGAGGAGTCAATGAAAACATATGCTATGCTGGTATGATTGGAAATATTTTTGTTTTCTTTGTTTTCAGAAACAAAAATAAATAAATAATAAAAATAAAAATCAAGAAGAGTTATGCAAAGCAAGCCTCCTTCTCTGTAAACTTAGGATTTGTTTAGTTGTGTTTATGTTTTTGTTTAGAAACAAAACAATGAAAACTTCCAAAACACCTATCATTTTCATATTGTTTTCATTTTTGTGAGAAAACAGATTTCAAAGTTCAAGGATAACTTTTTATTGTTTCTTAAAAAGTGGGTTGTTTTAAAAAATTATTTCCCAAAAACAGTTTTTGAAAACAGTTTGCCAAACAAATTTAACGTTTTCACGTTGAACCTGATCATTATCCAACCTATTGTGCATCAAAGAGGGTGAAGGAGAGAGGGAGGGGCTGTCACGTGTGTGCTTGGAAAGGTGGGGGTTGCATTGGTCGAAAATGCAGATAATTGTTGTATACCTCCTTTTTCCCAATTTGTGTATAGAAGTGGTCGAGTAAAGACTGCTTTGCCTCCCGAATTTGACAATACACCACAGCTTTCGGAATGGTATTCCTGAGAGTCTCCAACACCATCACAACATAAGAAGAAACATTTGATCCTATCCTCCGGAAATGACCCTCTGTGTAGCGGTCCACAGAAGAGGCAGCTGGAATCCCTCCCTTATCCACTTCCTGAGGGAGTCTGCGGAAAAAATCCACAGTCAGGTATGAGGACTCCATATCCACCATTCGCAACACTGTCTTTTTACTGTCATCACGGAACCTCTCCAATGCTTCATTGGCAGCTGCTGCTATGTCCGCTTGGAGAGTTGGAAAACGTTTCAACTCCTGCGTGACAAAAATATAAACTTACATTACATATTATTAGGTCCTTGCATTATAGGAAACCAGTATCATTCCCATATATCGAACCTGAGTTTCTCCGATTGACTTTCTCACAAGCTCCTTCAAAATGAAGTGTACCTACAACAATACCAATTAATGGTTTTCAATACATCTTATCAACTCAACAACAGAGACCGGGAAAGCATCATATGAAAATTATGTTATTTCATAGCAATGGAAAAGTATTGATGTCTGCAGAAGCTTTTTCGGCTATATTATATGTTAAAATGCTCATGTAAATAACAATCAGTGCGTAGATTTTGATTCCTTTGTTCAAATTTCGAATGACTCCAATAATTTTGGCAACAACTCCATTCTTATTCTAAAAAATGAATATATGCTTCAATCAGTGAAGAAATGGAATGATTTCATTTCCAACTGTTTGCAAAGCACCCCATAATAATATCTGACAAAGCTTCCTTTCTCATAATAAATAATTACAATGAAATCAATACCACACCCCCAAAAAAAAAAAAGGAGCACATTTTCCATCTACAAAGGAAATCATAGTAGCAATAAAGAGAAAAACAAGATAACAAGCTCTTACAGCATCCACTGAAGCTTCTGCTGGGCCTTTAAAATAATTAAGGGCCCCTTCAATAAGGCCGTAACCTTCCTCCGTGCAATCAGATGTGGTTGGTATCCATCTGCCTCTGAAACGACTTTCCTTACATTCTGCAGTGAAAGGTGACGATCAAATGGAAGCTTCCTTAAAGCAGCAGGCAACTGGTTGTCAAAAACTCCGTAAATCCGATCTCCGCCGGGTCGCCTGAGGATAAAATGAGGATTATTAACAGGTTTAAGGTCCCTCAAACTGCTTCCACCAAGCAGATGGAGACAAAGGATTATGATCTAAGGAAAATGTGACTGGTTATTTTTCTGTGGTGGTGGTGGTATTTTGTTTGGGGTGGGAGAGTTGGGGAAACAGTGGGGCCGGGGGAAGAAAAAGTACCTTGTTTGGTTTAGTTTTTGAAAACTGTTTCTGATTTTTTGCTTTTTCATGTTTTTATGTCTTTAGATACACCTAAAAAATAAAATATTTGTGAAGAAATCTGAAAATTGTTCACTAAAAACAAAAAAACCACGGAGACGTGCTGGGGTTTTTTTTTTCCAGATTTTTCACAGATGTCACATCTTACCCTCCATCAAGGTGCTCCTTAAATATCCGATCAAATGCACGGCAAAGCTCTAAGATGGTGTATAACTGGGCCTGCAAAAATAGAAAACAAAACCCATCCAGTAAAACAAATTTGAGTATGAAACAAAAAATATCATTGCATAAATAAACGAGACAAATATAAGCTCCCCATCCCCGCATCAACAGCAACTGTTCTACCAAGGTGGTTCAACTCTGCTTCAAGTTCGTTAATGCTTTGGTTAATCAATGACATAATACCTGGTATGCGAGCCTTGATGACAGACTCTAGTTGCTGAAACAAAATACACTCTAGGTGATAACAAGCCATTCTATATATACTATCTCAAAAAATAAATGAAACATTCAAGATATTTATTTAAATGCAATTAAGACCAACTATACCTTAGAGAGAAGTTTTGCAAGATATTCCGAACCCATTCTGCTGGCTAAGTGTCCATAGTCAGGATTGGTGGCAAAGAATTCACGCCTACGCCTAGCATCAAGCATGTCAACATTTCTATTTATATCAGCCTGTGAACGGTTTACAATTCCAACCCAAGGATGCTGCAGTCGGTAAGATCTTCCTTCGAGAACCTGCAACATAATACAAACCAATATTGAGAAAATGAGAGGCCCAGTATTCTGCATCCATGCATTTTTTATGGTATAAGTTATAGATCTTGCTCCACAAAATTTACAAATGCATGAGATGAAAGGATACAAAAAATTGTAAAGTAGAAGTGATTTTTGGAATGATAATAGACGGTTACTCATAACACTTGCTATTGACAATGGCCAAGTAAATGATCTCCCCTGCAATGGATTCTAAGAAAACAGTCGAATAAGAGTTCTTAACTCTCCACCAAGAACAAGTCCAGTTTTCTGCATTTCTAAACAATACTTGTTACAAGGTAAGAGAACTTACATCTAATGCATTTGTTCCCCTGTCCATCAAATCAAGCTTTGTCAGCACACCAAATGTCCTTTCACCTATGCATTAACCATGCAATCATACGATAAGAAAAACAAAAACAAAAAATATAGTGGCAACAATACAACCCAACTAAGAGTAATGCATTGGGTAAAAAATATAAACAATATGCAGAAGTACCATTAGGATCAACTTCTCGAGCAAGCTTGATAGCATCAGATGTTGCGACATCTTGATTGGCTGGAGTTATGGCTAGGATAATGCAATTTGGCTGCAACCCAAGAACCACATATTCATAAATTAACAAAGTTCAGCATCCCATCTAAACTACAAGAAATCGTAGAAAAAAATGATTTTATGCCTGCTTGATGAAGAATCACAACAGGAATTTCAAACAGGGAGGTGTATGAAAGAAAAAATTAGCTATTGCCATTTCAACACCTGTATGCTGCGTAGAATCTGACAAACTACACCTATAAAGCATTTATTTTGAGCAAAGAGATTACAAAATTGTTTCTCTCGGAAATAATTAACACTCTGTATGAGATTCCAAATTATGGTATTCATGAAGTATCATTATACATTGCTTGCGAAAGAAACCTTTTATTATTAACTTGCAAAAAGAAACCGTAGGACAGGAATACTACAAAAATAAATCAGCCGCTTCAATTTTATTCTTCATTACCTTCTCCCCTTTTCATTTTATTATAACATGTTATGAGGTCTCCCTCAATTGTATTACAACCGAGAAAAACAAAGAAGATACGCATACACTACTGATTTGTTTTTGGATTTACCTAAATTTAATGCACATTGTTTAGCATTATTATATGTACGTATGCATGTATGTACATATTTAGACGTATATATAACTATACAGTTATATATGTTCCCATTACCTTCTCTACATAAGAGTGAACCATGTTTTCAATGTCTTGAACAATATTCTCTGGCTGTCCCTCTGTCAATAACCAACAACTTGTAGTTCACATTAGAATTTAGAGGGATAAAATACTTGTGAAAGATGTAACATGGGCAGGCCGAAAATAATAAGGAATGGGAGAAAATCATACCTACAGCAACTTTAGTTAGACCAGGTAAATCTATCAATGTTAAGTTAACAACTGCCAAGCAAAATAGTCCATGAATATCCATCAGATAAAAATGAAGTGTTAAAAACAAAGAGATAAACATGTCATAAATTCTTAACAGCGGATCATGAAGAATTAGACAATAACATAAAAACAGCAGCAATCCCCTAAAAATTCCATGTATGGTTCATTGGACAATATTGGTATCTAGGTATATTGATAAGAAATCAATGCATAAATATATTTTTTTTCCCCCAAACATATAGTATAATTCAAATTGCAAGTGATACATGCAACATCAACATATTGAGTACATGACCTAGATCATTATATTCTGAACTATTTATTGACGATTATTTTCAAACAAACAAAAATGTAATTCAATGCGCCAAACATAAATGTAGATGGGAAAATAAAATCGCCAAGCAAAAAATGTACTAAACAAGTACAGTAGAAAACGATGGAGGGCCATGTGGTAAAGATGATAATGTTACTTATCACCTAACTTATTGCTTAAAAATCTATTGCCATGTAAATTTTATTGCAACCCGCTACATAGACTAACAAAGTTGGCTAGATGGGACAATAGCACACCACCTGTTTAATAATTTGAATCATAAAAAAGGGGGAAATAAAAAATTCATGAATCACCATTGGGCGAGTAGATGCTGAGATTAATAGGAAGTGGAGAAATATGTTTTGTCTTGCCAGTCACTCTGTCTGTTTCATCTTGAATTTCTTTCCGCATTAAAGCTGCATAAAAAAATTCAGAGATAACTTTAGTTAAAAAGTAAAAGGCATTTCTATTTCGTGAGCAACCAAGCAAGCAATCAACCACATATGAGAAATATTATCTTTGTTAATATACATAAACATGCACAATGATATTGCCAGTCAAAAACAAACGCACAAGTAATATTACTAAAAATGACATAGCAAAATTGTACCATCAATCTGGTCTCTCAATCATAGAACTTAAATAACAAGTAACAATGTAAAACAGATAAAATAAAATAAAAAGGTGGAAAATACAGAAGATTGTTTTAAGTTGCCTATAAAGACATGGATATATGGAGGCATATTTATCTTTGTGTGTGCTTTCATACTTTCGTGCAGTGACAGTGAGAAGGAAAAAAGGTTCAGAAGTAATTGCCTAAAGTAATTTCCAATATTTGGCATCAACATATGAGTTAGTGCATTCCAATGAGGGTTTACAGATGTATAAAGACTAACCTTCCAACTCCTTTACAAAAGAGGTCCATAATTCGTATTCCTAAATAACTAAGAACATAATATTGTTGACAAAAAGGTAAATTAAAAGCTTGACAACATAAAGCATCTTTTTTTGGGGGATACTTTCATTGAACTGATCCAACTGGAATAACAAAAACATGAAACAGTGAAACCAAATCACGACATTTGCATAAGATATGACATACAAAAGTCTCTGAATTTTTTGTTCGCCTGGTGAAGAAACTGGGCATACTCCTCTTGTCCTTGTTCTGTCTTGTGTAATTGCAACACCAAAGGCCTCCTAGTCACAATCCCTGAAATTATTACATAACTAGTGAGGTAATCCAAGCTAATCAATTACTACAAAACTTTCTGTCATATTGATCACTGAGAAACTGAAAATAAAAAATTTATTAAGAAAAATGCAACCACTTGAATCATTTCTCCAGTTAACAAAAGGTGTCAACTCAAACTACAACTTGTAGCCACATCTTTTTAAGCTTTTAGATCCTAAATTATGATCAAATTCAATTTTAACCAAAAAAAACAAATCGACTTCAATTACACAAATATCCACAACCGGAAGACATAAAATTTGGCTTAATTTTCATTTTTATCTTCTCTCAACAACCAAACATGCCATTAATCGAAATCAAAACCACAAAAATAAATTTTTAAAAAAGTTATAGGAATTGGTTACCTGATCCCCTTGGCAGAAAATCCCTACCAACAATGCTCTCCAACACTGAAGATTTCCCAGAACTCTACAAAACCACATAATAAAAAAAACACGCACACAATTCACAAATCAAACCTGACGAAAATATACAAATAAAAGATCAACAATAAATATATATATACACACACAAACACACATAGAGTGAATGCGTGTGCGTGATTCACATACATGCATATATATACCTTTACAAACCACATCATGAACAACAGCACAAATCAAAGGTAACTAAAGATAACCATAAGAAACACAAACTCTGATACATACACGTACAGAGAGAGATTGCGCAATGAACAGAACGAAGAACAACCATAAAAGCGATCTTAGAGAGAGAGAGAGAGAGAGAACCTGACCGCCGACGACGACGATGGTGGGAAGAGAGTCCCAGAGAGTAGGCAAGGCATTGTCGGCGCCATAGTCGCCGAGGACCGTACATGCCTTCTGGATGCGATTGACGAGTCCAATAACACTCTCCATCGCCGGAAAGTCGAGGACTCCGTCGTCCGATACAGAAATCCTACGGCGGCGATGGCTGGAGCGAACAATGATAAAAGAGACGATATAGACGGAGATATACGCAGAAGCACAGAGGAAGAAGAAGAGAGTGAAGAAAGCTATTTTTCTTTTTTTGTAATTAATAATTAATTAATTAAGAGTATTTTTTGACTTGAGAGAGACGGTTATGTTGTGCGTGGTGCGTGTTGGCTGGTTGGTTATGAGTTGGTCTAAAGGCATATTGCGCCACGTTAGCAGTTTTTATAGTGGGGCTTGTTACTTTAGGGGGACTTTCAAATGTTTTGAAAATAGGGTCTTTGGCGGGCTGCTTTTTAGTAATTTGGTTTTGGGTATCATTGTCTGCGAGGTACATTCTGCACTTTTTAAAAGTGTGTGATGTAGAAATTATTATTAATAATTGGGGGAATTATTAGGGATGGCAATTTGAAATCGATTTGATGGGGATTCCCGGCTCCGACTTTGATTTGAGCAATTTTTTCTCGAAAAAAACCCTTGACAGGGAGAAGATGGTATTTGAAAATCAATCCCCGATCTGTTTTGAACTGGGGACGATAATCAGTATTCAAACCCCGACCTGGCCCTGGCCCCGAATTTTCCCGAAATAAAATTACTTTTCTACCCCTTATATATATACAATAAACCAAACCATACCTCACACACAACACAAAACCGTAGGCTCTTTTGGTTGTGAATCAAATCAATTTTCAACACGTGAGCTCACAAGATGACGCTTGGATGCGATGTTCAAAAATTGATTCCACGTGTTAATTCAAATTACATTTTGAAAATCTTTTGGTAGCAAGTATCTCCTTTAACGCTTCGCTTTCTTCATCGCTCCCAACTTTCACGTGAACCTCATCTACACCAGCTTCTTCGATTCATCACAGTGGCTTCTTCAGATCAAAGATCTCAGACTTGATTCATCACAGTGAGTTTCAAGTCGACTCATTTTTAAAATAATGAATCCACCCAACCCGCTCGTCTCAGATCATATTTCACAAATCGACTAAGATACGATTTGTGCGCTATGACGATTCTTATTACGCAACCAAACAACGCATTTAATCGTGAGGTGAAATTACTCACAAAATTATTTACATATTTTGTTATAGGGAAATTATTTGAGAAATTCATCCTAATTTTTTTTTTTCAAGTCAAATTTATTGTCGAATCCGACGAGCAAACAGTGGCACATTCAATCAGTATACACATTCCATCACCGGCGATAACTATTCAACTCCCGCTAATCTGGTAAATAAATCATTCATCCTTCATCTGTTATCTGAAAATCTGTTATCTAAAAATGATTTCAGACGAGTCAATCCTTCCTCCTAAACTGTTTCAACTTTTTGCTCTTCAAGAACAGTCAGTAAATCATTCATCTGTTATGTATAAATGATTCCGGAGAAGTTGAAATTAGTTCGTAAATGGTTTATGAGAATTTGTAGAGGCGTATTTTCCATTTCAGATCAGTTGTTATTTGAAATTATGAATTGTTTGAACCTTTCTTCTATCAGAACCAGTAGCGGCGGTGTTTGGGACACCCAGCCGGTCGTCCCCCGGGTCATCCGGCCGGTCAACCACCCGGTCTTCCCACCTCTTCTTCCGGTTTTGTCTTCCGCCTTTCCATTCCTCAATGGTTTGAACCACCGGTTCTCCCTTGAACTGTTTGAACCCACCGGCCTTTTTTACTATTTTTTTCCTTAATTTCAATTAACAACCAATACTGATTTGTTTTGAATTCAAATCAATATAACACAATGTTAAACACATTGTTAAGCATTGAATGTTAACTGAATTTTTTTTGTAAAACATTGTTAACTGAATGTTAACATTGTGTTTTTTTTAATTCAGTATTTTTTTTTTTTACATTGTTAACAACCAATACTAATTTTCAATGTTAAACACATTGTTAATTCAAAAAAATTACTGATTTCTTTCTTACTATTTAAACACAATGTTAACTGAATTTTATTTTTATTTTTCTGTGGTTATATTTCTGCTATCTGAATGTTTTTTTTTTGGTGATTATATTTCTGCTATTTAAATTCAATTAATCTGCTACGTACTTTTTTCCTTAAAATAAAATCATCTGTTCTTTTTCATTTATCTGTGTTCTCCTTCAAATCATTTTCCACTGTTATTGTTGTATATCCATCGCAGTCTACTTTAAAATACTTTGTTATGCTTGTATATTCATCCAAAACTAATTTAAATATAATTTGTATATTTATAGATGGATGGAAATAATGCCGATGACAATGAGAACACCAAAATGTGGACGCCCAGAATTGAAACGAAATTAATAAATATGTTGAGAGATGAGGTTAGAAACAATCAAACAACGGGCATTTACTGTGGACAATTAGGCATTGGAATCATTATGCAAATCAGTTGCACAACATATATGGATTTCAGTATACAGGTGTTAAGGTGCGCCAAAAATATCAGCGATTGAAAGCTGATTACCAAACATTTAAACGACTCCAAGCACAGACTGGTCTGGAATGGGATCCTATTATAGGCACTGTTATTGCACCTGATGAATTTTGGGATAAGGTTTTCCATTAATCTGTACTATTTTCTAATTTTATTTTAAACATTTCATGATATATACAGTGCTTAATTCTTGTTTTGTACTTGTTGTAGGCTAGCAGAAATGTGAAGAAATTTAGGACAAAAGGGTTTGAATATTTTCAAGAAATGACAGAAATTGTTGAAATTTTTTGTGCTACAAGGGCCCTGTCTCGTGCATTTACACAAGGACCCATTGACTCAGAAGAAGAATACGACATGTTAAATAAATTTTGGAACGCTGATGCTGGTGGGAGTAATGCTGGTGGAAGTAATACTGCTGAGGCCATTCCTATTAACTTATTCGGAGATGAGTACATGGATCCAGTAAACTGCAGCAGGTCCCGCGAGGGAACTCACGGCGTTACAGTTCGGACTCCCCTGTTTTTTGTTTGTTGCGGTTCGTAATCTGAACCAAAGAGTCCAACTCTGACAAACCGTTTTGAAGAAAAAACAGATTTTTGAAAAGTAGTGCCAAACATGGACTGCTTTGCCAGATACAGAGTCGCCACCTAAATATTTTAAAATGGAAAATTTAGGAAACCCTGACTCGGTGCCGAAGGCCACATGTCCGTCATCACCAAAGTGGTCTTGGCTCGGGAGCTTGGGTACGATCGAAGGTCACTATGAGCACTTCTTCGCCTTCAAGACCGCCTCTACTAACCGTGATATCCTTTTTGAAAACGTTATGTGTTCTTGTTCCTTATTAGCCTAGAATTACTATGTTATGACAACAAACAAGTATAGACCAAATCGCCTAAATTGGAACAAAACACTACATGTTTGTTTTGAAAATGGTTTGCTACCGCAAGTAGGCTAAAATGTGTTTTGCCACCCTCAAGTGGGCTTTTAGAAAAGACATTGCCACTAGTAGGTGGGCTTAAAACTCACAGCTTTAATGCATTATTCCAATCTAGGTAATTTGACCTCCATCCACAGCATTCAAACAGTTATATCACATAAGCACTTAGTCTCATGGTAGTCATGCTATTATGGCAACATTCACACATCGCAAGGATGCTAAAGCATAAAAACTCACATAGTACTCCAAGCCAAAATGAAGCTCATCGAAATCCATGCATGGACCTAAGCATACCGAATGTCTAATACAACACATGCAAAGATGTAATCTAGGCAGCTCGGCTATCCTAAACATGGCATGTGGATGCCACAAATAACATGTATTCAATTTGGAATTGAAATACAATGCGCTTTGTATAATGTACCGAGTCTGATGCATGTCAACAAATGCATGGATGCACGCATGCATTGCATAAGGTATGCTAATTTTAAACATGTCCTAATCTACCATCATAAGGTGTAAATAAAAGGAAGAAAGAAATGGGGTTGGAAGACATACACACACTCACCCACACTTATTACAAATATGCCCTCACTGAGGGACCAAAAGAATATACATCCCAAATAGTACAAATTCAAATACGTAATAAATAAATTATTACGTAAATTTCTAATTATCAAATTAAATTCAAGATATAACAAAAGAGAGGGCCTCACCGCCTCGATGCGCGAATGATGCGTGCTCGAATCCGACTACCGAAACCCGTGATCATGACATTGTCGCTCTCGTTTACCGCCTGCTCTCCAAAATTGCCAAAGTCCAAGAACACCTTCCTTGCATGCTTCAGACACCATCGTTGGATGGAATGGCCACCGCCATGTAAAATGATCACCGCTTTCGAGAGGTTATCACCATTTATAAGTGTGCCGGCTTAACTTATATCGCCGATCGGCACAAAATTCCCGCAGAGGATGTTTGACAAAGAATAAAGAAAGGTAAAGGTATGATATGGATTTTAGAGCAAATGTAAGCATGGTCAATGCTCCCTATCATGTATGGGACTCAATGAAGCATGACCCTTGGTTCTTGGGCCATCAACTATGCATCTTGGTGCATGATAGCCTAAGGAACCAAGATTGCATTTTAATGTAAAATGCATGCAAACACACAAATGAAACCAAGACCTTATCATGTGTTGGTCAAAGGCCTTGTGACCAAGGGTTGAAACAAGTTGCACCACTTGTAGAGTGAACTTCCTCAACCATATGCTTGGTTTGACAACCCCAAACCAAGCCATGAAATGCATGTATGCAACATAGCTCAAATGATGCAACATGGGAATTAGGATGCAAGCACACCAAATGTCATGCAACTACCATGGTAAGCATGGAAGATGCTAGAGTAGACAAGGTGCACATGTGATGGCCACATGGACCAATCAAGGAGTACGAGCAACATACTACAACACTTACTGAATCAATTATGCGATAGACATGAGGCAAGCATGTGATGGTGGACTAGACCACAATAGGGCAGCCCTCAAACCAACCCAAAACAGTGGCAAAACATGCCCAAAATGGTGACCAATTACCTATGCAAACATACAAGTCAAAGGGCCTAAGGTTAAGGCACAAAGGGAGCATTCCTTGCTACCATTAACATGGCCACTCATGGGATATATTAGACTACCAAAAACAGATTTTGACAAATGAAATGAGCCCCAAAACCCAACAACAAGGCGCCCAAATGCTCTAAACATACAAGCATGCACAATGCTCACTTTAAAGCATAAGAGACCACCATTTCTAAAGATGGGAGAGATGATACATGGAGGCATATAAGCATGGCATAGGGACTGAGATAGCATATTAGATGATTCCAAATCACTAAAATAGCCTAACCAAATGCATGCTAAGAACTCACATCTTAAGACTAACAAGCCTTAATGCAAAACAACTTTGTCAAACATACCAAACATGGCAAAATCAGTGGCCTACAGCCTCTAGGCATGGCAAAATGATGCTAATATCTTCATGAAGTGAGGCTCATACATGCAAGAAACATGGCCTAAACCCATGGCTCGTTTCTAGGCAAACTAGAGCATTACAAAGCAAGTATAAGAAGCATGCTAAGGACCACAAACCAACCAAAAACAGAGATGATATATGATCCAAAACACCCAAATAAGCTCTGAAATGAAGGCATATAAGGCTAAAAATGCATGCTACTATGTGAGTCAAAGTAAAGACCAAAGAGGGACAAAGGAGAGGGGGGTGTCCCTCCCCTATATACGACTCCAAAATACCTCCGTCACCACTAAAAACCTTTCAGTGGTGAGAAGACCAAAAACACCAAGTTAAACAAGGTCTCAAGAAAAGGGGCTAAAATAGCCAAAACAAAGCCTAAGAGGGTGAGTTTGTGCTCAAACCCCAAGTGACCTTAATGAAGGTCCTAAAGAAAGAAAACATAAGACTTTTCTATGTTGAACACAAAGCCAAAAACACAAAGCAAGACAGGTAGAAAGCTAGTGCAAGTTTGGGGAAACTAAAGCAACATGCTTACCCTTGAAGACTCCTTGAAGAACCAAGCAGCACTCCTCTAATGATCAAAACCAGTTCAAAATCACAACAAACAACCCTCCAAGTCCTCAATCTCGAGCTAGGTGTAATAGTGTGTGTAATGGTGCAAAAGTAAGGTAAAACACACTATTTAGGCCAAGAAACACACACAATGGATGAGGGAAGGGAAGATATAGATATAGATAGATATATATCAGAGATATATAGATATAAGCTCTGGTTTTGTGTTGGAAAATGGCTAACCTTTGACAAAGGGAGAGGGGTGGTGTTTATATAGGCCAAGACTAAGCCTCAAGACTTAATGGCTACGCAAAGGAAAAGGGGCAAAAGGCAGGGTCTTGGCTTGGAGAAGCTAAGATACTGGCCCAAGCTTCTCCAAGAAGCTTGAGCAAAAGGGTCAACCTTCTAGAAGGTTTAGGGGTGCAAAGGTGCAAAGGGGTCACAACTGTGCATGGGGGAGTGTGAGGGTGCGTTCCAGCTGGCACAGCTGGCATGCACCATGCCTCAGAGGTGTACAGAATGCACGCCGGCCACAAAAAAAGATCACCGGCACAAAATAGTGCCGGTCGACAACATAAAGTGCCGATCGGCCAAAGCTTTTAACAAACAAGTGCCGGTGTAACCAATGCGTAGCCGGTGATGGTAGGGGAAGGCCGGTGGTGTGTGGGGATGGTTAATAAGCCATTCCTTGCCCTCCCAAGACAAAACACAGGTGTTTGGTGCAAAACCAGACACAACACAATCAAGTTCGAAGATCCTGAGGCAAGGCGCGTAGCCGAGCCCCCCGGGAACTCTAAACGAACACAAACATGGATAATCACCGAGTGTTCGAACGGTGACGTCCAAGTCTTGAGGACGGTCAAAAATGGGGTGTCTACAGTTGCCCCTCTTTGACAGAACTCGAAAGTCATAACAATGACGGGAGTGAATGTCAAAGCCCAGAGACGACCCATTTTTGACAAGGCCGAAGACTTAGACAAACATGCAAAACAAACAAGGTATGCGCTACCAAGGCGAAATGCATGACAATGCAAGAAGCCGAGCATAACTTATGATTATGCAAAGAAAGTCAGAATGAAGCATACATGCAACAGCTTATAAGCTAGCATACAAATGTATCACACTACAATGTAGAAGGATGTAAGAGAATTATACAATTCTTCAGACGCCTCACGCGAGGGATACAATACCGTGCGGCTCGTCCGGTTTCACTAGCCTCAAATGAGCCGACATACAATATCGCGGCTCAAAGAAAACAAACTTAACAGTACAATGTTGTTAGCAACATGCATGACAAGGCAATGAAAAGCGCGTGATAATGCATGCAATGTGTACAAAGACGATAGTAGGATTGAACACATGTGAGTAAAGCAATGCACGTATGTATGCAATGTGTATGGAAAGAGAACTTGAATACATGTGAGTAAAGCAATGCACACGTGCACGCAATGTGTATATAAAGGAAGTTGAACACATATCGCAATGCACACATGCACGCCGATTAAAAAGGAACTTGAACACATATCAAGAAGCAATGCACACATGCACGCAATGTGTATATAGGAACTTGAACACATATCAAGAAGCAAAGGCACACATACAATGCAATGTGTATAAAAGAGAACTTCAACACATATCAAGAAAGCAAAGCACGATACAATGCAATGTGTATAAAAAGGAACTTGAACACATATCAATAAAGCAAAGCACAAATACAATGCAATGTGTATAAAAGGAACTTGAACACATATCAAGAAGCAAAGCACGATACAATGCAATGTGTATAAAAAGAACTTGAACACATATCAAGAAAGCAAAGCACGATACAATGTAATGTGTATAAAAGGAACTTGAACACATATCAAGAAGCAAAGCACGATACAATGCAATGTGTATAAAAGGAACTTGAACACATATCAAGAAGCAAAGCACGATACAATGCGATGTGTATAAAAGGAACTTGAACACATATCAAGAAGCAAAGCACGATACAATGCAATGTGTATAAAAGGAACTTGAAACCGATCATGGTAAACATGATGTCGAATGCAACGCATCGCAACTCAAGATGATTGAAATGATTTAGAGAATTCACAAGATATAAAAGGATACGGAAGGACGCCCTTCGATGTCCCGAGCATTGCTCACAAAAGTTGTGGTACGAGGTCAACTCAAGCTCCACTTATATTCTAGGCGCAGCTTTGATCGCTTTAAGTGATGATTTGCAAATCACATGATCGACCAACAAGGGCGAAAAGGTACGATGGCCGGAAGGGGAGGTTATCGTGTCAAACCCAAAGACTCAGCTACCCGCTATTCTTCGCTTTACTTTCCTTTTATCGAGTTTAAGACGCTAATCGCCGCAAGTTTTGTTTTCAAAACGTGTGTTTTTTTGCAAAACATATGATGGAAATGAAACAAATTGCTTGTTCAAAAGGTGTTACATTTGCGTTCTATGCATCGCATCGCAAGGCATCACACAACAATGTGATCAAATTGAAACTGCTTTTGAAAACAAAGCATCGTGATCGTAATAATCGTAGTAAACCAATTACAACTTGATAAGCAAAACAGGGGACTCAAAGAGACTAGCCAAATGCGAGTACACCTTGATAAACATTACAAAGACTTAAAGAGAGTGAAATACAACTCGATAAGCAAATATGCAACAACTCGATATAAATGGGCGTGTCTCATAAGAATTGATCATCGAGGGTATTGAAGTGGTGATTTCCAAATTCTAGCATAAACAAACAGAGGACAAGGAGAGAACCACCGTAGAAAGGCTACCGCCTTGAGGAATGGCCATCGGTCGAAGGATGATCCATCGGCCAAAACAGATGGCTTGTCGGCACTATAATTGGCTGTCGGCACTAAACCGTCAAAGACCAGCAGAATGTTGACATCCGCCTTTCACTCAACCTTATCTTCTTCAAAAGGGTCTCAACTTCGTGGTTCTCTTCATTTACACAATCGATTTGCTCCAAATGGAAGAATTTCGCCCAAAATCTCGCAACTTGATTAACAACTTGATGGCTCTAAAAGTCAATTTCCTGCTTTCAAGATAAACACACTATTCACTTTATACCGCATCACGCATTCTCCATTCCTCCATGTCGCTGCAAGGTTTTGGAACCCCAGAACGCATGTCTTTAGCTTTAGCTGCAAGAGGTGTGTCCCACTTTTGAAGATTTCCAAGCTCTAATGGAATCTGCGCAATGAGGAGATCCTACCCCAACTTCGCTTTTGGCCATGCTCAAGCCTTAGGACAAATGTGTAGGCTCTCAATGCCCGATGCTCGTTCTTCCGATTTGTGATGGGACATTAGATGTTCCGAACTTGGTTTGTCGCCGAGACCAAGGATCGCGGTGACCATCATCGCAAGGCTTTCTACGACACGCCTCCGCCTATGCATGCTATCTCATTTTCTATTCATCTCCGCCCGAGGGCCTAGTGTCCTGCTGATTGAGGTTGCCCAAGGCTTGAAAGAGGGCAAAGGCTGCATTGCCACGATCCTGGCTGAGACATTGCTGGGCTTAGATGCTTTTTATCGTCGAGAGACGATCAGATTAGCAGGGAGTCCACTATTACTGCAGGTAATGTTTCCCACCCAATCTCACATTTATGTTTGCTCACATCACTCTACCCTCAGTTCGGTTTTCTCACAAAAGCCCTTTTCTCACTTTTCCTCTCATCGCACATCTCTATTCTTTATTCTCTCATTTTTCATCCTCCCTGTGTGTGGTTAATGGATAAACCAAGGTTGTGGACTCTGCCTAGCATATTCAAATTGTGGCTACTTCTTCGCATAACGCCTAGTTGACGCCTTGATGAGGGTTGGTGGTTTGAATGGATGTGCGCTTTGTCCATCGCATTGCTTGGCAAAGGTTCTTGGCTCAATCTCCCAATGATGAGTTACAAGATGACCAACAACCCGGATCCAATTGATTGGCTTGACTCATTGTGTCTTCTACTTCCCATTCCAGATCCTCGCCCAGCTTTGGTCATAATCGACTTGTCCACGGAAGGGATAGAGTACCCTACATTCCCGATTCGAGGCGACAATGTCTGCAGATGCCACAAAGATGGAGGACGAGAGAACTCGCCCCGCCTCCCGCTTGCACTTTGTCCGATGAGTGCTTGATTGGCTTAATGAAGAGGCACAGAGGGGCCCACTTTGGCATCAGAGGCTTCACCAGCCTGAGGGGGCGCAGGACATTTGACTTGACCATGCCCTGAAAGTTATTGCTTTATTAGTACTTTCAAGTTTTTTATGAATGTAATAAAAGCAACTTCAATTGTATGCAAGAGCAAGAGAACTCTATTTGAAATCAATGAAATTGAAGGTCAGGGTAATCAAAATTTTCTGCTTTTGGTCCAGAATGGTCTTAGTTGTAAAAAGATTTATTTGAACAAAGCCACCTTTTATTAAAACTTTTCAAAACTATTTTCGATATGGATCGTAACCAGACACGCTTGAGATCCGCCATCGAGATGCACAACCCCGATCCTAGCAACCGAAAGTTGTCCCTTGTTTGAATGGTAAGACTGCATGCAGACAAAGAACAGAAAGTTGCCCCTAGTCCTAATAGCATCAAGACTAGAGATTGCGACATGACGCCGATGGACAAAGATGACCGAGATGGTCAAATGGACAAAGTTGATTGGGAAAAGTTCATGGTCAACTCCAAGACGAAGTCGCCACGATCCTGTAAAGATGGGAATCAAGCCTTATGTAGTTCAGCTTGGGTTCACTCGGTATTTTCACTCTCCTTTTATGCCTAACTTTTGCCAAGGCCGCCTTTATGGTTTTCAACCTTATGAGCCTGGCCTTTACATTTTCTAATTTTTGTGCTCAATTTTGCCTAGGTCGCCTTTTCGGTTTTCGCCCAAGCCTCTCAGGTAATATTTCTTCAACTTGTCCATGTTGATCGATTGGGAGAACTCTAGGCCATCTAGGTCCATCGTAACCACAAATTTACCGACCAGATAGACTTAATGATATAGGACCCGCCCAATTAGGTCTCGAACTTGCCCTTGGGTCGCGGATGGAGCTCTGTTGTCTTTGAGCACCAAATCTCCTTCCTTCAAATTCCTAGACTTAACTTTCTTGTTAAAAGCCCTGCGATTCTCAAGGCTGATATCCTTGGACATGGTACAATGCTTTTAATCTCCTTTCATCGAAGAGCATGAGTTCTCGACCGCTTTCATCGCTAATCGCTTCTGCCATCTCGACACTCACCAATACTGAGAGACGAACCTCAATCTCTATAGGTAGAACGGCCCATCCCATATACCAAGGAATATGGAGTCGCCAGAAAGTTCTAATTGAAATTCGGTAGTCTCAGAGCAAACGACAACTTATCCGCCACCCGATAGGTTTCCACCATCTTCGCAGATGTGTTTGATGTTTTGTTGGCGGCCTCAATCGCCTCCGCTGGTCTGCGATCGATACGCGACGACTTATGAAAAGCCACATTGTACTTCACCAACAAATCAATCACCTCCTTCTTGAAGTGAGAACCATTGTCCAAATGATCTCATTCGACTCCATAACGGCAGATAATGTTGTTTCGATAAACTTTGTGACATGCGGCCTTCAACACGCATAAGATTGGGCCTCACCCACTTCAGAAGTAATCTATTGCTACCAAGATATACTCATGCCCATTCAATTCTTCTGAGTAATACCCAATCACATCGATTCTCCAAACCGAGAACGCCATGGCGATGTCATGTTGTATAACTTTGATGGCGGATGTTCATGCGGTTCGCATGGATCGCACTTGTGGCATCGCCAACAAAGCCGATACAATCTTCCTCCATAGTAGACCAATAGTAGCCCTGCTTGAGGATCTTTCGTACAAGATCACCCCATTCATATGTGCCCCACATTCTTCCATGGATGGCCTCCATCAAGCGCCGACTTTCTGGCTTCCACACACGCCTTGTGCATTCCCAGATGACCTCTTTTGTACAACTTACCCCGCAGATGATAAACCGAATGTACCATTCTTCCGATTGTTCTTTTGTCTTTGGCATTTGCCCCTAGTGGATATGCCTCATTTTCCAAGAAGTTCCATATATCGTGATACCAAGGGTTGTTATCTTGTACTTCATCTATGGCGTAGATCGACTCGTAGTTGTGCAAATTTCGTCAATAATGACCGGACGATCCCACCCCGATGATGTCTATCATGGAAGATAGAGTTGCTAGCTTAATCTGCAAACCTCGTTGTTCTCTACTAGGTGAGTGAAATTTAGCTTTTCAAACCGAGGAATTAACAAATCCAAGGTCCGGTGGTAAATTATCATCTTTTCCTCCTCGACTTTCTAGTCTCCTTTCGCTGAGACACAACTAGGTTCGAATCCCCAATGACGCCCAATCGCTCTTGCCCCTAGTTCTAGGGCAATTCTAGACCGCAATACATGCCTCATACCGCCTCATTGTTTGAGACTTTGAATCGGTTGAATGCTAAAGGGATACGGAATCGCCAGCGCCATCAACAACACCCCTATCCCATACCCGCATCGATTTGACGCCCGCCAAAGTACATCGCCCAAGTTTCATCGCCGGCGCGTAATAGCTTCATCCGGGAATAGGTACTCAACCGCTTCATCCCTTCAACCGGTGGTCGAAGGAACTCGCTACGCTTCTTCCTTTTATCGACTTACGATCACATATTTGAGATCAAATTCGAGAGCAACAAAGCAGCCCAACGAGCTAGTTTACCCGTAAGTGCCGTTTCAAAAGATGTTTGATGGGATCAAGTCGTGAAACCAACATTACAGAGCGAGCTAACAGGTAGTGCCGCAGCTTCCTAGTAGCCCATACTAAGGCCAAACAAGCCTTCTCCAAATGAGTGTACGGGTCTCAGAATCCAAAGATCTTCTTGCTCGATAGTAGATGGCCCTTTCCACTTTATCTTCCGACTTCAGGCGAGCATGCATTTATTGTAGTCTCTACATCGACAGATACAATATCAACTGCCTTCCGCTTTGGTGGTGACAACACGGTGGATTCTCAGAGATACTCTTTAACTGCTCAAATGCAAATTGGCATCGACGTCCCAATGGAACTTCTTTCCTCTCTTCATAAGGCCAAAAAGTGGTTCACAAGTTAAGGTTAGTTTTGAGATAAACCGCCTTTATGAATTGCACTTTACCCGTAAAGCCTCACCTCATTTTCACTATCGGTGGCATTTCTAAGATGGCCTTGATTTTGAAGGGTCGACTTCGATGCCCCTTTGTGTAATCGAAATCCCAAAGATTTTTCCCACAGAACACCAAACGCAGCATTTTGAGGATTCAACAAGCAGAAATTCTCGATCCTTTGGAAGAACTTTTGCAAGGCTAAGTGGCTCTCTTTCTTTGGACTTGACAATCATGTCGCCCACGTACACCTCAACCTCTTTATGGATCATGTCATGTAATATTGTGGTTGCAGCTCTTTGATATGTAGCCCCAACGCTCTTCAACCCAAATGGCATCACTCAGAGTAATATGTACCCTACTGGTGGTAAAAGCGTTTTTCCTACCTTTAAAAGCCATTACTATCCGATTATAGCCCAAAGCCATCCATGAACGAGAGCAAAGCATGCCCTGCGGAAATCTACCAACTCGCTGATATGCGGCAGTGAAAGTCATCCTGACCGCCCTGCTCAAATCCTCGAATCCACATACCCGGATTCGCCATCCTTCTTCTAAGATCGAACAATGTTGGCCAACCAAGTCGGTATTCAGATACCAGCAGAAGCCCGCCAATCCGCTTGGTGACCTCTTCCTTGATCTTAATGGCCCAATCAGTATGGATCCTTCGAAGTTTCGCTTGATGTCCCGCCTGGTCAAGAGGATCCTGGCAGATAATCTCAGATCGATTCAGCATGTCTTCGAGGACCACGCCAAAACATCTTTGAAATCTTTTAATAAAGCGACTAAGCGCCGCGTTCAAGACAACGCCGACCCGATCTCGACTACCATGTCCTTCTCGCACTAATGTTCACTATCGTGATTTCATCCATTAAGGGTTTAACAAACCTCTCGCTCTTGTTTAATTAGTCGCTGCAAAATCGGAGGAATTTCGCCCTCGCTGCTTTCATCAAAATTTTGAAAGTCCCGATGGCAATAAACCAGGCACGTAAAAGTACTAAAACCACACCACCTCATTCTCATTAGATACTTCCAACCGCCCAATTCTTCTATTACAACAGACTCAAAAGAGAAAGAAAAGACGACCGACAAGATCAGGCATCCGTTATCACCCCAGAATACCGACCAGATTCAGACGAGCTGAACATGATTCCGACTCACAAGACTCCTGGAATCAGATTCCTACCACCACCGACCCGGTCGCTTGACAAAAATCCTTCAGATCGCCAGGAGGAGGGTGCGATAGATGCATCCAAAATAGCCGATGGTAGGTCTGCACTGCTTTCATCTCCGATCATGGACACCAAGGAGTTATCCCCAAGCACAACCGTCGATCAAGGATCTAAAAGTAGACATGCCAATACCCCCATTTCAAACTCAGGTCCGCAGACTCGATCCTTTGTTATGCTCATCTCAACCTGGTCTGTCCGCCTTTAGCAACATCATCCCCAAGTAATCGCAGTCAAAGAAAATTTCAACCAAGACGCGCTTTTCTTCAGATTCCACCACGGCCCCTGAAAGCCACAAATGAAAAATCTTCCCTCCTAGACGGCGTCTGCTTAGGGTACCCGAATCTGCCGATGCATCAATTCAAAGGGTTTCTGTCTGCTTTTGCTTTGGCTCTTCCAACCATCTTTTTCCTTTCCTTACCCAATCTTCCTTGGCGGTGTAACCCAAGCCGAAGGTATTGGGTTGTGTGGTACTTCAACACGCCGCAATGCCCTTACGGCCGCTTTTTCCTAGTCCCATCCCGGGATGTATTGAGCTTGTTCATGAGATACACCGCTGGCGCCGACATATATCCCTTCATTAGCGTACCATGATATTCTCAGACGACCGAGCCTCGCCAAGGTGAAACCCGATATGAACACATCTTCCACGCCATGCTCGATTTCTAGAACAGCGGATACCTCCGGTGGGTGGATTGATGAATTCCCAAAGACAATGGCTACTCCCTTCCCATAGGGTATTTCACAATTTGATGCAAAGTAGATGACATCGCTTTCACTTGATGCAGCCCACGATCGCCTAAAAGCAAATTAAAAGTCATGGAACTTTAGGACATGGAAATTCATCTCGTGTCGCCCGCCCGACCTTTTGTCTCAACTTTAATCGCCCCTTTACTTACTTGTATTGTCGTGACGCTCGATGACTCGGTTGTTGGTACAAAATCATTTTAAGCCAATCGCATATGCCGCCCCGGTCAAGTGACATTGATGGCGCATCTTGACGACAAGTACTACCAGATTCCACTTATCTCTACATTCCACGGAGATGTAGAGGGGTTTATTGTGATTTACGCCTCAAAGTTTCTTATCCGAAAAGGTCAATGTCGGAACCTTCCGAAGACTACCCAACCACCGCCTGTGTAGTCTTTATGAGAGTTTGGTTTATCCATGGTCACAAAACAAAGGTACTCATGAGGCCATGAGCAATTCCCCAAATGGAGATGTTCTGCTTGTATCTTTTCAAACCGCTTGAGTACGCCTTCTTCCTCAAGTTGCTTCTCCTTTTGCTTCTGCTTCCCTATCCTTCCCCGAGGCCTCGGGTTGATCTAAGTGGGGTTTGAAATATCGCCCACTCCTCGTCATGTGGTCGACCTCTCCAAGGTACCAAGTGTTATCAGTTGGTTATTCCCCAATCTTCATCCGTGGGCAAGACATAGGTCCTCATCTTCCCACCACATTCCATCAAGAATGACAGACACTTGTCCCGCATGGTATGATCGTTTTGCGCCGCAAGACCTTTCATCCACCGCTCAGTATTCTCGCTTCCTGCACACGCAGCTTAACTCCCACATGGGCCTTTGCTTTCCGATTCTCTAATCTTCAAACTTGCTTGTTCCGACATGACCGACCGTTCAATCATCTCCAGACTAAAATGTTCCAATCTGGCGAATTTCATTGACGCATACCAACAATGATGTGTTCGCTTCCCTTCCGCCGTCACGATATTCTCATTCCTCATTAACTCGCTTCCAAATTCTCCTATCACATCGGGTTGATCGTCCAACCACCCGATAACTTCCGTTGAATCCTCATAATCGAACCACGAATCGCCAAGGCCCTCCGGGTATTGGTCATCAGAAATTGAGATTGGCCAGTCCTCCCTACAACAGTTACATCATCTGCTCCTCGCCCCAGACTATCTCCTTGATCACACACAACTCTCCCTCGGCAATTCTACCCGGCCATCTTGCCCTTTGATGAAATGTAGTCACTCTGACTATATGTCTTTCCAACATAACTCCCAGATTCCGCAGACTCGACCAACAACTTGTTTCTCCTTGGAATCTCTCTTCCTCGTTTGGCGGTCACCGCTTAGATGGGGTCATGGAGATGTCCATCATGCACAAGCTCTGCAATGGGAGGAACACCTCCGTTTAGGCATGTGGGTAGGGCGTGATATAGATACTAGTATTGTCGAGGACACGGTCCCAAAGATGGATGAAATTGAGTCTTTTGGGTGGTGGAGCTTGGTTATGTGCGGAGGGATTTGTAGTAACATTGGGTTTTTCGAGGCGTAATCACCCCGCATCGATGAGATCTTGAATTTCATGGCGAACCGATAGCAAGATCAAGGTCGGATCGTGGTTGTCACAGAAATGCACAATATTTGGCCGCATGGGTAGGAGGAGTTTTTCCGCAAGGGTCCGCTACTGTGGGCTTCAGTGCCCTTTTTGATCAAAACCCAGAGCTTTGGATAGGGGCATATATAGTAGTAAGGTTCCGTGTTTCCGGTGGGTATTTGGTTGTTTAGGTTGCTTCCTGACGCCACGAGAATGGTGCAATTGTATTTCTTGGAGGGGTTAGTGGTTACCATGCTTACTTTTAAGCTCTTGTAGTTGAAGTGCCGCCGCTCAGATTGCTACCACGATTGAAAGTTTGCTCGGTTGTTCCCGTCGTTATCAATCAAGCCTTACTTCAAGGCATCCTCAATCGCACCCCCATTTCATGTAGGTCAAAAAGGTAGGAAAGGAGTACTATCATTTTTGCATCAACTTCTACCAAGATTGCGCACAATCATCCGGATCGTCTTTGTCCGCTGGCCTCAAGGTCATCATTGAAGCCTTGGCCCTCCATCCGTTACAAATTCAAAAACTCTCCTTAGGCTCTTGCTTAGTCGCCTCGAGATCACGGGTCGTAATCTCAATCGTATTATACTTAATATCAGGCGATGAAGGCCTCACCATTTCGGCCCCAATTCCTCTTGACATCATCTTCTAACTTGGCATACCATATGGCCGCCACACCGGCTGTGGTCCGCCAAACAAGGACAACTTCGAGCTTCATCGAGGCCCATCGGCCTTAGAACATCCGAAACAAATTTTTAAATGCACCATGGGGTCCCCTGACCACAATCGATCAATACGAGGCATTTTGAACTCATTCGGCAACAATACACCAGATCGGTATCCATCTTCAATATCGGGATAGTCTTGACCCTTGGGATCTCTTCAACGCCTTTTTCAAGCTTGCTCAACTTTAGTGCTGGGATCACCAACTCAAAGGAGAGTCCCAGGTTGGTGGGTGTTTTTGATAGCCGAGGTTGATTTGAGGTAGGGTTGGAGGGGGTGGTCTGCGGGCGCTTCAGATTATTCTGAACATTGGCTGTCTCCCCAAGGTTTGGAACTCCTGGTGGGGAAGGAGCTTGATGTGAAGCAGATGCTCCGCTTGTCGCTTCTAGCCCGCAATTGTCTCGCTCGTTCTCACAACTGCGGCTCAGCCGCTCGCAAAATCTACCCGACGACGGCATCTTGCCGCATTGCTTATGCTTTCTTGAAGGTGGCACACCATCTCCTCCAAACTAGCCATGCTATCCTCGCTCGTTGGATTATCGTATATATTCTCTCTTTGTTGGTGACACGTAATCCTCGATCCCCATCAACACAGTGGGGTAGATAAAGCCCTCCGAATCGATCACAGATCGATGTCTTCGCTTACCGACCTCCGCCTAGTAACCGGGTAGGAGTAGTACACCGTTGTCCGCTCATCGATCCTCGATCGGCGAGTCGACGCCCTCTAATCCAGGTGCTTGGGGATATCTATCGTCAAGCAATTGTGCTCAACTACCTAATAAAAAGATAAATAAAGCGATAAATAATGTAAAATCGACAAAGATAATTCAAGATAAAATAAACAACACACGGTTGATAACACGAACTCGATACATTGTTCCTCAACATCGATCATCGCTTTCTAAATCATTGCCCTCAAGTCTCAATCTTGTACCCACAGATAACCGATTTCCCAAAATATCATATCGTGCCTCGTGTCCGATACTCCAATCTTGCAAACCGACATGTGTGTTCTCAGAGAGATACACTTAAAAGCACATAGCAGATAAATGAGGGCCAATACACCCCTATGTTGGGGTAGGGTTTCCGTCCTATTTTGTCGTGAGCTAGGGTTTCACTACGCATGCAATGTTTCAAACAACCTATATCGTAAGCAACCCGTCCTAGTTTGGAATGGTCACTACGGATTCAATATGCACTAGGTCGAATGGTCAAGGGTGCCCCAGAAACCGGGTTTGTGTTCTATATCGGCAGAGCTCAGAACCGTCACAAATTTTATGGACATGCCTTGACAAGACAAGCCTCCCAAACCGCCAGAATAGTAGATGGCCAATACTAAGGTCCTAGGCGCACTAATGCACATGCAATGCAAAGAAACACATAAGTGTAGTCAAAACGATATCACGAAGTTCGAGCCAAGTTTCTCTAAATTCTCAAATAGAAGTCGCCAGAACCCAGAAGAGTCCCGCTGGCGAACTCACGGCGTTATAGCCGACTGCTTTTTGTTTGTCATGCGTTTGTAATCCGAACCAAAGAGTCCAACTCGCAAACCGCTTTGAAGAAAAAAACAGATTTTTGAAAAGTAGTGCCAAACATGGATCGCTGCCGATACGAGTCGCCACCTAAATATTTTAAAATGGGAAATTTAGAAACTCGACTCAAAGGTCAAGGCCACATGTCCGCTATCACCAAAGTGGTCTTGGCTCGAGCTTGGGTACGACGGGAAGGTCACTATGAGCATTCTTTCGCCATTCAAGACCGCCTCTACTAACCGTGATATCCCTTTTTGAAAACGTTATGTGTTCTTGTTCCTTATTAGCCTAGAATTACTATGTTATGCGACAACAAACAAGTATAGACCAAATCGCTAAATTGGAACAAAAACACTACATGTTTGTTTTGAAAATGGTTTGCTACTCGCAAGTAGGCTAAAATGCAGTTTTGCCACCCTCAAGTGGGCTTTTAGAAAAAGACAATTTTGCCACTATTAGTGGGCTTAAAACTCACGCTTTTAATGCATTATTCCAATCTAGGTAATTTGACCTCCATCCACAGTATTCAAACAACAGTATCACATAAGCACTTAGCCTCATGGTAGTCATGCTATTATGGCAACACTCACACACATGCAAGGATGCTAAAGCATAAAAACTCACATAGTACTCCAAGCCAAAATGTAAGCTCATCGTAAATTCATGCATGGACCTAAGCATACGAAATGTCTAATACAACACATGCAAAGATGTAATCTAGGCAGTTTCTATTATCCTAAACATGGTATGGATGCCATTAAATAACATGTATTCAATTTGGAATTGAAATACAATGCGCTTTGTATGATGTACCGAGTCTGATGCATGTCAACAAATGCATGGATGCACGATGCATTGCATAAGGTATGCTAATTTTAAACATGCCCTAATCTACCATCATAAGGTGTAAATAAAAGGGAAGAAAGAAATGGGGTTGAAGACATACACACACTCACCCACACTTATTACAAATATGCCCTCACTGAGGGACCAAAAGAATATACAATTCCAAATAGTACAAATTCAAATACGTATTAAATAAATTATTACGTAAATTTCTAATTATCAAATTAAATTCAAGATATAACAAAAAGAGAGGGCCTTAGCCCTACCTCGATGCGCTAATGATGCGTGCTCAATCCGACTCGCCTGAACCCGCATCATGACATTGCGCTTTTGTTCTACCGCCTGCTTCCAAAATTGCCAAAGTCCCGTAACACCTTCCTCAGATGCTTCAGACACCATCGGCCGGATGGAATGGCCACCGCCATGTAAAATGATCACCGCTTCTTGAGAGGTTATTATTCCCATAAAGTGCCTGGTCGGCACTTATATCATTGTCAAGACAAAATTCCTCAAGAGAGGATGGCTTGACAAAGAATAAAGAAAGTGCATAAAGGCATGATATGGATTTTAGAGCAAATTTAAGCATGGTCAATGCTCCTTATCATGTATGGGACTCAAGGAAGCATGACCCTTGGTTCTTGCCATCAACTATGCATCTTGGTGCATGATAGCCTAAGGAACCAAGATTGCATTTTAATGTAAAATGCATGCAAACACAATAAATGAAACCAAGACCTTATCATGTGTTGGTCAAAGGTTTGAGGACCAAGGGTTGAAACAAGTTGCACCACTTGTAGTGTGAACTTCCTCAACCCTTATGCTTGGTTTGACAACCCCAAACCAAGCTATGAAATGCATGTATGCAACATAGCTCAAATGATGCAACATGGGAATTAGGATGCAAGCACACCAAATGTCATGCAACTACTATGTTAAGCATGCAAAATGCTAGAGTATACAAGGTGTAAATGTCATGCAAACATGGACCAATCAAGCAATAAGACCAACATACTACAACACTTAATGAATCAATTAAGCGATAGACATGAGGCAAGCATGTGATGGTGGACTAGACCACAATAGGGCAGCCCTCAAACCAACCCAAAATAAAGGGCAAACATGCCCAAATGGTGACCAATTACCTATGCAAACATGCAAGTCAAAGGGCCTAAGGTTAAGGCACAAAGGAGCATTCCTTGCTACCATTAACATGGCCAATTATGGGATATATTAGACCACCAAAAACAGATTTTGACAAATGAAATGAGCCCCCAAAACCCAACAACAAGGCAAATTTCTAAATGCTCTAAACATACAAGCATGCACAATGCTCACTTTAAAGCATAAGAGACCAACATTTCAAAAGATGGGAGAGATGATACATGGAGGCATATAATCATGGCATAGGGACCTAGATAGCATATTAGATGACTCCAAATCACTAAAATAGCCTAACCAAATGCATGCTAAGAACTCACATCTTAAGACTAACAAGCCTTAATGCAAAACAACTTTGTCAAACATACCAAACATGGCAAAATCAAGGCCTACAAATTTCTAGGCATGGCAAAATGATGCTAATATCTTCATGAAGTAAGGCTCATACATGCAAGAAACATGGCCTAAAACCCATGGCTCGCTTTCTAGGCAAACTAGAGCATTACAAAGCAAGTATAAGAAGCATGCTAAGGACCACAAAACCAACCAAAAACAAAGATGATATATGATCCAAAACACCCAAATAAGCTCAAATGAAGGCATATAAGGCTAAAAATGCATGCTACTATGTGAGCCAAAGTAAAGACCAAAGAGGGACAAAGGAGAGGGTGTCCCTCCCTATATACGACTCCAATATTTTCACCACCTAAAACCCACTAGTTTTCAAGTGATGAGAAGACCAAAACACCAAGTTAAACAAGGTCTCAAAAAAAGGGGCTAAAATAGCCAAAACAAAGTTTCAAGAGGGTGAGTTTGTGCTCAAACCCCAAGTGACCTTAATGAAGGTTCTAAAGAAAGAAAAATAAGACTTTTTATGTTGAACACAAAGCCAAAACACAAAGCAAGACAGTAGAAAGTTAGTAAGTTTGGGGAAACTAAAGCAACATGCTTACCCTTGAAGACTCCTTGAAGAACCAAAGCAACCTCCTCTAATGATCAAAACCAGTTCAAAATCACAACAAACAACCCTCCAAGTCCTCAATCTGAGCTAGGTGTAATAGTGTGTGTACGGTGCAAAAGTAAGGTAAAACACACTATTTAGGCCAAGAAACACACACAATGGATGAGGAAGGGAAGATATAGATATAGATAGATATATATCGAGATATATAGATATAAGCCTGGTTTTGTGTTGGAAAATGGCTAACCTTGACAAAGGGAGAGGGGTGGTGTTTATATAGGCCAAGACTAAGCCTCAAGACTTAATGGCTAAGCAAAAGGTGCAAAGGCAAGCAGGGTCTTGGCTTCGGAGAAGCTAAGATAATTTCAAGCTTCTCCAAGAAGCTTGAGTAAAAGGGTCAACCTTCTAGAAGGTTTAGGGTGCAAAGGTGCAAAGGGTCACAAATGTGCACGGAAAGTGAGGGTGTATTCCAACCGCACAATTGCATGCACCATGCCTCGAGGTGTATGTAATGCACGCCGCCACAAAAAGATCACCAAAGATTAAATAGTGCGGCCGGCAACATAAAGTGCCGATCGGCCATAGCTTTTAACAAACATGTCCCGGTGTAACCAATGCGAAGCCGGTGATGGTAGGGGAAGTCCGGTGGTGTGTGGGGATGTTTAATAAGCCATTCCTTGCCCTCCCAAGACAAAAACACGTGTTTGGTGCAAAACCGTGACACACAACATCAAGTTCGGAGATCCCGAGGCAAGGCGTGAGTCGAGCCCCCCGAACTCTAAACGAACACAAACATGGATAATCACCGAAAGTGTTCGAACCGTGACGCCCAAGTCTTGAGGACTACTAAAACGGGGTGTCTACACAAAGGGCAAAGTCACAAGAGGGGCCCTACAACCACCAAGCCGACAAAGGGTCGCTCCAAAAAGTCATGGTCGTGGGTTTGATGATGTGCCGCAGTTTTCACATCCTATGTACAAGCCAAAACAGACATTCACGCATACAAGAAAATGAGACCGAGGTCAGACGCGCAGGTGATGATTATTCTCTTAATGCATGTCAAGATGCATTGCTTGAGCTTGGGGACATACCACCGTTGTAGTACGTTAGGGCACTGACACTGTTCAAGGATAAGGAATGGTGAAGGTTTTTCATACGCACTCCTACCCATTTGTGCCTAGCCATGATCCTCGCTTTGGTAAAGGAATCGAGAAGTTCTGGTTTGTGTTAGCAAATCTTCTTGAACTCGCTTGATGATTTCATTATTCCCGATTTGGTTTTTATTATTATTTTTTCATTCCATCATATCCTCTTTCCTTTTCTATGTTCAGATGTTTTTTTTTTGAACTTTTAAGTGTTTTCTATTATATTAAAACTATGGAAGTTATTATAATATGACCATGTGTTAAATAAATTTTGTTATCCTCTCAATTTTTATCGTTTCACCAATAACGCGAATCGCTAAGCATGAATAACATATTTTATAATTATGCTTTTTACCGTGATGTGCATAAAGGCATATGTCATCCGGCAAAGAAAATAATACAATAGAGCTCCATGAGGAGGATAAGGTTGTTGATGATTTTATGGATTTTTAATGATTGCTTTTAATGCATGACCATATCAATGCTAAGTAGTCGCCGATCGCGCAATAACGGTTCATTCAGAGGTGATGATTACATCTTCGCCTATTAAATGGCCATCCAAACAATGATGAACGTTATGCAATGGATGCACAAACATTCATTTTATTGAAAGACACTTTACTCCATAATGGTTTTATCGACATCAACATATGCATATAAGTGTGGAAGAATCGCTTAGCATTTTTTATACACTTTTGCACAAAATGATCGCCATCGAATAATGGCAGATAGATTTCAACACTCCACTTTAAACAATTTGTCAAGACATAAAAAAATTGTTACGCGGCATTGTGCAAGCTTTCATCATCGGTTATCAAACCACATAACCTAGAGGACATACCGGAAAAATTTTAAAATGACAAAAGTGTTTTTTCCCCGGTTTAAGGTACTAAATAATGACGCATACCCAGAATTTGTTCAAATCAATAAGGTTAATAATTATTATTATTTTTTAATTATGAAAGTAATATCAAAGTTTGTTTCGCTTTTAATATCAAAGGCCTGATATCTCATTAATTAGGATTGTGTCGAAGCTATCGGGAGCGGCACATTGGTGGATGCATGGGTCTCGCTTCAAGACAAAATACATTCCACTATTTCTGAAAGCAACGATATCAAGAAAATGTACTCGCAGCCTTTGCTTTTACTCGATATGTTGTTCACATTTATTAATTCTCTGATGGGAAGGTAGTGCTCACAACAACGCTTATTCTCGTTGACTCTATTACAACGAGCCGATCTATAGCTCCTACATCCACCTAATGGTGACCGTCCCTCGAATAACATTAATGCACACTTTTTTCCTCATGTCCTGCTTTTTATACATATCAATTCGATGTAACTGTATTCGCCATTATTTTACATGTAGGCAAGTACTATTTAGTTGATGTGCCGGGTTTCACAAACATGCCTGGATTTCTTGCCCCATTTCGCCCCAACCTGCAGATTACTTGCAAAGAGTTTCGGGCCATCAAGCATGCAGACCTAAGGAATTGTTTAACCATCGACATTCATCATTACGTGAACAATGTCATAGAAAAACATTTGGTGTTTTGAAAAAGCGCTTCCTGGAATATTACGTGCCCATGCCAAATTA